>JARHVA010008209.1:0-380000 GCA_037957365.1 Torreya grandis
ATCCTACACCTCTTCATATCTAGTTCCTTGACTAGAATTTCTAACTATTATGATTTGGGGATCCAGTGAAATACATCAATGAAGTATCTTTACAAGAAGGATTGGGGGATCTTTAACCACCTTGACATGTTGCCATTAACTAGTAACAAGTGCACTACATAATAGTGTTATATTAGGGAAAAGGTTTGTCATTCCAAACATACTCTAAAAGGAGCCCCTGAGGGATATGCCATTCTATCTTAAAGGCCTCTATTTACTTATCACACCACCACATTATACTATTCTTATATTTGGTGATAAGAGAGGAGAGGATCATAAATTATCTATAATTTTATAGTGGGGAGTCATTGTGCTCTAGATTGACCCAGAGGTTATCCTTCATCCCTATCTAGAATCCTAAAATCTTCCATGACAATGAGAATGATAATGAGAATGGATACCCATCTGAATGTCCCTTTCCCCTTGGGGCACTCCTATGCATTCTTCACAAATTCATCGATGATGAATTTGTAAAAATTGAATAGAATGCCTTGTACCATGTGATAGGCAATACACAAGTACTCCTTAGTCACATTAGTTAATTGAATACCTAGGCATATCTTAGAGCTTACAAGGGATGTTATCACCTTTGTTTTTGGGGTCCTTATACTCTTTGATGGGGAATATGAAACACCTCTTGAAATACTTTAGGATTTGGGCTATGTTCTCCACCTCTTCATCATCATCCATCTCCTAATGGATGTCCTCACTAGTGTCTAAAAGCCTTATTATTCTCTTTATTAATTGAACCAAAATATTTATTCACCTCCCTATAAAGTAAATGTAGTCCTCATGGATTTACAAGAGTAAGAATTGAACCCAACTCCTTTATCTTCTTAAAGCATGCCAACTCATATAGTTGAGTTGAACTAGAAGCTATCAATTTATCTTAGATCAAGATGCCAAATAGAGCATCACCTTGTGCCATCTTCTATCTTATGTCCACTATCTAATCTTGCATGAGGTCTCACAAAAGACTAGATGTATGGTGATTGTAATATTTTAACTAGTAGACATGTACAATAGTGTCAATACTCCCATATCTTGACCTCTATATGGAACTATATTACATGGTATGATAATTTTGTAAGTGCCTCAGTGTCTACCTACACCATGCTCATTACTTCTACTCATTGTGCCATTGTTTTCGTAGTGGTCACTTCAAGCACTATATGTGCCTATTTTGGGTCCTATTATGTCTAATCATAGTTTTAAACCTTATATTTTTTCACCATCTTAAAACAATAAATTTTGAATCATGGTAGGTGCAATATATCAAAGCCTCCAATGTTGGTGTCACTTGTAGACACCTAAATATGGCAACTAATCTCTAATCAGGCTTTTGACCAATTTCTACCAAAAATGTATAATTTGGCCTAAAAAAATAAATCACTTTAAATGAGTTGAAATTGACATATTCAAGTTCCAATTTTGGCTAGGGTATCACTAGATGGGCTAATGCAATTTATGGGCTAGCTAACTTTGATCAGACCATTTTGAGTCAAAATGCCAATTTTGCACTTGGGTACTCTAGATTGCTCTTTTATATCAAATTTATTATACAAGATGTCTGTATTTATTATTTTTTATTAGAAACATCATAAATGGGATAATAGATCAAATGCATCTAACATTGACTTGTAATTCCAATCTAGTCAAATTTTGGACCAATAACAAGGCATTCTAATCAATTTGAGTAATTTATGCACAAAGTGCTTAATTATGCTTAAGACCCTAATTGATCCAAATCAAGTCCTAATTAATAATTCCATATAAATTTGTTGAATTTTTTTTCTAGAAATGAATATTAAATATATACATCATCATATGACCTCATTTCTTTTGAAGACATCCTTAGGCCATAAATGCCATAAATATCAAGATTATGGGTCTCCCATGCCTCTTTATTACCTCCAATGCCTCAATAATTTCCCTTATTCCAAAACTCATGATGAGGATAATTATGTATTTTAATTACATAATTCAATTAATCCATGACCACACATCTTAATCTTAAGATGGATGATCATAGTTAATTATGGTCATTCTTGAAAATCTATAAATAGAGAGGCTATGAACATCAATTTTAACCTTAGTTTGTGAAAATTTTCCATGTCAAATTGATTCCAATATCTCTCACATGACAAAGTTATGATGCCAAAATATTGAGCCAAGCCATGACAAATCCACAAGGTGCCAAGGGAGAAGAGGAGATAACCAAGCCTCCCTTTGATGAAAACTTCATGAGCACCAAACCAAGCAAGCCACTAAAATAAACATTTGGAGCATCCAAGGAAGGTGAATGATTCTTGTTTTTCTTTAATTTTTAGTTGAGTTTTTCATTTGTTTTTGTTATTAAGCTCACCCTAGTAACTAGGCCTAGAGATGTATTCTAATTAGTGTGTTTTTTATAAATTTGTTTGCATTTTTATACTAACACAATAATAATCACCTCTCATGAGTCAAATTATTAGTTCACATAATTGCATGTATAGTGTATCCACAACACAAAAATTTGATCAAATAGCACCTATAAGTAAAATACTAACCATTTTCATGCAATATCCTAGAGTGTGGAAGTAAAAATTTTGAAGATTTGAGTAAAAAGCTTATTTGTTAGAGCTCACAATTTTGTTCTCAGATTTGAGTATAATTATTTCACTTTGAGTCTATGCACCATAAAATTTTGAGCTAAGAAAGGTAGTGTTATGCTATCAAATTTGTGAGAAATTATCTTTGGCTTAGAGAGTTTTTGAAACAAGCATTTTGTCAAATCTTTTGGGTAGTCTAACACTATTACATTTCCCCAAAAAAATTAGATATTGTTTTATAGGCCCCTCTTGCATAGAGTTTAAATTTGTTCCTACATTTTTAGACCAATTTGAGTGTACTTTTTTGAACCTTTATCTATCATAGTTACGTTGTTCACTTTTGTCTATCTTATTTGTCAAAAGAACCAAGTTTTATACCATTATTTGTGAGAAAATAAACTAAATATAAAGTTTCATTTGTTTCATACCTTATATCTATTTGATTGAGTAAATTTCAAGGAATTAAATTCCTGATGCTTGTTAGAAGTGATTCAAATTTTTTATATTAAAAATTTCATCTATTTTCAAAGTCTAGCTTTTGACATCATTGGGCCAAGAGTCCTCACGCATGCCTTGTTTGAGCCTAGCTTTTGATTCTACATTTGGCCAAAAGACCTAGTAACTTTTAATTTCCTAGATTAGATTGATTTGAAATACTTTGACCTTATCATTTGTCATTTTGATTTTTGGTTCATTTAATTAATTTTTTTATTTAAGATGTGTAACATTAGACACTTAACGTTAGCTTGTATTATCACAAATCTTTGCATAAACATTTTGATCATTTTGATGAATATAGACCAAGTTTTAACATCATATTTTTAGATATTATCCTTTTAGAGTTTGTATAAATCTCTTCACTTTCTATCCCAAATAATTTACTATGGATCCCAACATGTATTCCAACACTCATAGTGGACACATGTACAATCTAAGGATTAGTAATGTGGTTTCATAGGAAGAAAAGTTGTAAGACCACTATGTATATAATATTGCTTATGATATGGATCTTTATACCTCTTATAATACTAAATTAGGGGCAAAAATCCAAGATTTATTGCCTAAATATTTGGTTAATGCCCCATCTTATTCAAAATAAGACCAAAAATAAATAACACAATACCTAGCTACAATACTCATCGCTGATGAACCAGCTCCTCAACATTTATGCTCTAGTAATATACCATCCATGTATGATCCATTTTTGTATGAGAATATTTGTTTGGAGAACAAAGATGAGATTTTGGTTGGATCCATAGAGGTAGGGGCTAGGTTTCTAGAAAACTTCACTCATGAGAATTTACCAATCCTAGTAAGAATGCCCCATAACATAATTTATGATCAACAAGCTTCTTCTAGAAATCCTTTATCTCTAGTCCAAATAGTGTATCAGGACCCTATTATCCTTAAAAAAGGAAAAAACCTCATGGAATACAACTTTAATCAAATGTAGATGGTATATTAAACCTACCTAAATCTAACATGCAATTTCAATTAGATGACCATGGTGAGCAAACCTAAGAAAATAAATCAAATTAAATGAGTTGAAGTTGACATATTCAAGCGCCAGTTTTGGCTAGGGTATCACTAAATGGCGTAATGCAATTTATGGGCTAGTTAACTTTGATCAGACCATTTCGAGTCAAAATGCCAATTTTGCACCTGGTTGCTCTAGATTGCTCTTTTCTATCAAATTTATTATACAAGATGTGTGTATTTATTATTTTTTAGTATAATAATCATAAATGCGATAATAGATCCAATGCATCTAACATTGACTTCCAATTCTAATCTAGTCAAATTTTGGACCAATAACAAGGCATTCTAATCAATTTAAGTAATTTATGCACAAAGTGCTTAATTATTCTTAAGACCTAATTGATCCAGATCAAGTCCTAATTAATAATTCCATATAAACTTGTTGATTTTTTTTTAGAAATGAATATTAAATATCCACATCATCATATGACCTCATTTCTTTTGAAGACATCCTTAGGCCATAAATGCCATAAATATCAAGATTATGGGTCTGCCATGCCTCTTTATTACCTCCAATGCCTCAATAATGTCCCTTATTCCAAATTCATGATGAGGATAATTATGTATTTTAATTACATAATTCAATTAATCCATGACTACACATCTTAATCTTAAGATGGATGATCATGGTTAATTATGGTCATTCTTGAAAATCTATAAATAGAGAGGCTATGAACATCATTTTTAAGCTTAGTTCGTGCAAATTTTCCATGTCAAATTGATTCCAAGATCTCTCACATGACAAAGTTATGATGCCAAAATATTGATCCAAGCCAAGACAAATCCACAAGGTGCCAAGGAGAAGAGGAGATAACCAAGCCTCCTTTGATGAAAACTTCATGAGCACAAACCAAGCAAGCCACTACAATAAGCATTTGGAGCATCCAAGGAAGGTGAATGATTCTTGTTTTTCTTTAATTTTTAGTTGAGTTTTTCATTTGTTTTTGTTATTAAGCTCACCCTAGTAACTAGGCCTAGAGATGTATGCTAATTAGTGTGTTTTTATCAATTTGTTTGCATTTTTAGACTAACACAATACTAATCACCTCTCATGAGTCAAATTATTAGTTCACATAATTGCATGTCTAGTGTATCCACACCACAAAAATTTGATCAAATAGCACCTATAAGTAAAATACTAACCATTTTCATGCAATATGTTAGAGTGTGGAAGTAAAAATTTTGAAGATTTGAGTAAAAAGCTTATTTGTTAGAGCTCACAATTTTGTTCTCAGATCTAAACTCACCCCAACTTAGAACCCAACTCATTCTAACTCAAATCCCAAATCACCCCAACTTGGATCCTAACTCACCTCAACTTGGATCCCAATTCACCCTGACTCAAATCCCAACTTGAATCCCAACTCACCTTGACTCAGATCCCAACTCACCCTGAATCGAATCCCAACTCACCCTGACTTAGATCCCAACTCGCCCCAACTTGGATCCCAACTTGAATCCCAACTCACCCTAAATCAAATCCCAACTCAGATCCTAACTCACCTTGATGTAGATCCTAACTTAGCCTGACTTGACCCAACTCACCCCAACTTGGATCCCAACTCAACTATGTCAACCCAAGAGTTCATTTTCCTAAGTTAATTATTTCATATTTAAAAATGCTTCAAAGCTAAACCACTTGATAAAAAATTTCTTATAAGACCAACTTGTAAAATTTCTAAAATGTGTCTAAATCATCTTTTGTATGCTTTAAAATGAACTAGGAACATTATTTTGGTGTTTAATATAACATTTATGTGCTTAAGTAATTTTTTAGCATTAGTTTTGAAAGTTTACAATTTTAAGACCAAGGGGTCAAATGAACACCACCAAATCTTTCATTTGGCCTTAAAATTAAACACACTTGTCACTTTTATTTTCATTATTTCAATTAGCACTTTGTTTTTGAAATATGCAAGGATGTTGCATGTATGCTCTTCTATTTGTCCCCTTTAGGGAACCCTTGGAATCAAAAGCACTTTCCTTATTAGCAAATTTCCTAGTCCAAGGCATAGAAATAATATCATGTAAAACACTTCCCAAAAAATCATAAAAGTATTGGGTGACCTTGATAATGACCCTAAAGTATTTTTATTTTATGCTTTCTTTATTTCATGTAAACTTAGCTTGTGAGGGGGATGCCATTACCTCCCATGAGTTCTTTAGGGAAGCTTTGACCTAGGGTTTCACCTCTCAGCATTAACTTCAATTGGATCAATATTGGAGTTGCACACAAGACGTAGTGGCGCTTTTGACGTCACACTACATTGAGCTAATAGCAAGATGTACTAGTTGTAAAAAAGGAATTGACCTTTTTGTAACAAGCTAAGTGATATGAATCCAAAATCCATGATTTTATTTATATTGTTTGACATGAAAGTCATTGTGTAATTGATTCTCCTAGAATGTTTAGAAACTTGTAGATCTTAGACAAATTCCCACTTATCATGAAATTATTATTGGTGAAAGGTACACCTCAAGGTCCATGTCATAGTACTTTCATTTGAGAGAAGGGGGGTGTAAAAACCTACTATATAATGCATATTTACTTTTAGATGAACACTTAAAATCCTTTCAATTGACGTATATTTATAGATTCCAACAATACCAAGCAACCTTGTCAGTTTAAGATATAAAAGTGACTAATTAGTTGGTTTTATCTTAGATTAAAGTCTTGTTTGGAGTAAAAAATTAGTGTAATCAAATGATGAAAACCAAACACATATTCCTCATTTCAATTTGAATAAAGAGGCATTATTATTCCCATGTGAAATCATCAATTTGCCTTGTTCAAAGTTCATCAAAACTTAGAGTCATATCATCCACTTTGGTGTACTTATGATACCCAATTGAGTCTAGAACTTTTCCAAAGTTGTTTAATTCCTTCATTTATAATCTAAATTTGAAATTTCAACTTTATAATTTCATAGGGTTGATGTGTTAAGTGGGTTCACCATTTGCACAACACTTATGGAAACTTAGGTTTGATTTCCAATTTAGGTTGAAGGCTATTTAAGACTCATGATCATTATCACCACTTGATAGACTTAAGTCATTTTTTGTTTAAAACTTTCACTTTGAGTCTATGCACCATAAAATTTTGAGTTAAGAAAGGTAGTGTTAGGCTATCAAATTTGTGAGAAATTATCTTTGGCTTAGAGAGTTTTTGAAACAAGCATTTTGTCAAATCTTTTGGGTAGTCTAACACTATTACATTTCCCAAAACATTTCAGATATTGTTTTATAGGCGCTCTTGCATAGAGTTTAAATTTGTTCCTACATTTTTAGACCAATTTGAGTATACTTTTTTGAACCTTTATCTAGCATAGTTATGTTGTTCACTTTTGTCTATCTTATTTGTCAAAAGAACCATGTTTTATACCATTATTTGTGAGAAAATAAACTATATCTAAAGTTTCATTTGTGAGAAAATAAACTATATCTAAATTAATCTTTTTATTTAAGATGTGTAACATTAGACACTTAACGTTAGCTTGTATTATCAAAAATCCTTGCATATTCATTTTGATGAATATAGACCAAGTTTTAACATCATCTTTTTAGATATTATCCTTTTAGAGTTTGTATAAATCGCTTCCCTTTCTATCACAAATAATTGACTATGGATCCCAACATGTATTCCTACACTCATAGTGGACTCATGTACAATCTAAGGATTAGTAATGTGGTTTCATAGGAAGAAAAGGTGTAAGACCCCTATGTATATAATATTGCTTATGAGATGGATCTTTATACCTCTTATAATACTAAATTAGGGGCACAAATCCAATATTTATTGGTTGAATATTTGGTTAATGCACCACCTTATTCAAAATAAGACCAAAAAGAAATAACACAATACCTAGCTACAATACTCATAGCTGATGAACCAACTCCTCAACATTTATGCTCTAGTAATATACTATCCATGTATGATCAATTTTTGTTTGAGAATATTTGTTTGGAGAACAAAGATGAGATTTTGGTTGGATCCATAGACGTAGGGGCCAAGTTTCTAGAAAACTTCACTCATGAGAATTTACCAATCCTAGTAAGACTGCCCCATAACATAATTTATGATCAACAAGCTTCTTCTAGAAACCCTTTATCTCTAGTCCAAATAGTGTATCAAGACCCTATTATCCCTAATAAAGGAGAAAACCTCACGGAATACCACTTTCATCAAATGTAGATGGTATATCAAAACTACCTAAATCTAACATGCAATTTCAATTAGATGACCATGGTGAGCAAACCTAAAAAAATAAATCACATTAAATGAGTTGAAATTGACATATTCAAGTTCCAATTTTGGCTAAGGTATCACTAAATGGGGTAATGCAATTTATGGGCTAGCTAACTTTGATCAGACCATTTTGAGTCAAAATGCCAATTTTTCACCTGGGTGCTCTAGATTGCTCTTTTCAATCAAATTTATTATAAAAGATGTGTGTATTTATTATTTATATTTGAAAAATCATAAATGGGATAATATATCTAATGCATCTAACATTGACTTCCAATTCTAATCTAGTCAAATTTTGGACCAATAACAAGACATTCTAATCAATTTGAGTAATTTATGCACAAAGTGCTTAATTATGCTTAAGACCTAATTGATCCAAATCAAGTCCTAATTAATAATTCCATATAAACTTGTAGAAATTTTTAATCTAGAAATGAATATTAAATATCTACATCATCATATGACCTCATTTCTTTTGAAGGCATCCTTAAGCCATAAATGCCATAAATATCAAGATTATGGGTCTCCCATGCCCCTTTATTACCTCCAATGCCTCAATAATGTACCTTATTTAAAACTCATGATAAGGGTAATTATTTATTATAATTAGATAATTCAATTAATCCATGACCACACATCTTAATCTTAAGATGGATGATCATGGTTAATTATGGTCATTCTTGAAAATCTATAAATAGAGAGGCTATGAACATCATTTTTAAGCTTAGTTTGTGCAAATTTTTGATGTCAAATTGATTCTAATATCTCTCACATGACAAATTTATGATGCCAAAATATTCAGCCAAGCCAAGACAAACCCACAAGGTGCCAAGGAGAAGAGGAGATAACCAATCCTCCTTTGATGAAGACTTCACGAACACAAACCAAGCAAGCCACTACAAAAAGCATTTGGAGCATCTAAGGAAGGTGAATGATTCTTGTTTTTATTTAATTTTTAGTTGTGTCTTTCATTTTCTTTTGTTATTAAGCTCACCCTAGTAACTAGGCTTAGAGATGCATGCTAATTAGTGTGTTTTTATCAATTTGTTTGCATTTTTAGACTAACACAATACTAATCACCTCTCACGAGTCAAATTCTTAGTTCACATAATTGCATGTATACTATATTTACACCACAAAAATTTAATCAAATAGCACCTATAAGTAAAATACTAACCATTTTCATGCAATATCTTAGAGTGTGGAAGTAAAAATTATGAAGATTTGAGTTAAAAACTTATTTTTTAGAGCTCACAATTTTGTTCTCAGATCTAAAATCACCCCAACTTGGATCCCACCTAATTCTAACTCAAATCCAAAATCACCCCAACTCAGATCCCAACTCATCCCAACTTGGATCCTAATTCACCCTGACTCGAATCCCAACTCACCCTGATTCAGATCCCAACTCACCCTGACTCGAATCCCAACTCACCCTGACTCAGATCCCAACTCACCCCAACTTGGATCCCAAATTGAATCCCAACTCACCCTAAATCAAAGCCCAACTCATATCCTAACTCACCTTGATGTAGATCCTAACTTAGCCTGACTTGAGCCAACTCACCCCAACTCAGATCCCAACTCAACTGTGTCAAGCCAAGAGTTCATTTTCCTACGTTAATTATTTCATATTTAAAAATGCTTCAAAGCTAAACCAATTGCTAAAAAATTTCTTATAGGACCAACTTTTAAACTTTATAAAATGTGTTTAAATCATCTTTTGTATGCTTTAAAATGATTGTGAGTGCCTCAGTGTCTACCTACACCATGCTCATTACTTCTACTCACTGTGCCATTGTTTTTGTAGTGGTCACTTCAAGCACTATATTGTGCAGATTTTTCATGTCAAATTGATTCCAAGATCTCTCACATAACAAATTTATGATTCTAAAATATTGATCCAAGCCAAGACAAATCCAAAAGGTGTCAAGGAGAAGAGGAGATAACCAAGCCTCCTTTGATGAAGACTTCATGAGCACAAACCAAGCAAGCCACTACAACAAGCATTTGGAGCATCCAAGGAAGGTGAATGATTCTTGTTTATCTTTAATTTTTAGTTGTGTTTTTCATTTGTTTTTGTTATTAATCTCACCCTAGTAACTAGGCCTAGAGATGTATTCTAATTAGTGTGTTTTTATCAATTTGTTTGCATTTTTAGACTAACAAAATACTAATCACCTCTCATGAGTCAATTTCTTAGTTCACATAATTACATGTCTAGTGTATCCACACCACAAAAATTTAATCAAATAGCACCTATAAGTAGAATACTAACCATTTTCATGCTATATCTTAGAGTGTGGATGTAAAAATTTTGAAGATTCAAGTAAAAAGCTTATTTTTTAGAGCTCACAATTTTGTTGTAAGATCTAAACTCACCCCAACTAGGATCCCAACTCATTCTAACTCAAATCCCAAATCACCCCAAATTGGATCCCAACTCACCCCAACTTGGATCTCATTTCACCCTAACTCAAATCCCAACTCGAATCCCAACTCACCCTGACTCAGATCCCAACTCACCCCAACTTAGATCCTAACTTGAATCCCAACTCACCCTAAATCAAAGCCCAACTCAGATCCTAACTCACCTTGATTTAGATCCTAACTTAGTCTGACTTGACCCAACTCACCCGAACTCGGATCCCAACTCAACTGTGTCAACCCAAGAGTTCATTTTCCTAAGTTAATTATTTCATATTTTAAAATGCTTCAAAGCTAAACCACTTGATAAAATTTTTCTTATAGGACCAACTTTGAAAATTTATAAAATGTTTTTAAATCATCTTTTGTATGCTTTACATTTTTTTGAGTGCCTCAGTGTCTACCTACACCATGCTCATTACTTCTACTCACTGTGCCATTGTTTTTGTAGTGGTCACTTCAAGCACTATATGTGCCTATTTTTGGGTCCTATTGTGTCTAATCAAAGTTTTAACCCTTCTATTTTTTCACCATCTTAAACCAATCAATTTTGAATCATCGTAGGTGTAATATATCAAAGCCTCAAATGGTGGTGTCACTTGTAGACACCTAAATCTGGCAACTGATCTCTAATCAGGCTTTTGACCAATTTCTACCAAAATGTATAATTTGGCCTAAAAAAATAAATCACATTAAATGAATTTAAATTGAAATATTCAAGTGCTAATTTTGGCTAGGGTATCACTAAATCGGGTAATGCAATTTATGGGCTAGCTAACTTTGATCAGACCATTTCGAGTCAAAATGCCAATTTTGCACCTAGGTGCTCTAGATTGCTCTTTTTTATCAAATTTTCTTATACAAGATGTGTGTATTTATTATTTTTTATTATAAACATCATAAATGGGATAATATATCTAATTCATCTAACATTGAATTCCAATTCTAATCTAGTCAAATTTTGGACCAATAACAAAGCATTCTAATCAATTTGAGTAATTTATGCACAAAGTGCTTAATTATGCTTAAGACCTAATTGTTTCAAATCAATTCCTAATTAATAATTCCATATAAACTTGTTGAATTTTTTTTCTAGAAATTAATATTAAATATCCACATCATCATATAACCTCATTTCTTTTGAAGACATCCTTAGGCCATAAATGCCATAAATATCAAGATTATGGGTCTCCCATGCCTCTTTATTACCTCCAATGCCTCAATAACTTCCCTTATTCCAAACTCATGATGAGGATAATTATGTATTTTAATTACATAATTCAATTAATTCATGACCACACATCTTAATCTTAAGATGGATGATCATGGTTAATTATGGTCATTCTTGAAAATCTATAAATAGAGAGGCTATGAACATCATTTTTAAGCTTAGTTTGTGCAAATTTTCCATTTCAAATTGATTCCAATATCTCTCACATGACAAATTTATGATTCCAAAATATTGAGCCAAGCCAAGACAAATCCACAAGGTGCCCAGGAGAAGAGGAAATAACCAAGCCTCCTTTGATGAAGCCTTCATGAGCACAAACCAAGCAAGCCACTATAACAAGCATTTGGAGCATCTAAGGAAGGTGAATGATTCTTGTTTTTCTTTAATTTTTAGTTATGTTTTTCATTTTTTTTTGTTATTAAGCTCACCCTAGCAACTAGGCCTAGAGATGTATGCTAATTAGTGTGTTTTTATCAATTTGTTTGCATTTTTAGACTAACACAATACTAATCACCTCTCGTGAGTCAAATTCTTAGTTCACATAATTGTATGTCTAGTGTATCCACACCACACAAATTTGATCAAATAGCACCTATAAGTAAAATAATAACCATTTTCATGTAATATCTTAAAGTGTGGAAGTAAAATTTTTGAACATTTGAGTAAAAAGCTTATTTTTTAGAGCTCACAAATTTGTTCTCAGATCTAAACTCACCCCAACTTGGATCCCAACTCATTTTAACTCAAATCCAAAATCACCCCAACTCGGATCCCAACTCACCCCAACTTGTATCCCAATTCACCCTGACTCAAATCTTAACTTGAATCCCAACTCACCCTGACTCAGATCCCAACTCACCCTGAGTCAAATCCCAACTCACCCTAACTCAGATACCAACTCACCCCAACTTGGATCCAAAATTTAATCCAAACTCACCCTAAATCAAAGCCCAACTTAGATCCTAACTCACCTTGATGTCGATCCTAACTTAGCCTGACTTGACCCAACTCACCCCAACTCGGATCCCAACTCAACTGTGTCAACCCAAGAGTTCATTTTCCTAAGTTAATAATTTCATATTTAAAAATGCTTCAAAGCTAAACCACTTGCTAAAATTTCTCTTATAGGACCAACTTGGAAAATTTCTGAAATGTGTTTAAATCATCTTTTGTATGCTTTACATTTTTTTGAGTGCCTCAGTGTCTACCTTCACCATGCTCATTACTTCTACTCACTGTGCCATTATATTTGTAGTGGTCACTTCAAGCATTATATGTGCCTATTTTGGGTCTTATTGTGTCTAATCAGAGTTTTAACCCTTCTATTTTTCACCATCTTAAACCAATCAATTTTGAATCATGGTAGGTGCAATATATCAAATCCTCAAATGGTGGTGTCACTTGTAGACACCTAAATCTGGCAACTGATCTCTAATTAGGCTTTTGACCAATTTGTACCAAAATGCATAATTTGGCCTAAAAAAATAAATCACATTAAATGAGTTGAAATTGACATATTCAAGTGCCAATTTTGGCTAGGGTATCACTAAATGGGGTAATGCAATTTATGGGCTAGCTAACTTTGATCAGACCATTTTGAGTCAAAATGCCAATTTTGCACCTGGGTGCTCTAGATAGCTCTTTTCTATCAAATTTATTATACATGATGTGTGTATTTATTAATTTTTATTAGAAACATCATAAATGGTATAATAGATCCAATGCATCTAACATTGACTTCCAATTCTAATCTAGTCAAATTTTGGACCAATAACAAGGCATTCTAATCAATTTGAGTAATTTATGCACAAAGTGCTTAAATATGCTTAAGACCTAATTGACCCAAATCAAGTCCTAATTAATAATTCCATATAAACTTGTTGAATTTTTTTTCTAAAAATGAATATTAAATATATACATTATCATATGACCTCATTTCTTTTGAAGACATCCTTAAGCTATAAATGCCATAAATATCAAGATTATGGGTCTCCCATGCCTCTTTATTACCTCCAATGCCTCAATAATTTACATTATTCCAAAATCATGATGAGGATAATTATGTATTTTAACTACATAATTCAATTAATCCATGACCACACATCTTAATCTTAAAATGGATAATCATGGTTAATTATGGTCATTCTTGAAAATCTATAAATAGAGAGGCTATGAACATCATTTTTAAGCTTAGTTTGTGCAAATTTTCCATGTCGAATTGATTCCAGTATCTCTCACATTACAAAGTTATGATGCCAAAATATTGAGCCAAGCCATGACAAATCCACAAGGTGCCAAGGAGAAGAGGAGATAACCAAGCCTCCTTTGATGAAGACTTCATGAGCACAAACCAAGCAAGCCACTACAACAAGCATTTGGAGCATCCAAGGAAGGTGAATTATTCTTGTTTTTCTTTAATTTTTAGTTGTGTTTTTCATTTGTTTTTGTTATTAAGCTCACCCTAGTAACTAGGCCTAGAGATGTACGCTAATTAGTTTGTTTTTATCAATTTGTTTGCATTTTTAGACTAACACAATACTAATCACCTCTCATGAGTCAATTTCTTAGTTCACATAATTTCATGTCTAGTGTATCCACACCACACAAATTTGATCAAATAGCACCTATAAGTAAAATACTAACCATTTTCATGTAATATCTTAGATTGTGGAAGTAAAAATTTTGAAGATTTGAGTAAAAAGCTTATTTTTTAAAGCTCACAATTTTGTTCTCAGATCTAAACTCACCCCAACTTGGATCCTAACTCATTCTATCTCAAATTCCAAATCACCCCAACTCAAATCCCAAATCACCCCAACTTGGATCCCAATTCACCCTGACTCAAATCCCAACTTGAATAACAACTCACCCTGACTCAGATCCAAACTCACCCTGACTTGAATCCCAACTCAGCCTGACTCAGATCCCAACTCACCCTAACTTGGATCCCAACTTGAATCCCAACTCACCCTAAATCAAAGCCCAACTCAGATCCTAACTCACCTTGATGTAGATCCTAGCTTAGCCTAACTTGACCCAACTCACCCCAACTCAGATCCCAACTCAATTGTGTCAACCCAAGAGTTCATTTTCTTAAGTTAATTATTTCATATTTAAAAATGCTTCAAAGCTAAACCACTTGCTAAAAAATTTCTTATAGGATCAACTTGGAAAATTTCTAAAATGAGTTTAAATCATCTTTTGTATGCTTTAAAATGAACTAGGAACATTATTTTGGTGCTTAATATAACATTTAGGTGCTTAAGTAATTTTTTAGCATTAGTTTTCAAAGTTTACAATTTTAAGACCAAGGGGTCAAATGAACACAACCAAATATTTCATTTGGGCTTAAAATTAAACACACTTGTCACTTTTGTTTTCATTATTTCAATTAGCACTTTGTTTTTACAAAATACAAGGATGTTGCATGTATGCTCTTCCATTCGTCCCCCTTAGGGAACCCTTGGAATCAAAAGCACTTTCCTTATTTGCAAATTTCCTAGTCCAAGGAATAAAAATAACATCATGTAAAACACTCCCCAAAAAATCATAAAAGTATTGGGTGACCTTGATAATGACCCTAAAGTATTTTTATTTTATGCTTTCTTTATTTCATGTAAACTTAGCTTGTGAGGGGGATGCCATTACCTCCCATGAGTTCTTTAGGGAAGCTTTGACCTAGGCTTTCACCTCTCAGCATTAACTTCATTTGGATCCATATTGGTGTTTCACACAAGACGTAGTGGTACTTTTGACATCACACTACATTGAGCTAATAGCAAGATGTACTGCTTGTAAAAAAGGAATTGACCTTTTTGTAACAATCCAAGTGATATGAATCCAAAATCCATGATTTATATTTATATTGTTTGACATGAAAGTCATTGTGTAATTGATTCCCCTAGAATGTTTAGAAACTTGTAGATTTTAGACAAATTCCCACTTATCATGAAATTATTATTGGTTTAAGGTACACCTCAAGATCCATATCATAGTACTTTCATTTGAGAGAAGGGGGGGGTGTAAAAACCATACTATATAATGCATATTTACTTTTAGATAAACACTTAAAATCCTTTAAAATGATGTATATTTATAGATTCCAACAACACCAAGCAACCTTGTCAGTTTAAGATCTAAAAGTGACTAATTAGTTGGTTTTATCTTAGATTAAAGTCTTGTTTGGAGTAATAAATTAGTGTAATCAAATGATGAAAACCAAACAGATATTCCTCATTTTACTTTGAATAAAGAGGCATTATGATTCCCATGTGAAATCATCAATCTGCCTTGTTCAAAGTTCATCAAACCTTAGAGTCATATCATCCACTTTGGTGTACTTATGATACCCAATTGAGTCTAGAACTTTTCCAAACTTGTTTAATTCCTTCAATTATAATCTAAATTTTAAATTTCAACTTTATAATTTCATAGGGTTAATGTGTTAAGTGTGTTCACCATTTGCACTAAACTTGGGAACATAGGTTTCATTTCCAATTTAGGTTAAAGGCTATTTAAGACTCATGATCATTATCACCACTTGATAGACCTATGTCATTTTGTGCTAAAAACTTTCACTTTGAGTCTATGCACCATAAAATTTTGAGTTAAGAAAGGTAGTGTTATGCTTTCAAATTTGTGAGAAATTATCTTTGGCTTAGAGAGTTTTTAAAACAAGCATTTTGTCAAATCTTTTGGGTAGTCTAACACTATTACATTTCTCAAAACATTTCAGATATTGTTTTATAGGCCCTCTTGCATAGAGTTTAAATTTGTTCCTACATTTTTAGACCGATTTGAGTATACTTTTTTGAACCTTTATCTAGCATAGTTACGTTGTTCACCTTTGTCTATCTTATTTGTCAAAAGAACCATGTTTTATACCATTATTTGTGAGAAAATAAACTATATCTAAAGTTTCATTTGTTTCATACCTTATATCTATTTGATTGAGTACATTTCCAAGAATTAAATTCCTAATGCTTGTTAGAAGTGTTTCAAATTTGTTAGATTAAAAATTTCATGTATTTTCAAAGTCTAGCTTTTGACATCGTTGGGCCAAGAGTCCTCACGCATGCCTTGTTTGAGCCTAGCTTTTGATTCTACATTTGGCCAAAAGACCTAGTAACTTTTAATTTCCTAGATTAGATTGATTTGAAACACTTTGACCTTATCATTTGTCATTTTGATTTTTGGTTCATTTAATTAATCTTTTTATTTAAGATGTGTAACATTAGACACTTAACGTTAGCTTGTATTATCACAAATCTTTGCATAAACATTTTGATCATTTTGATGAATATAGACCAAGTTTTAACATCATCTTTTTAGATATTATCCTTTTAGATTTTGTAGAAATCTCTTCCCTTTCTATCACAAATAATTGACTATGGATCCCAACATGTATTCCTACACTCATAGTGGACTCATGTACAATCTAATGATTAGTAATGTGGTTTCATAGGAAGAAAAGGTGTAAGACCCCTATGTATATAATATTGATTATGAGATGGATATTTATACCTCTTATAATACTAAATTAGGGGCACAAATCCAAGATTTATTGGATAAATATTTGGTTAATGCACCACCTTATTCAAAATAAGACCAAAAAGAAATAACACAATACCTAGCTACAATACTCATAGCTGATAAACCATCTCCTCAACATTTATGCTCTAGTAATATACCATCCATGTATGATCCATTTTTTTTTAGAATATTTTTTTGGAGAACAAAGATGAGATTTTGGTTGGATCCATAGAGGTAAGGGCCAGGTTTCTAGAAAACTTCACTCATGAGAATTTACCAATCCTAGTAAGAATGCCCCATAACATAATTTATGATCAACAAGCTTCTTCTAAAAATCCTTTATCTCTAGTCCAAATAGTGTATCAAGACCCTAATATCCCTAATAAAGGAAAAAACCTCATGGGATACCACTTTAATCAAATGTAGATGGTATATCAAACCTACCTAAATCTAACATGCAATTTCAATTAGATGACCATGGTGAGAAAACCTCTTATTGACTTAGTTCCTTCAACAAGAGTTTTGATAGAGTTAACTAGTCAAGACAATCAGAGTTCAGACCCATTCATAAAAAAAAAAATTGATAGACAACTTGCTACATATTCCCATTATTAAAGAAGTGTCTTTGGCTTCTACATAGAATATTGAGCAAAATATATTGGACAATTTACAAGCAACATCCAATCCAAAGCAAAGTGGTACTAACGCATAAACAAATAGTCAACAAAATGTGCCTATAGTTAATACTATGAGTGGACAATCATACCAATGAGTAGGACTTGATGTAATTACTACCATTCAGGTTGGGAAATAGACTAAGAATTTTAATTTGGATGATATGTTTTATTATACATTCAACATGGATTACTTATAGATACCATTTCCTCCAAGATAAAAACCATTGAAATTATAAAAATACAAAGGAAAGGTGACCCTAAGGCCCATTTAACCTAGTTCTTTGTCACATGTCAACTAATGACATATAGTGATATATAACTTTTGTTGTTTTGAAGGAGCTTGGTTAGACAAGCCTTGGAGAGGTTTTTAAAATTGCCAAAGAATTTAGTAATAGATTTTGATGATCTTTTTGATAAGTTTGTGCAACACTTTTCCTATAATCTCAAACATAATATTTCATTGGTTGACTTAACACAAATAAAACAAAAGGCTAGTGAGAGTTTTGTAAGTTATCTACAGTGATGGAGAGCCCTTGCAAGTTGATTTACCCATAGTTTACTAGATAAGCAATCATCTAGAACTACAATGTGCATATACTTTCTAGGATATCATCGACAAAGGCTTGTTGATTGAGTGAACCCTTATTAATAAAGGGATCATCAAGTTTAAGTCAACTAATTAGAATCAAGGTACCAATTAGGGAAGTGGCCAAAACCAACATCCAATCTAAGTGTAAACATCACAACCATCATATGCCAATAACCAAGATAGACCAAAGTAATTCAACCGCAATAAAAATGTTGTGGGTAATGGAGTAACTAAATCATGTCATTTCCAAATAGTGTAAACATCATTTGTACCACCTTTTTAGCTTAATCTTACCCAAAAACCTCTCCAACCAATGTCAAAAGCACAATAACCAATACCCATGTAACAAATATAGCAACCTTTACCATTACAAACCCCTCCTCCAAGAAGAACTATGCCTACACGTCATGTCTTTAGTGACCTCATAACCTATTGAGTCTATATTTTTAGACTTGCCACTACTAATTGGATTAGTTGGCCTATACCAAAGCATTATCCATAATTCATTCCTTATCCTGATTAGTACCATGAAAATGAATTTTGTGACTATCATCAGGTTAATGGGCATAATCTATGAAGATGTGTGAAAATCAAGTATTTGATTGATAATATGTTGGAGAATGGGGACATAACATTGGATAATGGTGATTTCACCTCCAATGAAACTCTTTGGATTTATCAAAACCCATTTCCTAAACATAACACACAATAAAAACATAACAATTAGAAATAAAACAACAACATCGGCCAGTGTAACAACTAAATCAAAATCAAAGGCCAAACTAGTAGAATATGTAGAATCAACAATACAACCCAAAACATCAAAATAGTAGACCAAACCAAGGTCAAAATGGTAATAACCAATAAACCTACCATGCAACTGCACATGACTATAATAGGGTTGTAGGTCATATTATATGGGGTAGCATTAATACCATCTCCATTAATCCTAGACCGAGCACTAATCAATCTAGACCATTTATAAATAAAACCACTCAACCAAATTACATGGATAATCCTTCTTTGAACTGGAACTACACATAGACAAACTAGTAAATTGGGAATCCCACTTTTGGACCATATACTGATAACTCACCCTTACCATGTGACCACATACAAGTGCACCAATAACCAAGACTTGTCTTATTTAGTCCCAAACCATTCCCAACATTTGTTAGAATTTATGGTCCAAAATATAATCTTGATTGTGAGATTAGAAATCAGAGGTCAAAGATTACTATCCCAAGTCCACAACCATCTACCATTTTTCCTTTTATCCAACCAACCATTCAGTTCAGAATAAACCATTCATCATTGACCAAGACAAGAAGTTTGATATTGTAAAACAATTGTAAAAGTCACCAACACAAATTTCTATTTTAGATTTGTTATGAATTTCAATAATCCACAAGAACATTTTGAATGAGTTTTTAACCCAATCCACTATTACCAGTGACATATCTCTTGATAAATTTTAAACTTTAGTTAAACACCTAGCTCTAACCCAAAAAGTCACATTAAACCAAAGTGATATGTCTTCCTTTGCCCTACTCCATAATAATTCATTGTACATATAATTTTATATAAAGTGGCATAAAGTGAAACATGTCCTTGTAGGCAATGGATCAGGCCTCAACATAGTGTCTCCAAAGCTCATCAAGCTTCTTGGGTATATAATGGTAGAGCTCTAGTTAGAAATGATAACTATCAAAGCCTATGATAATCAAAAAAGAGAACCACGAGGAACCATTAGTTTAATAGTTATCATTGTGACTTTGAACCATGATACACTTTTCTATGTGCTTGATCTTGAGTTGTCATATAATATGCTTCTAGGTAGGCCTTGGTTACATCAGATTCATGTAGTCCCATCAATGTTGCACCAACATATCAAGTTCTCCCACTCAGGGATGTAAGTGAATATTCTAGGAAATTTACCCCTGTATGAACACTAAAAACATCTTAAGGTTGAGTTTCAAAGATACAATTACCAATATATCATGAATATAAGTTCTAAGAAGATAAATGAAAGGCCATACTTATTGATCCTCCATATGATAATTACATAGATCTTAATACCTTGGATTCCCTTTCCCACATGTCACCTCCTAAAGCTTCCAATCATTTCACCATTTTAGATAATGGCCCATGGGATTATGTGACCCATGATACCTTCCATATTGAAAATATTCCTTATAATCCAAAAACCTTTGGGCATCCTAAAAATACCCCACACATACATTGGCAATAAAAGAACAAAGATAAGGGACCTATCATGTTTATACCAACATCTAGCCTAGAAATAGACCCTCTTGAAGGGGATGAATCATTGTTGTACAATGATAACCAAGATAATTTTATAAAAGTGTAAAGTATCATATTACTAATAGGATCATGGAGCATCAATATTATGAAGGAAGAGGCCTTAGATCAAATCAACAAGGAACCATTGAGCTAATCTCCATGACTAAGTACAAAAGACCCTATGGACTTGGATTTAAACCACCTAGGGGTGACCCCACATATCTTATTCAAGTTCCATTATTGGTGGCTAGTGATGATGATGTCAATAGTGAAGCAAAGTTCAATCATAACCTCACCTTTGATGACCTAGCTAAGATGAACCTATTTGATAACAATGCCATATTCAATCTTACCCCAATCATTTGTCACAAGCCATTTCCATTATACTATCCCCAACTAATAGATTGGGACCAAAAAGAATCCAATTTTCCAATTGATGAGTTTTAGAATGATGAGGCATTGTATGACTTTTTAGGCCTTAGAGACAATGTTCTATCAAATCATAAATTAGGATTCTCAATTACATTAGATCTTAAAGCGTATTTTGGAGAGTAGGTAAACATCCTTAGCCAAAAACAAATAAATAAAACATTGAGGTCCCCAAGTGAAAACCTATTTTGAGGCACTTTCTGACCAAGGAAAAATTAAAGATAAAGGCTAGTCTAGTGGTGAAAACATGTTTCAGGCACCATTAGATGGGGGTATTCATTATTCTTTGAATTTAGACTAGGAGACCACCAATGATGAACTTACCTATGGATCTAAGTTTAGTTTTGCATGGCCAGATCTCCCATTGGGGGACTTAGATTCATCATGCTTAGGAGATGTTGAAGAGCAAGTCCTAACAAAGGACCCTAATATATTCTAATAGTTAAAGTCTTTTCCTACTATCCTATAAGATGGTTCAACCCTCGTAGTCAAAGATACAATAGATTTAAACATCAAGACTCCATTGGACTTAGAATGGATAAAATTAGGTGTGTCCCTCACAAAGGATGAACATGAAGTCTTTATAGCTCTATTGAGATACTTTGTAGATATCTTTACATGGGATTGTTCTAACATTCTAGGTTTGGACCCCACCTTGGTTCTACACCACCTTATGGTCAATCTTGATGCCAAACTAGTGAAATAAAAGTTGTGTAATGTAAGATGCATCCTTGCATTGCCTTTTTGGTAAAGAAAGAGTTTTAGAAACTCTTAGCAAGATATATTTGATCTATTGACTACTCAGAATGGATATCTAATGTTATACCTATTAAAAAAAGCTTGAAGGAATTAAAATCTGTACTAATTTTTGAGACATAAACAAAGTTTGTCCTAAGGATTAATTTTCATTGCCTAATATTGACATGATCATTGACTCCATGGTAGGTTATGAAATGCTTTCACTCAAGGATGGCTTTTTAGGATACAACCAAATTAGAATAGCACTAGGAGACCAACATAAAATAGTGTTCACCACTCCATGGGGAATATTTTGTTATTAGGTAATGCCATTTAGTCTTAAGAATGATAGAGCTAGATATTAAAGGTCCATGACTATCATATTCCATGATATGATGCATGATATTGTTGAATACTATGTCGATGACATATTAGGAAAATCCAAAACTAGGGCTAACCATCCAATAATGCTATGTAGGATATTTAAAAGATTGTGGGAGTATAAAATCAAACTCAATCTAAAGAAATGTATGTTTGGAGTAACCTAAATAAAGTTACTTGGCTTCATTGTGTCTCTTAGGGGCATTGAATTCAATCTAACCAAAGTCCATGCTATAATCGAGATGCCACCACCAACCAATTTGAAGCAACTCTATAGTTTGTAGGACAAGATCCAATCCATCTAATGCTTCATCTCTCAATTAGTAAACAAGTTTCATCCATTTACTCATATTTTGAATAAGGGAGATTCATTTCACTGGGATGACCACTACTAAATAGATTTTCAACAACTCAAGGATTATCTAGTTAATCTACCTATGTTGTTACCTCCTATGCCAGGAAGGCCATTCTTGTTGTATCTATCAACTACCAACAATGCCTTGGGGGGAATTTTAGCTCAACATGATATCAATGTAAAAGAGAATGTAGTATAATACTTAAGCTGTACCTTGGTCACATATGAACACAACTATGCACCTATTGAAATATCTTGTCTAGCTATGGTCTTCACATCTCAGAAACTGCACCATTACATGTGGAACAATAAGACCATGGTCATTTGAAAAGTAGATCCACTAAAGTATCTACTATCTGAAATATCTTTACAAGGTAGAATGGTCAAATGGATCATGCTTATTAGTGAGTTTGACACAGAATATGTCAATCAGAAGGCAATCAAAGGATAATTCCTTATAGATCAACTTGTTGAAGTACCCCTTTTAGACACAAAGCCACTCAAATTTCATTTTCTTGATGAATCCATAATGACTGTCATTGACACACCTCTTGGGGAGTAGCACTAGAAGCTACATTTTTATGGTTCATTTACTGCACATGGATCAGAGGCAGGTCTCTTATTTATTACACCATAAGGGGATCTAATCCCTAAATCATTCAAAATAAATTTTCCTTGTACAAATAACATGGTAAAGTATAAAGAACTTATCACAGGACTTCAAAAACTAGTATAATATAATATATCTCATCTAAAGTTTCATGGTGATTCTCAATTAATCATTAATTAGGTCATAGACCATTCAGACCAAAGATGATAAGTTGGTTCCATGTAAGGCTATGGTTGATACCTTAAAGCAACAAATTACAAATATCGAATTTGAGCATATACCAAGGGATAGTAGTAAAATTATAGATGCCATGGCTACTATTGGCTCTCTGATTTGACAAATAAACAAAGATAGATAATATTAGTTCCTTGTTGAGAATTTATCCACACAAACTCATGAACCTTCAACTATTACAATGATTTGTGATATTGTTGGTCCTAATTCTATTTGGTAATTAGAACTTTACAACTACCTTCATTACCAAATTCTACCACCTATCCTATCTTAAAAATAAACCAAATCCTTTATTTATCATTTTACTTGTTATACTCTACTTGGATCTACCCTTTACTACCATAGTTTTGATAGAACTTTACTTTGTTGTTTAACTTTGGTAGAGTCTACACTAGCATTAAGAAAGTTTATGAAGGAGTATGTGGATCTCATTTTAACAGGGTAGTCCTATCAAAAAATATCTTTCATACTAGTTATTATTGGCCCATGATGGATGAAAATGCAACTACATATGTAAATAGGTATGACAAATGTCAATAGCATGTTAATCTGATTCACGCCCCAGCACAAAATTTAAAACTAAGGTTGACACCATGGCTATTTTCCACATGGGGACTTGACCTCATTGGTAAGATTAACCCTACTTCATCTAATGGCCATAAACATATACTTATCACCACTGAGTATTTCACTAAGTGGGTTGAAGCTATACCCCTCACTTATGTGATTGGAAAGTGAATTTCCAAATTTATCTTCAATCATATCATTTGTTACTACAGTATCCCCTCTAACATTATGTATGATAATGGAGGATCATTTAAGAATAATAATGTAGACTAGATATGTACCAAATATATCATCACACAACATTTTTATACATCATATTACCCTTAAGATAATGGCCAAGCCCAAGCATCAAATAAAACCATTATTAATATTCTCAAAAAGATTGTCAATGATGTCGATCATGATTTGCACCTACAAATGTTCCCTACCCTTTGGGCATACTATACCAATCATCATATTCTCATAGGAGCCACTCCATACTAACTTATTTATGATATAAAAGCCATCCTTCCCATTGAGGTCAATTTACCTTCACTATGCATATCTTTCAAGTATAATCTAGATGATCATGACTATCGAGTAGTTTACCTATAGGAGTTAGACCTACTTGACAAAAAATACATAATTTCACTTAATAATATTTAGGTATATCAAAACTGACTCAAAGGCCACTATAATAAATGTGTCAAATATAGACAATATGAACTTAGTAATCTTGTTCTTAAAGAAAACCAAAAAAATACCATGGTTGAGAAGAAGCATAAAGGTAAATTCAAACCGAATTAGATAAGGCCTTTCATCATTACTATAGATTATGGATCAGGGGCATATGGGCTTGCCACACCAAATGGAGATAAACTTCCTAAGCCAATGCATATTATTCACCTCAAGTGGTACTATGCTTGAGTGCTAAGGTGTATTATCTATAAAGACCATTTCAATGGTTCCATTTTATCACTTTATTCTTTGTTAGAATATCATTCATATCCATCCTCTTAGCCTTATCTATTTTACCATTTTGTTCTATCAACTAGACATGTTATAAAGCCTAGCCCATTTGACCTTAGTTTTTGCCATTCATTACACATTTTAGCACCAAGGAATCTGATTAGTTTCATCAATTGTTTCAAGTACTTTAGATAGAGATCATATTTTGGAGAAGTATTATAGAAGTTTCAATAGTTGCATCCTTCGTTTGTTTTTCCTTTCTTATCATTGGTCATGCTACTAATTATAATCACCTTTAGGAAAATTAGTACCATTGATCCATGCCATTATGTCCTAGTTATAGCCACCTATGGGCAAAATTAGGGCAACATTTTTTTATTAAGTCTTAATGTACCAAAATACCACTTCTTATGCCATACTATGCTTCTTTTACCACATATGCCTATTTTGTTTGAATTGAATGCTACACTAGTCAAATTCCTCCCTTCTAGGGTAGAACTATAATGACTTGAGGTCCTACTCTAGGACTATGTAAGTAGTGCTCAATATTTTTTGAGGTCATCTCAATCACCCTTTCCACCACACTCTCACCATTTTATGAGCAACCTAAGTTTGAATGCTCTCTCTATTTTGCAAGCAACCTACATTTGAATGCTCTCACCATTTTGTGAGATTGAACCATTTAGTGTCTTGTCCTTCTTGATCAAGTTGAGATACTTCAAAATATTCTAAAAACATTTATAAAATCATTATAAAAAACCAAAATCATTGACCATTTCTTTGCCTTAAGGATTTTGAGAACCCTTACTAAGTTGCAAGTAAACCACTTGTCACTTAGTTTTCCCATCCTTTTTGGCTTTTTCTCTCACATAATTACTATTTTATAAGACCATTCCTATTCTTATATCACATCCATTATGTTTGTTTTCATCAGTTATCACATTCTTCCCATTCTTTGGGAGAACTACATTTGGCCTGAAGTTTTTTAATTGGATATTACATCCATAGAACTATATAGGCAGCATCCACTTGCCTAGTGCATATGGAGACAACTCAACCACCCCCTTTCTTTCCTTATATTCCTCCATTTATTTGTTTGTTAAGTTGTTAACTATATTCTAGGTGTAATATTCATATAGTTTCTATTATGTTATTTGTATGTTTGTTTTTACTTATTTTGTTTGTTTGTTTACCTATTCATTTGCTTTTAGCCCTATTGCCTTGATTTAGTTTGTGTGTTCATTGGGTGATTCCTTGCCCACACTTATACTCAAATCTATCCATATTCATATTTTTATATTATCATCATGGTTTCTACATTGATGCATTATTTTCTATTTAGTGTTGGATTATGAGAGTCAGTTCTTATATATATTTCAGTGAAGTCTTCATGATGTTATACCATGATGCCTATCGATAGATGCTAAAACAAACCTTAGATTCAATAAGTCTATTTAGTAATGGCAGCATCAACATCTCTTCAACATCGACATCTTTATTCAATTCCAATCATATCCAAATAGAGTAATTAACCATGAAATAATTTTAAACTTTATTAGTTTGGATGAGCATCTCCCTACTATTAGGTTATTCTAATTCATCATTACCCTATGTGTTAGCTATCATCATCCTTAGCCAATTTTATCATGTTTGCCATAATTGAGGTCTAATGATTATAATTGCCTATGGACAAATCATTATACACCATCCCACCTACATTTCTTAATGATTATAACCACCTTTGGGCAAATCATTATGTTCTCATTATTTTACTTTTTTTTCCCATACAAGGGCACATTGTTATCTTATTTGTCTATCCTACCTAGGATAACTCCATCTTCTTAATCTAGTTAAATTTTGGATCAATAATAAGGCATTCTGATCAATTTGAGTAATTTGTACACAACGTGCTTAATCATGCTTAAGATTTAATTAATCCAAATAAAGGCATAATTAATAATTCCATGAAAACTTTTTGAAAACTTATTTTTATAAATAAATATTGAATATATACATCATCAGGTGACCTCATTTCTTGGGAAGACATCCCTAGGCCATAAATGCCACAAATATCAAGATTATGGGTCTCTCATTCCTTTTTATTACATCCCATGCCTCATTAATGTCTCTTATTCCAATCTCATGATGAGGATAATTATGTATTTTAATTAAATAATTCAATTAATCCATGACCAGACATCTCAATCTTGAGATGGATGGTCATGGTTGATTCTAGTCATTATTGAAAATATATAAATAGAGAGGCTATGAACGTCATTTTTAAGCTTAATTTGTGCAATGTTATCACATCAAATTGATTCCAAGATCTCTCATATGCCAAAGTTATGATGCAAAAATATTGAGCTAAGCCAAGCCAAATCCACAAGGTGCAAAGGAGAAGAGGAGATAGCCAAGCCTCCTTTGATGAAGACTTCATGAACACAAGCCAAACAAGCATTTGGATCATCCAAGGAAGGTGAAGGATTCTTCTTTTTCTTTATGTTTTAGTTGTGTTTTTCATTTTTTTTTGTTATTAATCTCACCCTAGTAACTAGGCCTAGGGATGTATACTAATTAGTGTGTTTTTATCAATTTATTTGCATTTTTGAACTAACACAATACTAATCACTTATATTGATTCATATTCCTAGTTCACATCACTTATAAAGTCACAAGATCTGTGACTATTTCCTTGACTCTTGAGCTTCACTATCCTTTAATGGTGACCTAGGTGTTAATTCACTCTTCCAACTATCTAGTTTCTACATAATTCTTTCTTCATACTTCTCTAAATCACTCTTACTTTGAATGAAATCATTAATTTTATGTATTCATTCACTTATAGTGCTTTAAAGTGCTCAAATTATCACTAGTATATGGTTTTCTCACCTCAACTCTCTGGTTTCTACTTAGGTTCACTCTTAGTCTTAAGTTAGTATAAACTTTGTAACCTAAACAATTTTCTCGATTGCTAATTTATACCCTTTTATTATCTACCATCATTAATGTAGTTCCTTTATGGTATGATGACATCTAAATTTATTATAAAATGTTAAATTTTGTGAAATTTGTAGAAATCATTTGTCATTAATGCATTCAATGCATATCTTTGTGCCTTTGCCACCACTTCATTGAATGCTCTTTAACAATAATTTAGTGAAATGATGTTTAATTCAAATGGTCACTTCCCACTCAAATCTATGTGGATGCTAACTATCTTGGATGGTTTTTATCCTATGCTTATTTACTTTGCATGACCTTTGCCTTCTTTGTGGAAACCTGGACATAACACCTCACATGCACATGATTCAGCCTCCTTAGTTCCACATTCTCTTCTAGCTATGTTTCTATTTCAAGAACCCTTATATATTTTGGTTGGTTTATTATGATTCATCTTGCCTTTGTTTATCCTACCCCATAAAAATAACTTATATTGGCCCTCTAGATCTTCATCTTCTCTTCTAGTTCTCTTGTACATGATTAGATTATCTATCTTCACATTATTTCTTGCACCCAACCATGTTGAGCATCTTCACCTTTTATTGTGGTCTCAAATTCATTTTCAATTGATGCACCTCTTTCTAACTTTGGAACAAAGGTTATCTTTTATCTTATGTACTTTGTTATTTTGTTCTCAAATCTTCAAGGTATGGTAACTTCTTTACACCTAAGAACTTAGGCATCTAGCCCTAGATGCTTAGAAGCAAATGGGATCGACACAACTGACTGGTATTATACATATAAGTGCTAGATTAGTTCATTAATATGCCTCAAAGAGCCTTAAAATGTTCACCTTTCACGCATGGATCTTGTACATCTTTTTATTTCATCTAGTGAGTTTCACACTCCCACCACTAAGATGTCTAGCCTCATGCACTTAGATGGTGTAAGTGCTTAACTCACCCAATTGAAATTATGTGTGAAAGGCTAGAGTAGTTCATTTATGGGCTTGGAATCACCCTTTATTTGGAACTATGCACATGAGGTTTTGTGTACCTCTTTTTTGAGTCTAATGAGTATATGTTTGGCCTCATGTACTTTAGAAAGTGCAACTATTGGACTCACTTGATTGGAATTATGCATGAGAGGGTAGATGAATTCACTAGAGTTAGGGTAGATTCACAAACCCATAACTTAGGTGTCATGGCCTCATGTGCTTAGGAAGAATAAGTGTGATTCACTTGACTAGAATTATGCATGAAGTGCTAGAAAATAATTCCTTGTAACTACTATGTGCCACTTATTTCCTCATTACACTATATAATAAACAAAAAGAAAACAAAATGAATGGTTTGGCTTGTGCTAATTTGTATTCTAGTCTGCTCAACTCAAATTGACTAATGATCAAGACGTCAGTGTTCTTATGACACAAGCACCATCTTACTACCTATGTAACTTTAATGAGTTGTCATTGAAATTCCCTAGAAGAATTTTTATAGATAACATGGGTAACTTGAATATGCCTATCTCTAAGATATGATAGATGATGTAGGGGCACATCCACCTTATTATCAATTTGCCTAGGTGCTTAAGCTACTTTGATTCATAGAGAATAACTAGTGCTCCTTTAGTTAGCTCCTTGTGATTTATGTACTTATCATACAAGAGCTTATGATATGCCTTTTTGATTTTCTAACTTCATCTTATTTGGGTGTTCTTTTCATCCAAGCACTCAAAGTCTTCTAACCTTATGTTTAAAGATTCTTGGTCATCTAGGTGACCAATCCATGTAATACATAAGGATGACACCATGAATTCTATGAGGATAAATGCTTCAATGCCAAACACTAGTTGAAAGGGTGTAGCTTTGTTTATGTGCTTATACATCATGTGTTATGCCCATAATACTTCTAAAATGTGATCATACCAATCTTTGAAACCAACATCTCATATCTTTATTAAGCACATTCCCATGATCTTGTTGAATGCTTCAACGGTGTCATTTGCCTATGGATGATACAAGGTGGTCTCGTGTTGTACCATTATGTATTTAGTTAAGAGGATGTGCACCATCTTATTAATGAAATGAGTGCCCCTATTGCTATTCAGACTTAATGGGTACCCATATCAACTTATTATTTTCTCTTAGATGAAGTGCATGACTATCATGGCTATGTATTATTTTATCGGCATTACCTCAGCCCACTTAGTGAAATAATCAGTGGCCACCAAAATATACCTTGCACCTATACACCATGAGGTGGGATTTATTGGTCCAATAAAATCAATATCCCATTTCTTGAGTAGCACTTGAGCAAGAATGGGAATGAGAGGCATCTCATCCTGATGGTTGGGCTTCCTAGTGAGCTAGCATATATCGCATGCCTTGGCACAATACTTTACATCTTATAATAGGTTTGGCCACCACAAGCCTAACTAAAATATCTTGTGTCATTTCATATCTATTTTAATGGCCTCATATGATTCCCTCATGCACTTATTGTTATATGGAGTCCCTTTTGTGTTCTAAAACACACTAGTGTAGGACTTCATCTTTACTTAGTTTGTATAGCTCTCCCTTAATAAGATAGAAGGGAGTGACATGAAATTCAAGTTGCTTTTTCTCTTTTTTTGACATGGTCTAGGGCACAAACCCAAATGTTAGGAAAGTGGCAATCTCCACCAAGTCTATAGGGAAGCATTGGACTCTATACAATTATATGTCTAGCATGTCATCTTCAATTAGCACCATCACATCACTAGAATTTATGTAGGACAAATGGTTTGGCCCTAAGTTTTAATTTTTAGGTTTAAAAAAAATAGATAACTAGAACTCTTGGAGTAGGACTATCCATGTGTATATGCACCAATGTAAAATAGGCTTGTTCATGAGCTACTTGAACACCTCTTGATTAGTGAAAAATATGAATGGGGTCACCAATAGATATTGCCTAAATTATTGTAAGGCATAGACCATTATAAGTGCCTCACATTTGGTGGTGGTGTAATTCTGTTCTACTTGCATCATTTTAATGCTTGCAAAGGAGATGGGGTGGTCCATTTGGCCCTTACTTAATTATGCTAATATGGTAACAATTATGAAGCCTAAAGCATTGATATAGATGTGGAAAGGAGTAGTATAGTTTGGGAATTATAAAATTGGCATGCTAGCCAAATTTAGCTTCAATGTTTCAAAAGCCTTCTATTGCACATCACCCCAATAGAATGGGTCATATTTGCATAAGAGCTCCTTCAAAGGTGTTGTGATCTTCACATAGCTGTGTATAAAGTTCCCATAGTAGCCATAATGATTTAGAAAGGTGTGAATGTCTTTTTGCATTGAAAAAGTTTGGAGATGAATTATGATGAGTATCTTTATAAGGTCAACAAGCAAACCATCTTTGTAGATGATGTGCCTGAGTAACATCCCAAAGGGGGTTGTGAAGATGCACTTATTTATGTTTAAAGATATCTAGAGTTTCCTATACCTCTCAAACATGAGGTGCAGATTATCATAATGGTCCTTTACAAGTCCATATATAGTCTAATCATCAAGATAGACTTGGAGAAACCTATGGATGAAGTCCTTGAAAGTAGTGATCACCACTCTAGAGAATATAGCTAGCACATTCTTGAGTTCAAAGGGAATCACAATATAAGAAAAAAAACCCTATTTAATTACAAAGGTTTTCTTAGGCTTATCCTCTTCTACATTTTGAACCTAATGGTAGCTTGAGAAACCATTAATGAAAGTATAGATTTCATAACCTGTGATGCCATCTATGACATCGTTCATAAATAGGATTAAGAATGGGTCAATGATGTAGGTGTCATTCAAAAGTTTGTAGTCCATGTAAATCCATATGAACCCATACTTCTTGATGCTTATGACCATTGAGATCACCCATTTATACTCTTATATAAGGTAGATGATGTTGATATATATCATTCCATCAATTTCCATTTTTAATTTGGCATCAAGGTTGGGATTCATCTTATCCAGACACTTTTTGATAGGCCTCATGCCATCCACTATCTTTATGCTCCTTTTACTAAGGGAAGGGTGGGATCCCTTCATATCCTGATAGATACATGGGAACAAGTCCTAAAACTCCTTCAAAAGGTCTATGATTCATTCCATCTCTACCTCATACTAGTAAGAGCCTATAGTGGTAATATTTAGCTCACCTTTTATGCTGATATCTACTTTAGTAGTCTTGAGTGTCACATGGTAGGGCTCATTCCTATCCTAATGAGAGTCTTCAAATTACCTCATCCCCTTTATTGTTTCAATTTGAAGATGAGTTGGATCTTATTCATTTGGGATGTTATTATCCATAAGTCACACAAGTTTTTGTCTTCTTATTAGAGTTTTTTAATTTATGCTCCTTCTAAGTCTCGTCATCCTCCTCATTGGTGTCACTATTGAGTGCCTTCTCTTCAAATAACATTAGGAACACTAGTCCCTTCTCCTCAAACATGCCTCTAAGGCACTTTCTAGGATGGTAGTATCCTTAAACACTACCCTATGAATGACTTGTAGTGGATCCAATAGCTCTAAGATATATGAAGAGAAGGATAAGGTGTGCATGAATCTCTCCTTTAGTACCTCCAAATATCCTATCTCTTAACATGTTTCATTTACAAAATACAATGATCATGCCCATGTTTTCAATGTCCTATAGAAGGCATGCATCCATAGGTTTTTATGTGCATTATCACTACAAATAGTCTATGTTTATTAACACATGTGTGATTGGGTTGGAATCACCTAAGTAAGTAGGTATGTCTAGGTCTTCATTACTTTTTCTAAACCTAGGGCATATTTTTGCATTCACATCTTGCCATGTTGGCAAGTTAAGCCTTTACACTACCCACCAGTGAAGATAAATGATCTTTATGGTATGTACTAGTTCACCCATTCTATATATTTCTTTAGGAACAAATGCTTCAATTTCATAGACATAGTTATCTTTAGGCTAGCTCCCTCCATATTTTGGGAGCACTATAAGCTTTCCCTTACTTAGATAGAACACTTTTTTCCTTACCCTTTTTTCATGAGGAACCCATTTCTTCTAATTGTGATCAATCTTGATCAGTCTCATTATAGATGGCCTTGACTCAGTTACTCTCACTAGGTGGTACCTTCACCCAGTAACTTCATAATCCTCTTTGACCTATTAGTCATAGGCTATGTTAGTTGTATTAGAAATTGATCACCCATATCCCATTCAAGCATTCCTTGGTCACTTGGGTTAAGCTTCTTAGTGCCCCATGCCATGATGTTATAAATATGGTTGATCTCATCTTCAAGATTAATGCTTTCCACATATAGATTCCCTTGATCACTCGATAGGGGGATCACAACCCTCTCCCTACCATTCTCAAAAGTAATGTAGAACTTCTTGAATCACATGTTTGTGTTGTTGACATAGCAACATGGCCTCACTGAGAGCACTAGATAGTTATCATGCTCTAGCAACTTGATTACCTCAAAGTTGGCTTAGAATTTGATGCCCATAATATCTACAATAGTGCCTTTTATGATCTCAATAAGCCATGCTCAAGTTTTTTTGGCCATAAACAACATATGAAGGGAGGGATTTAAGGGTCACCATCCCATCTTCTCCCAAGTGGTTCTGGTTAGAATGTTAACCTCAGTGTCTATGTCCACAAGGACCTGACAAATGGACTATTCATAGATGATGGCGTTTAATAGTATTTATTAGTCATACTCTATGTTCTAAGTATGCCTTACTTCATGCACCCACTTCATATGTAGTGCACCAACTTCAATCATCTAATGTGTGACTTCCTCCTCTGGTCTGTTCCCTGTATGCTCTAAAATCAAGTTTTCTAGTAGGGGTAGTATCCCTTTATATTGAAAGAGGCACAAGATCTTAATCAACTCTTATACTTTAGCCTCTTGGCTATCTTGCTTCCTACATGAGGTACTTGTGCCTCTAGATATATATCTAATTGGAGCTCTCCCTACAAATTTTGTATTATGATCATGGCTTATTTTAGGACATCCTTCTATCATGCAGGGTCAGGGTAGGGCATAACTTTTAGCTCAGGTCACAAGATGCACTCGACATGGATTGAATTTCCATATTCTAAGTAGAGTTATTTTGTCAATTTAGTAGGTGGATAAATGGTGAACCCACTTTGAGTCATGTTCTACACTGTAGGTGGCTCTTTATAAGTCTGATGTAGGTTGGGGGCTCATTTCTCTTCTTTTTCTCATGCCTAACCATGGTGACACCCTTATCTATGCTAGTCTAACCTTGAGTCAACTTTTTGTACAAGTTTGGGCAATCCTCAACTGCATTAATCCTTGATAATAACCACACATTGGGTGCATGGGCCAGTCACATTGGTAATGCTCATTTGACTAGCATTTAAAACATGATCAAGGTGGGAATCTTCCTTCATCACATCCTCCACCTCACCTACATATGTCTCATTGATTCCTATAGCCAATATTTTTCTATCCATAGCCTTCATTTCCTTTGTGTACCTACCCTTTGGCTATGGTAATTGATTGTAATGTACCTCTCTCCATATTTTGGTTCATCTCATCAATGACTCGATAATCCATTATTGAATGAGTATAGCCATCACACATCTTAGAATAGATAGTAGTGTTCACTTGACTAGTGCACTATAATAGGGGATAGTTCTGAGAGTCATACAATTGATGACAAACTTCATAACTAAGTAGTAAGGTATGAACATTTCTTCATAGAAAATTATTATTTTTATGCCCCTCCATCTCATAGTTAGTACACCCCAATCCACTTTATGCATTATACACCAAACTAACAGTCAGATTTTATCACTAAGAGGCCATTAACATGACCTCCATAAATGGGTTGATCCTAGTTTTAACACTACTTATTACCTTATCCTAGAGCACGGATTTAAGAACTACATAGTTTTATATGAAGTTCTTCATAGATAATGCTCTCCTAAGAGGTACTAGTAAGCCACCAATAAAACATTAAATTTGTTGTGAGGGGGGGGGGATATCATATGGAAGCTTAGAAAGGAGGGTCTTAAACTATGTGTCATAAAGGTGTACACTCTTAGATATCCCTTAGCTGATTTCCTTGAGCACTATGATGATTTGTTGCTAAAAACTAGGAATATAAAATTCCTTAAAGAAATCCTCCTTTAGTTTATTGTAATATACCATAGCCTAGTTCAAATCAAATTTTTGATACCAAGTATGGGCATGATCCAACAAGGTGGTCATGAACTTTGTCACCTTGCACTCTAATTGGGTAATACCTTGAGCATGCCATTGAAGTTCACACTTGAGCACATACTCTATGGCATTCTCTATGTCATGATACTTAGGCAAGTGTATCACCATTTCACAATAAATATTCTAAAGGGGTGGTGCTAGAGTTTGAGGTTTTTTCCCCCTTACATTTATACTGGAGTCAATCCTCTAATACCTCCAAATGTAAGGTTGAGCACTGAAACTATTGGTATAGGTTATTCCACCAAGATTGATAGTATGGTACTACTCACTTGTGGTACTAGGCCACTTCTTGTAGGCTATTACCTAGTCAACATAGCTAACATCATTTGAATGGGAATGATTACACTTCTATTATAGATCCCTGGGTTAGTACTCACTAGCTTCATGGTATTCTTGTTCAATTGTTTGTAATGCATCACTTTTTCAATCATAAAGTCATGGTTCAAAATTTTAAGTCTATCAAATTCAATTTAAATAACAAGGTTAGTTATCATTATTCTATCTTCTTGTGGAGAATCCAATTCATGAACTTGCACTTCAAGTTTAAATAGGGTAGGTGTTTTTGATGAACCTTCATTTAACACATTTTATATGAACCCATTAATTTTTTCACCCAAATATTTAGCTCAACCTCTTACTTCCTCCTCTCTATCATCATGCTAATATATTTTAATGGATCCTTTCCCATGCCCCTCCCACTTGCTATGGTTCCTCTCAACACTTCCAAGTTCTAGATCCTCTATCAACCTGTACCTTCACTTATTATAGTTCTACTTTTGGAGCTCTCCTGTGTTAAGTTTCTCATCCCTTTCCATCATGCCTCACCTACACTTCACCTATTTATCTTATGTTATTTCTTATATGTGTATGGATTTTATCCTACTATTTTTATGATTTTAATACCATAATCCACTAGTAATTTTTTTAATTTGGTACCAAGCCTTCTTATGAACATGCCCCTTGGTTCATGAAAGAACTCATAATCTACTTCTTTAGGGCAAGAGAAGGTCAACACTATGAATCCCAATACATATCTATTTAATATTATACTCCACAACTTGTCTAAAACATGCATCCAAACATCATCTAGGCTTTAAAATATCTTTAGGTACTCCTTTCTCCACTCAAAGAGTTGGTCGTAGCTTCATCTTCTAGAGGTTGTATAAGAAACTAACCACTAGTACACATGCTCAGGTAGTTTACAAAAGAACACCTCATATAGAACATCATATAAGTTGGCTTGTGCCCATTCTCTTGGATTTTTTCTTTGACATGTCAGATGCTTTTACACAAAACTATCTTATACTTTCTCTAGATATTACTAAATGTTCTCAAGTGATAGTTAGAGCATCATTCTATTACACCGTTGTAGAAACAAAATTCAACATGGGTCTTGATAATAGAACCCAAATGTTATAGAAAAGTATCCTTGGTTAGCTCATGTGCTTAGTCATGCGCTTAACAATCAATTAGAGTCAATTATGTACTTCATATAGATAGGTGTAAGAATAGTAAAATTCTATGGTGTACAACATCTAAATGTATTACTATGTTGGCACAAATTTCACATAAGGTACAAGCCTTGTGTTCTCACTCAAAATGTAGTAGTGAAAAGACGGGGGCCTATATTGGGCTAGTTGAATCATGGTGTAACCTTAGTCTTAAGGGGGCATAATCACTTACACCATAGTCTTAGGTGGTCTATTGGCACATATCATCTTAGAAAAGATTAGAAGGTGTAAGCCTATTCAAGGGCATAAATCTTTTGGTGTAAGTTCATGTTTGGATAGGTATAACTCTTAAAGGTATAATTTATCGGGATAGTGAGTTAAGGGTCATTTAGGTGATTAGTCAAATTAAGGGAAAGGTTTATGTTCAAGTGCTCATTCTTCAGGTTAACACTCTAGGTTTAGGTACTAGGGCCTTAACACATGTTGGTTTAAACACTTAGTCAATTTTATAAGTATGCCAAAGTTGTTATATGGCACAATGATACCATTAATGATTTGGAATAGACCTTTTAGTTGAAATACATAGAAATAATGAAAATTAAATCATTAGTCATATAGAAATTAAGTCACAATCATATAATGATGTTCAAGTATATGAAAAGATTCAATAAATAAATAACTATGCAATGTCATTTCTATTAACTCAAAGTTCATTAACATAGAGTACAATTTGTATGAAATAGATCACATTCTCATCTAAGTTCTACTACAAGCCCAGTGGCTCACAGGCAATCTTGGGTGATACATGGTGCTTTTCTATAGTATTCAAGCTAATTTTAAACCAAAATGCATGTATGATCTTAGAATTGATTTTATAGAGCTTCATTGCAATAATGTCACCTCTTCTTTTTTTAGGTTCATACTCATTTTTATAGGTATGGGAAAATCTTATTGATAAGTCAAATGGGTGCACACTAGGTGCTGAGTTATCCTTGGGGGTCATTATGCCATTGACTCTACTAATATAACACCCACACTCTCCAACCACCATGTGAAAGTACTCAATGATATTCTCCTCCAAATTTAAGAACCAAGAAACTAATTTCTAACTAGTGTAGGATTCATGGGGATCCTCTCAACTGGTGCCAAAATTATAAAGAGAGCAACTGTCACCAAGGATTGCCTCATGCTAAGATCTATTAAGTTGGTATGGTCCACTAGGTAGCATAAAAAGGGACCCAACAAGTTAGCTAGGGAGGATCTTTCATAATTGAAACCAGCAAACTTTAGAATATTTCATCTTCAAAGATTTATTCAATATAAGGTTTTTCATCCTTAGGAGAGGAATAAGTTGAACATAAGTTCAAATTCTAAAAATGGGGGGGGGTGGGTTATCATATCCAATATTCATGCTTACAAAGCAAAAGATCTATCCTTATATATAAAAAGTGAAGGGGAGAGAGAGGAGAGGAAAAATTCATGGATAAGTATTAATGAATAATAGAGCCCAAATTTTAGTGAGATCACTATTGATCCATAGTTCCTTATTTGTCACTTGTGTAAAAGTCCATAAAGTAGAGAATCTACTTTAGATAAGATCCACCATCCTCATATGACCTTATTGTCTTTGTCTTCCACCTATTTACTAAAGTCTAAAACACCTTTAGATTCAAGAAAAAAATACATGAATCATGGGTCTTCCATATAATTTCAACCCATACCTACTCATGTGAACACAAGCACATGAAAATCTCCTTTATCCTTATGAACAAAAGAGTTAATAGATTCTCAAACACCTTTTGACTCCAATAACACATCTTCACATTTAACCCCCTTAAAATTGTGCCCCACTTTCTCTCACATCAACTTTAACACATATGAGATATTCCATTGGCCATTCTACCTCACCCACAATCCACATCACCTAAATCACCTGCCATATCATCATGAATAATGATAGTGAATAGTAACACATGAATAGTGCCTATGAATAACAATTGGTGAATAGTGAATTGACATAAATTAATCCCTTATATTACCCAAGTTAACCTATGATAATTAAATATGCTAATGGTATTATATAAATTATTCCTTTTATAGAAGGAATAACTCTATATCGTAGCCTCTTCGAAGGGGAAGCTTCCTATTAGAGAAAGCTATAATTATAAATTGCTTCTTTATGGATTATCAACACTTGGCCAAAGGACCTTATTTATATTGTTTATGGATATTTTAACCACACCAAAACTTAGAATTATGTTACCTCTAACATTTTAGGATCTCTACAGAAGTGAAATCCACTTTAGGGCATGAATTATAGGTATACAGTTTTTGATAGCCTATTGATAGAATAGCTAGTAGGGTATACAGGTTGTTGACAAGGTTTTTAGATGGAGGTGTGAAATATTAAGAGGAATCATGAATATATATGAGTTTAATGGATGGTTGGTTGTTAATCTAAAGTGGTTAGGTTATAAAATAAACACGTAATGAGGGAGAAGGTAAGTCAAAAAAGAAAGATCTATGATTTCTAGGAACCACTTCCCTGGCTAGTTCCTAAGTGGACAAGTTGATATCAAAATTAATGAATATTATTTTCATATATTACACATATATAATTTGACATGGATAGGAATTCTAAAAAGAACACTAATATAGGGAGCTCATGGTCCCTAATCAAAGATTGCTCCTTTTAGAGTAGCTATTGCAAACTCTTAATTAGGAGACTATGGCTTAGGCTTGGTGAGGTATCTAGGGTATCTTTTACATACATACATAATCTTATATCAATGAAAACACTTATACACACACTCAAAATTATGAATCAAATCAACAAATCTTAATTAATGTAATTTATCAATCATTCAATAACTATTGTACATCTCAAATTTGTACATTAATCAACACAATCAAGAACCCACTCGTAGATTCTACACACTAAGGATTATTGAAATATAAAACAAAATAAGTAACATCTAATTAAAAAAAATAGTGGAAATGAAATATGTAAACTCATGAGTAGATAATAAAAAATATTTTTTATCTTATATATTCAAATTGCTTTGAGCCCCCAAAATATTGGATTATAATTGTTTAAATAATCTTGGGGAAGGGGTCACCTTATCCTCCAAGTTCATACAAAATCCATTACATGTGATAGTTAGAACTTAAGTTCTAACTAAATTCAAAACTATCTAAGAGTTTATTTACAACTGCCAATTAGTCTAAGTTAGTCTTTACAAATTCATTAAACATGTATATGTTTACAAAAAAAGGATAACTTTATAATTATAACTCAGCCTATAATAAAACTATATATATATATACACACACATTATTACAAAATTGGTCATGCATGAAATATAGCTTTTCAAGGCTACACCATCTGAATAATTGCATGTAATTTAGTTAGTGTAGTAGCTGAGGTGGTAAAAGTGTTAGAGATTTTCCATGTTGAAGTCATGATGTTATCATGGAGGTGTCCTATTGAGTGGATGAAGTGATTTGATAAGCTAAGTGATAATGATAAAGTGTGTAATATGCTTGTTCTAGTTTGCTTTATCTATGGTTGGTTGATCTTCAGTATTGACATAGATTGAGAGGATCATGGATAAGTATGGTGATTTGAGCATGTGAAATGGGTACAATCTAAAGTTAATAATTATTTGAGAGCTTGTGTGAATAATTGGAATTCCTCTAGTAGTCCATAATTTTCATCTAGACACTTAGGGTCTAGTCGCAAAAAATCAAAGTAGGTAGTTTTATAACATCATAATTACTACATGAGAATGATTCAAGGGGAGTTGGTCATATGGTTGTGATCAGATTAGTCCCTAGTTTTTATGCACTAGTTAAAGATATGAGGGTGAAAATTTGGCTTCTCAGTTAGAATTCATTATTTCCCATACTTATCCAACTTAACAATGTGGCTAGAAAGAGATGAGTAAGTAGTTTGATGATGGAATAACTAGCACGTATGGATATTTCAGGAGAAGGTGATCATATGGGTTTGTTTATTTTTGTAACTAGTTTATTTTCACTAAATTCCAAATCATGCAATGAATCATGTCAAAAAATATACATATGCAAATTTGGGCCTCTAGGTAGTTTAACTATGTTTTCCCATACTTAGCCAATTTTGAAATGTAGCATGAAGAGCCGAGTGATAATTTTGATGATGTTATATCTTTCATGTGTGAAGGTGTCAAGAGAAACTGATCATATGTATTTGTTTAGTTTTGAGCATAGATGATTTGCAAAAAAATTGATATCATGCACTAAAATGTGGCAAACATTATGATTGATCAAAGTTGACCTCTTATACAAGTTTTGACATAGATGGCTTTGTGACTGAATAATTTTAAGAAGGTATTTTAATGCCTTTATATCTTGCACACATGATATTTTTAGCAGAAATGTGTCACATGGTTAGATTCTCCTATGTGAGGATATCATCTGATCTAAGTTTGAGACCATGCGAGTAAGTGTAGAAGAAGTTATTGAGGTACAAAAATAGCTACTTAGGTTTATTGAAAGGGTCCCCATACTTGGTTATTTTTGAAATATTTACAGCTCGAGCAAGATCAATAGTGTCCATTTCTCCAAGGAGTTAAGAAGCAATAAGATGAGGATAGGTGTACCACGTTTAATGATTGAGTAAAGGTATAGGATAATGATCTAATAGTTAGTGGGTGTTCATATAGATTGGTCAAATGGTAAGCATTGATCATTAAATACCTGATTGATTTACAAAGATTAATGAAGTGCATTGAGTCAACATTTCCAAATTGCATGAGATGAGGTCAAGTATCATATGTTTAACATTTGGCTTTGTTAGTATATACATTAAAACTTAGCTAAGATAGATGGTGCGTATTCAAACTGAGGTGAGAGGACATGATATTTGAGCATTATGTTTGAAAGTTAACTGTGAATGTTTGAATTCAAATATTTGAATTTAACATAAAATAACTAGATCTCTATATTTTGTTCATATATTTTGATAGAAGTCAAATTTGCTAGTATTATGAAAATAAAATATGAAGAGAAATCTATGGTGCATATAATTAACCTAATTAAAAAATATCCAAGTGTGTAAATACAAAGATATTAATGTTCAAAGTTTACTATTTGTTTGTGTTTATTCTACAAGAGATCCAAGAAGGATGTTTGAACTTGTGTCGATGTTTTTTCATTATCTCATGATGAATTAGCTATTGAAGCATTTTGTAGACTCCATGAGGATGCTCTATGAGTATTTTTTAGGTGTGATCAATCTATATTGTGTATGAACAATGCTTAAGAAGTTGATTGTATGTTTGGTGTAGACACTATAAAATTGCACACTTACAATTTTTGATGTCTGAATGCCTTGGGACACCCTAAAAACCCCCAAACCTTTTTAACCCTTAACTAACCCCTCTTAGCCTAACTAAATCACTATTCTCCTATCATTTTTCACATAGTAATATTTGAAATTACTATTCACTATCATTATTCATTATGGGACCCACTATCACTATTCATGATGACATGGTAGGTGACATGGCATGTGACATGGCAAGTGACATGGAAAGTGACATGGAAGGTGATATGGAAGGTGATATCGCAAGTGACATGGCTTGGAATTGAGGTGGCTTGAAGTGGGACATCATACCCCACCTAGGACCCTCCTCCAAGGTACTTAATGACATCATTAAGTACCAAAGGGCCCTTTTTTAAATTATGGTGCATTTTTTCCTTTGGGGAAATCATTCAACATGTTTTTTTATCCTCATTCATAAAAGTGGTGCCAAAATTCATGGTGCACTTATCCAAAGGAAAAATTAGTTTGTTGGAAATTTGTTTGATCTCATTTGGTCCCATGTGCATGATTTCCACTCAAAATTAGGCTCATGTGCAAGGTGAGAGACAAACCAATCCCACCATACTTATCATTTGATTCACCCATGCACCCACATGGATAATGGTGCCAAAATTCATGGGGTACTTATTTAAAATAAAAATTAGCTTAGTGGAAAATCCTTTGGCCTCATTTGGGTCCATGTGCATAGTTTTCACTCAAAATTTGACTCATGTGCAATATGGTAGACAAACCAATCCCACCACCCTTATAATTTGATTCACCCATGCACCCACATGGAGAATGGTGGCAAAATTAATGAGGTACTTAACCAAAAGACAAATTATCTTGGTGGAAAGTCCTTTGGCCTCATTTGGGTCTATGTGCATGATTTCCACTCAAAATTGGACTCATGTGCAAGGTAAGAGACAAACCAAAAAGGTAAGAATATTACCACCCTTATCCCATTTTTTATTTATTATCCCACTTGAAAAATTATACCATACTTCACAACTCCACTTCTTTGGCATGTTTCTTGACAAAATATGCTATAAGTACCCCTTTTTCCTTCACCGATGGTCAAGTTAGTCTTTGGTAGGAGAATTAATCTTGTATGTTTGGAGGTCATTCATATTAAAGGAGATAAGTTCAAAGAAATATAGCTCTACCAAAATAGTTTCAAGAATTTTTCAACAACACAAACATCAACAACCATCTTACATCTTAAGATAATTTATGTTATTTTGCAATTTAAATTTCTTCCTTTCTATCCCCCTTGGCTTCTTCTTTCTTTAATTTTAAACCTCATCCTTAGCCTCTTATTTATTTAATATAACCCCTTTACCTTTTATTTACCATATTCCCTTTTATTCCTTTACCATTTTTATCCCCTTCACCATTTACCCATTTCCCCTTTTCCATCTTTAATATCTTACCCATTCACGCCTTTCTACTCCTTTTCCTTCTTATCATATCAAAATTTATCCCGTTACCTTTTATTATCATAAACATATACCAAACTCAACTAAACTATTATTTTTACCCTTTTCAAATCACCAAACCAAAACCACAACCTTGCTTTAATGAATTTTCAATATTAGTTGAATAATCTCAGTCATCTTTTAAAGCAAAGCATTTAACTTTCTCGTGTTAATTTATTTTTTTTTAATCTTATTTTATTTAATTTAATTTAAGTTTTATATTATTTAATTAAATTTCATTTATTTTTTATTTACAAACTTACGTGTTTAAATTAGGTGGATTGATAGCCTCCTAGGAAGCTCACGCTTCTACGATCTAGCTCACACTATGTAATCCACCCAACTACTTTTCTAACAAATAAGTTTTGTGGTAGTTTTTTTAATATTTTCAAGTCATCTTCCCTAGACAAATAATATTTCCCATAATTTTGGATTTTAATGAGTGTACATTCAATATTTATTCTTCTACATACCATTTTACTAGTTTCTTTCTTTTCAACACTAGGAAAAAAAATAGATAGAAACATTTTGGCACGCCCAATGGGACCCTTGAGTTTTCTTAGGTTCATATATGTTTTAGGAAATTTATAATTGCATTATTTAAATTAATTTATTTTAATTCTTAGAAAATTAAGCTTTCTTTCTTTACAAAACATAAGTTTTAGTTGCATTTTTTAGAAAAGTTTAAATTTTATTTTCCTTGCATTTCTAAAAAAGAAATCAAAAACTAAAAAGAAAGAAAAGATAATTCATCCTAGGATTAGTATTACATTTTCATGTGGAATATAGGTGAATTTTAGTTATTTTTGTTTTCAGTCAAAAGAAATCAAAAATTTTCTATTGGTTAAAATTAACTGCATACATTATTTGTTTGTTTGTCTTAGTTCACCTAAATTAATTAAGCAAATAATATTAATCATAAAACCATAAATGTTACACAAACCAAACCACTTTCACAATAAACACATCAAACATGCTTGAGTGAAGGCCTAACTAATATTTCATCATATTGTAGATCACCTCACCCTTTCTCGGTTATCTTACTTGGATTTAATCATCAAGGGGATAACCAACTTAGTTCTCTAGCTGAGTATAAACTTTGGTAATTGGTATATTGGCTAAGCACCTACACTTGCTATGGGATTGTGATGTGAGGGTAGCAAACCCCAAGTACCAATCCATGTACTTGATCCAATATAGACTTATTTTTTATCACTTAAACACAACCTAAAACCAAACATAGACTACATTTTTAGGACCTATTCAATCCAATTTCCTCTTCATACTTTCTAAGGCATAAGCCAAAAGAGAGATAAAAAAATAATCCTAAGACTTAATGCACTCTTATTTAATGAATTATTTTCCTTGAATATTCTTTGATTATTATTTATTTTTAGGTGTGTGAATTTACCATTCCTTTCCTATTTTCTCATATAGTTCATACTCACTAAAAATGAAGATACCTTTAGGAACAAAACTCACCACCAAGTCAACCAACCTCTACCACCTATGCATCTATGCAACACATTTTCAAACCTATGGACTCCCCTCACTCTCTAGAAAGTCCTACTTGAGTATTCCTAAGAGATGCATATTTTTCCACTTTCCTAAACAATAATCACATAACCTTACAACATTACCTTAAAACTACATCTTACCAAATCCCAATTTTGACCCCACCTGTAGATCCCACTTATGGCATGCCTCTCCACCTCATGGGTAATACTTCCACTACCATGAGTACTACTCAACATTTAATTACCCAAGCCTTATCATCAAAAACAACCCCCTTGAAACTAACATTCAAAACTAAAAAACCCAAACTACCACTACTCTCATACCTCTTACCAATCACTCTTCTACAATAGGAGTGCTTATTTCTAGTGCTACCCATCTTCCTCTAGTTACCTCCAATATATTAAAAAATACTCCAATTCAAATCCTTATGGTGTCCATACCCTATATGTTACCACTAATTAATACAAGGGTCACTACCCTTCCATATCCCACCAACCCAACTACCACTCCTACCTAACAAGCAATGTTTAGTTATCCCCATAACCCACAAGGGAATTTGCTTGCTACCCAACCACCTACCTCTACCCAACCATTGACATCCACATAACAACATGAATATTCTAACCAATCATTTTCATTCACACACCAATATATATCTTCTACCTAACCATTGGTATCCACATACCAATATGTGGAAACCTCTCAACCTTCTACCCACTACCAACATGTTTCTTAGGCACCACTACAATATGCATCCTAAAACCTCCCAGGTGGTCAACCCCAAGTAGAATTCATGAAGATTATCATGGAAAAGATGACAACTTTAGATTCATCCATCTTGGGTGCTCATAATATCTTATCCTATGACCAAATTTGTAGTGAGCCTATCCATCCATCCATAACCATTAAGCCATATCCTTCCTAGTGGGAACTTCCCAAGTTCTATAAATTTCAAATCAAGGAGGATCCCCAAAAACACCTTAGGGAATTTAGGCATGATTTTTATCTCATTGCCTACTATGATTATCTTCTTCTTTTCACTTTCTTAATGTCTCTTACCAGCTCAACCTTAGATTGGTATAGTGCCTTATCGAAACATTCCATCTTCTCCTTCACCCAACTAGCCCAAAATTTCTTAGATCACTTTTTGATCAATATATCCAAGTAAGTTTCTATCACTGACCCCTAGTCCATCTAGAAATTTGACGATGAATCTATTGCTAGTTTTGTGGCTCATTATAGGAGCCTAATTAACCAAATTTCATTTTCCTTGCCTCAACTTAAACTTATAAAGCTCTTTATTTGGGCATGTTCTAAACATATATAATCCACATTATGTGTTAAAATCTTCCATAACTTTGATAAAGCCTTTACCATGGTTCATAAACTAGATAACTGAGCCAATGATGAAGGAAAGATCAAACTCAAAATAAAGAACTCAACCTATAAAACCAATGAGGCTTCTTCCTCCAAGTCAAGAAATTAGCCCAATACCAACACCAAGAACAAAGGAACCACAAATGAAATCATCCTCAAGGCCACACCTCCACCATCTACCAAGCAAAAGCACTTGGTGAACCAAACCTCCAACTCCTCTAATTATTCAAATGAAAACCCAAGGAGCCAAACTTGGAGAAATCAAAAGTAATTGACTCCACTTATGAAACCCTATCCTTTTATTTTGGAGAATTTATTAAAAGGTAATATCATCCAACTTCCATTGATTAAACCACTCTAGTATTTTGATGCTTCTCACCCCATGTCGGGTTGGTATAATGAGAATGACCATTGTGCCTTTCACTGAGTCATAAGACATGATATCAATAGGTGTAATACCTTCAAATACCATGTTTAATCTCTCATTGATAAGGGAGACCTTATATTAGACAACCTCAATGCACCACCCAATGAATCCCTTAACATATTTAGGAAACCTTTTCCATACCACTCTCTTACCAAAAATAAGAGTAACAATATTGAATGATCTCCTGATACCCATACCATTAACATGGTTCTTGACACACTCACTGATCAAGAACCTACTCACCACTCTACCGACCCATATCCATTTATTGAAGTAGCATAGTTACTTTCTAACCATTTAGAAACCCAAACTAGGTAAGTACCTCTTCTTCCTTCCTCATTCATTATGGTGGTATAATTACCAACTTCCCATTTGACTGACACACTAGACCACACACCCATCTTACCTTCCTCACCAACTACCATGTAACTCTCCCATCCCATAGAGTTCATTCTTGAGAAAGAAATGCCCTTGTCTACTCCTCACATAGAAGAGACATATATCCAAACATTACATCATTTTATTGAGGAAGAGGACAAGGTTACTATCCCTCTATCACCACCTAGTGTATTATCTTTTAGATCCACCATTCAAGGAATCAAACCTTTCTCAAAGCTAGTGAAAAAATTAGAATTAGTCCCCAATCCTAATATGGATCAAGCTACATTTTGAAAATAATTAGGTTTACCTTATGTTACCAAACCAAAACCTCTAGCCCCTTCTTTAGTGGACCAACCTAGCACCTCAATAACCAACCAACTAAATCTTCCACCCAACCAACTAAAACCTCTGCCAAACTAACCAACCCTCAACCACCTAAGCCAATCAAGACCCAAGTAACCAAACCCCCTTCAAAACCAATAACCAAAGCAATCAAAGAGATAAAACTACCCAAAGGAAAAAATCCTCTAATTTTATCTCCCTCAAGATTTCCCTCCATTTTGGGTACTCATTTATTTACCTTGAGTATGAAGCCCATTATTTTTATTAAAACCCCACTTCCTCTATTGGTTACACCTTCACACTTGCTTCATAATGCACCTCTTTTTATAGCACCAGTAATACCTAAGTTACCTACCTTGCCATATTACACCTTTATCTCATCAACCATCTCTCCTAAACCAAAACCATCAACTAAGTGTACCACCTCACCTAAGATACCTATCACCAAACCTACTTTTAAACAACCTTCCACCTCAACACCCAAAACCAAAATTGCTAAACCTTTACCACCTTTAATCGAGTCTTACCTAACCATTGTCCAATGGTTATTTTAAACCTCTTCCTTGAGATTACTACCTATCAAACCCTTTTACCCTTCACATCCCAAACCATTATGGTTCAATAACAATTTTATTTGTTTATACCACAAGACACCTGACCATGATACAAAAAATTACAAAGCTCTCCAAAATCTCATCCACCTTCCTTATGATGAGGATGATCTATTAATAGAAAAACCTCTTATGTCACCCATACCAACACAAAAAAATTACCATACCTACCCAACACTTACCCATCCATCCACTCTCACCTAATAATGAATAAAAATCTATCCACTTTACTACCTCACCTTTTCCTTCTATCCATACTATCAATGTGGTCACTAAATCACAATATAAGGATAAAGGAAAGGCTAAGGTGTCTATAAAATCCCAATTACCCCTCTTTAAAATCCCAATTAAACCACACCCAACCATCTCCATCTTCAATCAAACCCAAGGTGTCTATCTTAGGTGCCCCTCAACCTAACACTTCACAATCCAACCCATATGCAATATCCATTCATAAAGCTATCCTTAAACAACTTCACTAGACCTCAGTAAAAACGAGCTTGTATGAGTTAATTTATACTTCTCCCCATCATCTTCAAGTACTCATAAAGGCATTTCAATCCATTGAGGTCTAAACTAATTATCCTCAACCTCTATTCTCCTTTGTTGGTGCCCTTTAAACTTCCAACCTTGTCACCTTTAAGAATTTAAAAATACCTCTCTTCCACCTAGAGGAACCAGATCCCCCACTCTTTATTACTTCTTACATCAACCAAACCCATGTCAAAAGGGTGATGATTGATGGGAGAGATAAAATTAACATCATATACTCTTATGCTTACAAACAACTCAACTTACCAGACAATATCATGTTGGAATCCATAACATGCCTTCGATCCTTTAATGACACTATGTACACTACCTAGGGAACCATCATCATTCATATCCATGTAAGACCCCACACACTTCATAAACTCTTCTATGTTGTGTAAGGAGAACTTAAAAATAACATCTTATTAGGATGACCTTGGATTCACTCCATGGAATGTGTTCCCTATACCCTCCATCAATGCATTAAGTTTAAGCATGAGGGTCAGATTATCAATATCCAAGGAGACCCAAATCCTTTCTCAACATGCAACATGACCTATCACCCCAATGATGTACTCATACACCCATATAATGCACCTTCATTAGTTATACCCCAAATTCCAACCATCGATGATATGTCAATTGGATATTCCATCCCTTCTTCATAGTTCCCCACAGAGGATCCCTTAGGATCTATGTTCTAATGATTCTAGTTAGGGGAGCATCACCTTATAGCATTTTATGCTTTCCCTACTCCTCAAAAAAATATGAAACTTAAACATGACCCTTATTATGACCCTAACATTACAACCATCATCCCTTTTAGTCCCCCTAACCATCAAACTAACTTCATCTATGGGAGACTTGATCAGCTACTTCTTGCTCCCACCACTACCTCTTCCATCTGACCATTCACCTTTGACTTTTCCTACCTTGATAAACTAGCATTTAATAAATTATACCTTCGTAGGTGTTCTTGGAAGAGATTTGGCCTTGGTCAATATGAACAAGGACCTCATGAGTTACCTTCAATCAAAATCTAAAAACCTCATGAGTCATTTGGCTTTGGCTTTGTGCCACTTGAAGAACCCACCAATTCACCCATACCTATTAACACCATTAGGGAAGACATTCCCTCTTCACCAACCCAACCTCCTTTGAAGTCTGAGGATTTTGACATCATTCTTCTTAACTTTTTTTTAGTCAATACTATTAGTTTGAGCCCTTTAACCTATCAAAAAGATGGCCAAACTAAACATCTTCCTCTCATTCATCCCAAAATGGTAGAAAATGATTCTTCTACTGTCAACACCATCCATCATCAAGATGATGATTCTATTCTCACCTATATTGGTGCCATGGATTTCTTAAATCCATAAATCCCTTAATCTTAAAACATTGACCATGTTAAATGAATCCACCATGGATATCAAGTTGGGCACTCTGGATAAACCCCACATTGTCAAACTAGGCCAATCATTAAATGTCAAAGAACTTCAAGACTTATGCTCTTTCCTCAAAGACTCCAACATAGAATTTACTTGGTCATATAGTGATATCTCTAGGATTGACCCCACCATTTCTACCCATAACATAGTCATTCATCAAGATTTCAAGCCTGTTAAATAGAAACTTTGATGAATGCATCCTCATATAGCCATTATTATCAAAGAAGAGATTTAGTATCTCCTATCTAGAAATTTCATTCAACCCATTGATTACCCCTAATGGGTCTCAAATATCATACCTATCACCAAAGCCACTAAGGTTCTACACATTTTTATGGACTTTCATGACCTTAACCTCACTTGCCTCATGGATGACTTTCCTCTACCTAGTATTGACCAACATATTGATCTTACAGCCAACCACAAGATGTTATCTCTCATGGACAAGTTTTTAGGTTATAATCAGATCTTGATTTCTCTTAAAGATCAACATAAAACTACCTTTACCACCCCTTGGGGAAATTTTTGCTATCGATTCATGCCTTTCAAGTTAAAGAATGTTGGTGCAACTTACTAGTGAGCCATGACCTACATCTTCCATGACCTCATCCACACCATCATAGATGACTATATCAATGATCTCTTGGGAAAATCCAAATCTCATAAAGATCATCTAAAAGTTCTTAACATTATCTTTGAATGCCTAATCCATTTCCATGTTAGACTCAACCCCAAGAAATGTGTTTTTGGGGTCCTTTCAGGAAAGTTTTTTAACTTTATCATTTCCCTTCAAGGAATAGAGGTAGACCTACCAAGGTCAAATAAATTTTGGAGATGCCTCCTCCTACCAAACTTAAGAAACTCTGTAGCTGATAGGGAAAGTTTTAATCCATTTGCCATTTCATTTCCAAGCTTTCAAATTGGTGCCAACCTTTCCATTACTTTTTGAAGAAGGATGTCTCTTTCAAATGGAATAGAAATTATAAAAAAAATGAATTGCTAAAATATTACTTTTTGTCACCACCTATCCTCATTCCTCCTAAGGATGACCACCCCTTTTACCTATATATCTATAACACCAACCATTCTCTAGGGGTAATGTTGGCTCACCGAGGTAAACAACATAGAAAATAAGTTGTATAATACATTAGTCACACACTTATAAAATATAAGACTTGGTATACCCATACTGAGAAACTCTACTTAGCCTTAAATTTCATTCCCACCAAACTCTGTCACTACCTTATTAACCATAAAACCTATGTCATAGCCAACACTAACCCAGTAAAGTACATGCATTCCAAGCCATACCAAAACTAGTGTATGGCCAAGTGGCTTATGTTTTTAGCAAAGTTTGATATTGAGTTCCTTCAATAAAATTTAATTAAAGGGAAAGTCATTGCCTACCAATTAGCTAAAGCACCTTTGATAGATCAACAACCTCATCTTGAATATATAGATTAATCCATCACTACTCTTTCCTAAGAGGACATAACCTACCAAATGACTATGTTTTTTGATAAGGAAAAATGCCAACATGGTGAGGGAACTAGTATCATCCTTATCCCCTTTGACAGAGAACCCCTTACTCTATCCTTCAAACTTGATTTTGAATGCACCAACAATATGGTTGAGTATGAAGTCCTAATCATAGGTCTCCAAAATGATCTATCCTTAAAAAATAATTTAATCAATATCTTTGGTGATTCCTAGCTCATGTTCAACCAGGTCAATGGCTTTTATCAATGTAAGAATGATATCTCATAAAAATACAAAATTTTAGTTGACAAACTCTTAACATCATTCAAATTTTGCTTGGTCCAATCTATTTTCCAATCTACCAATAAATTCATTGATATAATGGTTTGCCTTACTTCTTAGATCCCTTATCAGCCTTCTAATTCCAAAATATTTATCACCATTCATCATTTTACCATACCTTCCTATAACCAATCCAACCTCCTTACCATTTGTAGTGTGGATGAATCTCCATCTAACATTTGGTATGACCAAACTTTTAACTACCTCAACCTAGGCATCATTCCTCCCAACCTCTCTAATAACACCTAAAGAACCTCTATTTAGAGTACCTCTCATTACACCATACTAGGGGGAATCATTTACAAACATGGATTTGATGGTATCCTTCTTTGTTTCCTACACAACTATGAAGCTTCCCATGCCATCAGGGAAATGCATGATGGGATCTATGGGAGACACTTTAGTGGTCTAACAGTCACTAAATATATCCTTTACCTTGGCTACTATTGGGACATCCTCAACCAAGACTATTATGACTATGTAAAAAAGTATGTTAAATGTCAATAACACACTAATTTACATCACACACAAGCTAATGGCCTCTAAGAATCTAAGGATTTTTGGCATTTCTCATAATGGGGGCTTGATCTCATTGGGGAAATTAACCCTGATTCTTCATAGTGACATAGCTCAATCATCACAGCCACCAAATATTTCACCAAGTGGGTGGAATCTATTCCTCTGAACTCAACTAAAGTAGAGAATATTATTAACTTTATCAGCCATCATATCATCTACCACTTTGGTGTTCCTCATAAAATCATCACTGATAATGGAAAATATTTCAAAAACAAGAAAGCCCAAGGTCTAAAAGATGCATTTGGAATCAAGTTAAGCTTTTTCTCACCTTACTATCCACAATAAAATGGATAGGTAGAAGCTTCTAAAAAAATCCTTAACAAAATGCTAACCAAATTCATTAGTGCTTTAGGTCAGGATTGGTACTTGCATATCCCATTTACTTTATGGGCCTATCACACTAGAATTTGAACATATATGGTTGATACTCCTTCCTATTTAGTCTTTGAAGCAGAGGAAATCTTACTTCTTGAAGTTTAAATTTCATATCTTCACATAATTTTACAAGACCTTATTTCTAAAGAAGATTATCATCAACATTATTTAACTCAACTTGAGATACTTGACAAACATCACCTTATAATACTTAACCACCTCCATATCTATCAATAATGTATCAAGCACCTAAAAGTGTGAGACTTTAATATCAAAGACCTCATCCTAAAAGAAAACCAACACATGACCAACATGAAGAAAAGTAAATGAGGTAAGTTTGTTTTTAATTAGCTTGGACCCTACATCATAACCTATAAGTATGGATTAAAATATTATCATTTATCCTCTCTCAAAGGAAAACTAGAATCTACGCCTTTCAATGCTTTGCATCTATATCCATTTTTCTATTAAATAAGGATCAAGATCACTTTTTGTCTAACTTAAGCTCATCCCTTGATTAATGATATTTTCACCTTCACCCATCTTTCTCTTCTCTTTTTGAGGACAATTTATTACAACATAAAAATATGTGATTAACCATCATAGTCATAGCCTAATCCTAAATATGGGTACAATGGCTCTAACGATATCATGGTTCTCATGGATACTTTTTATCTCTAACAAGATGGAATCCCATGGTCATTGTCTCTCAAACCACCTCCTTTCACCTATCATTTAACCCTCTTATGTTAAAGTTTTTACCTCATAAAGGTAAACCTCTAAACCTAATTAGACTTGTCTATGTCTAAAAACATCACATCCAAAAACAATTTCGATACCAAAATATTACGTGGGTCAATATCTTAAGCATTGTAGATTGCTCCCTTGAAGGATAATTGCCAAAAAAACAACATAAAAATTACCAACTATAAGGTAGACTGCTCCCTTGAAGGAAAGATATCAAGAGCATTAAACAAAGCTAATAAGCTTAGACCACTCCCTTGAAGGATGGCTAAGTTAAATTTGTCAAAACAAGAGCAATTTCTTGGTGTAGACACCTAAATCTGGCCACTAATGACTTCAAACCACGTTTTTGACCAATTTCCACCAAAATGCATAATTTGGCCTAAAAACACTAAAAAATATTAAATGAGTTGAAATTGATATATTCAAGTGCCAATTTTGGCTAAAGAATTATTAAATAGGGAAATTTGATTTGTGGTTAAACTAACTTTGATCAAATCATTTCAAGTCAAAATGTCAATTTTGCACCTAGATGCTCTAGATTGCTCTTTTCTATCAAATTTATTACATGAGACACGTGCCTTTGTTATTTTTTGTTGGTAACATCCTAAATATGAATATAGTTCCAATGCATCTAAAATTGACTTCCAATTCCAATCTAGTAAAATTTTAAACAAATAACAAGGCATTCTGATCAATTTCAGTAATTTATGCACAAAGTACTTAATCATGCTTAAGAGCTAATTAATATAAGTTAGAGCCTAATTAATAATTTCATGGAAACTTGTTGAATACTTGTTTTTGGAAATGAATATTAAATATCTGCATCATCAGGTAACCTCATTTCTTAGGAAGACATCTTTAGGCCATAAATGCCATAAATATCAAGATTCATGCCTCACATGCCTCATCAAAGCCCTCCATGCCTCTTAATTTTTCCTCTATCCCAAATATTGATGATCCTATTTATCAATTTTAATTGCATAATTGGATTAATCCTTAGCCACACATCTCAATCTTGAGATGGATGATTCGGGTTGATTCTAGCTATTTACAAAAATCTATAAATAGAGAGGCCATGAACATCATTTCTAAGATATTTTGGTGTAAAGTTATAATGCACAAATATCTTCAATAATCTATTGCAATTAGTGTCACCATGACAAATTGATTAAAATCCAAGCCAAGCCAAATTCACAAGGTGTCAAAGATAAGAAGAGATAACAAAGCCTCCTTTGATGAAGACTTCATGAGCACAAGTCGAGCAAGCCACTAGAACAAGCATTTTAGAGCATCCAAGGAAGGTAAAAGAAGGTTTATTTTGCATTTTAGTTGTGTGTTTTATTCATTTTTGTTAACTATGCTCTCCTTAGTGTCTAAGCCTAGAGATTTTATGCTAGTTAGTATGTTTCTTTCATTTTTTTCACTTTGAAACTAACAAAATACTAATCTCCTCTTCTTAGTCAAATTCCTAGATCACATAATTGACATTTTGAATCAAAATGATCTGATCAATGTTAGTTGGCCCATAAATTTCATTACCCCATTTAATGATACTCTAGCCAAAATAGACACTTAAATATATCAATTTCAACTCATTTAATGTGTTTTAGTGTTTTTAGGCCAAATTGTGCATTTTGGTGGAAATTGGTCAAAAGCCGAGTTGGAGGTCATTGGTGGCCAGATTTAGGTGTCTATAGTTTGCCCCTATTTGGGAAGATATTTCAAATCATAGGCAAAGTAATGTCTTCTAATATAATAAGAGATGGTTTTTATGCTAAGAAGAAGATGATGCTTGAAGGATAAAGCTCTAAATAGTTTTGGGAAGCCTATGATGTTGCCCCCTCAAGGGAGTGGCCATTACATTTGTTGATGGATGGTCCCTCAAAAAGAAATAAGAAGAAATGTGGAATTAACCTATGGTTGAGATTAATCCAAATGATAAAATGCTTGCATGTATTTAATTTAAAAATGATGTTGATTTGCCCAAAGGTGGTTATAATTAGTAATAAAAGTCAAAATAATGATTTATCCATAGGTAGTTATAATCATTAAGAGGACCTAGATTGGCTAAAGATGATTGTGCCCTAGTTAGGTCTGATTAGAAAGCATAACTCAAGGATATAACCTGGAATATAAATTAAAGAAGAGTGGGTACAAAGTGATGAAAGAGATTAATATAAGAATAAGATTGATCAATATAAATAATTTAGTTGGACCTACCAACAAGGAGATGTTCATCTTTATTAGCATTAATACAACTAGAATGGTTAATGGGTTAATTTGATCAAGGGTGGGATGGAAGGATTTGTCAAGGTGCCAAGGAGAAACTTTTATGGCTCCATTGATTATAGACCTTCTTGTACATGATTTTTGATATATAATATGATGTTAGGCATCATGATAGAACACCATGAAGACTTGGTTGAAATATGCATAAGGACTAACTCTCAATCCAATAAACACTTGAAAATAATGCACCAATGATAAAAACTATGATGACAATGTTGACGTATGAATATAGATGGACTCAAGAATAATGTGCTTGAGGAATCACCCAATGAATGCATATAGACTGAGTCGAGGCAACAATTCTAAAAGAAAAAAAAATAGACAAGTGAACAAATAAACAAAAAACTTGAAATAAATAAACAAACAAAAAGCCTAAAAATAAAATCAAAAGAAAGCATCCTAACAATGACTTTCCCCAATAGGGCAAATCGAGGATAATTGACTAGGCTTATACAAGACAAAAGTTTTTGGATTTTTAAAATGCTATGAATGTTGTTGAAATTTTGAGATATCTTAACTCATTAGAGAATGACAAGATACATGATCATAAAATGGAAAGAGCATTTGGCTTAGGTTACTCACAAAATGGTTAGAGCATATGGAAAGGGGGACTGAGATGACCTCAACATGAATTAATCATGACCCACATAGTCCTAAAATGACCTCAAGTCACAGTAATTCAATCCACATAAAAGGTAAGGAAAAACCAACTAGGTCCCAACAAGTTCTCAAATCTAGTAAATGGCTAGTCAAATGAAAATAGTAATGGCCAGATGATGCAAAAATACATGATAGACAAGTTTTGCCCCTAGTTTTCCCATAGGTGGTTATAAATAAGAGACAATATCATAGGTCAATGATACTAATTTTCCCATAGGTAGTTATAATTAGTAGCAAGACTGGTGAGACACTGATTTGCCCATAGGTGGTTATAATCAAGATCACATAAACAAACTTTATAGAAGATGAAAGTTATCTTGCCAGATTAACTATTAGAGTACTTTCATAGACTACCATTTAAACATGGACTTGATTGATTATTGAAACATGATTATAACCCTCTTACAAAAGGTGTGGGAAGAACCAAAGTAACTAAGATCAAAATAAGATTAAGTAGGATTTTTAAAAATAGGCTTTGGTCTAGATAGGAATAGAATGATAGAATGGTATGATCTTGCTTAAGATAATGATGGTTTTTGATAGATTAAATAAGATGGTAAGAGGGTTGCCCCAAAGTGATGGGTTAAATGATAGGACTATGCAACAATGGAAAAAGGATATGTAAGAATGTCAATGGCATGGTAATGTGAAATGGTATGGTACATGTTTTTGGCCTAGGTGTGGCTTTTGACTCTATTATTCTGATTAATGGGGAGATGCACATCCTAATCAAAAAATGATATAAATATAATAATTTACCATGTTAATTTTTATCCCACACCTCATTTAAATAGTTTCTCTATCAATAACTATTTATAGATTTAGATGCCAAGAATGTTTTTGTGATCTTCATTGGTTGTTGATTTTGATTCCTTCAACATCGATACAAGGTATATTTATAGCCTCTACAAAGGAAAGTGTGGCCATGGATGGTAAATAAGGACAAATAATAGATGGTAGGTTTGATTCTGAAATGGAATGGAAGATGATAATAGAATGTATAATGGTGGGAAAAAAAATTAAGATCAGGACTTTTAGTCACATGTAATGTTGTTAATGTTGAGTTCAACATAACTTTGGTTATGGTAGGGTAAAAGACTTGTTCTCTCCATAGGACCATCAAATTTTTATGTTGTTTGGGACTAAGAGTAGCTAACATCTAATTAGGCTATAAATATGAATCTATTTTAATTTTATCTTTGATTTTGTCTTCATCAAGTAGTGAAGAACTTTTGTGCTTAGCTATCAGTGCCTCGATGAGGTTTTTACCAATGAAGCTGTCTTGATTGTCTCATAGCACCTTTGAGAATATTTCACTAAGGAATGTTGACTTTTATCTTTGATTATCTTCTAGTGATTCCAAAAATGTTTCACTAGAAGATGTTGAGTTCTGAATTTGATTGTCCTTTAGTGCCTCTAAAAAGGTTTCACTAGGAGAGTGTTATTTTACTATATAAATGTGGTCTTGGTATCCTTGATATTCTTCAACTGTTATGTCACCATGGATGTAGTTCAATAGAGTGTGATTCTATTGATCCTAATCAACACTTTTGGGAGATGTAATGTCAATAATATAACTAGTTTGGTTGATGGTAATGGCCTGTACAATAGAAATGGAATGGGTGTTGGCATCACAATCCTTGTAGAAGATACTAGGATAACTTGTGTCAAAGCATAAGTACTCATCCTCAAATATTATAGAAGAATCACAAATGTATTCAAATTGATCTGTAAGTAATGCATAACTAATGTTGTAACAACCATGAACATATTCTTCTTCTGAATCTAATTTTAACTTAAGGGACTATAAATTTTATGTTGAGAATAATGTTTATTATGATTTTGATGCTAAATTTTATGTCAATTCAATAATAGAACCTAGCTCTAACTCTGATTCTTCATCTAGTAGGTACTATATTACAATGATGTCTTGCTAAATATTTGGTATTAGACAAGTAATAGCCTATGATGGCATAATGGGCTCCAAAAAAATTGGTTTTTCAAAGTGAGACTCCTCTAGGATGATAAATAGGTCAAGAGATAACTCCTTAGAGACTAGCTTATCAATAGGAGGCTCTTGAAAAACAAGCACATGGTTGAGGTAATTATTTGCCCAAAAGTGGTTATAATCATTAAGAAGTGTCTCGAAAAAGATTGGCTCATCAGTGTGAGACTCCTTAATAACTATTATAAGATCAATAAAAAATTCATCACAAGATGACTTATTACAAATGGTTGGTTCAACAAAAATATCTTAGATTGATTGGCTATTTTGGCCTTGGTTTCCAATGAGTTGGAAGATACCAATTTTAAGCACATATTACTCTTCAAATGACTGGATGGGTTGAGGTTTGGATGGGATTATTACTAGATGAGGAATGAATTGTGGTTTGAGAATAGTAGGGCCTTGGGGATCATGACTACTCATACAAGCCAAAGGACTAGGTCTTGGTATGATGAAGGGGCATTGTGGAGCTTGATTACTCATAAAAGCTAAAGGATAAGGTCTTGAAATGGAAATGGGGTGACATTGTGGTCCTAAAATACAAATGGTATAATGTGGTGGAGCTTGATTACTTTCATAAGCCAAATAATCCAAGTCTTCCCCATAAACCATATCAACCCTAGTGTGAGTTGGCTCATAAGCTAGTTCTTGACTATGTTCCATGTACTAATTATTTTAAAGAGGGAATGAATCCATATACCAAATAAAATTATCTAGAGTTGGGTCTTTAAAGTCCACATCATAAGCTTATTCATACCAATCAAGGCCTCACTTTAGATTTTGTGGATTTTGACTATGTTCCCCATATGGAGTATTGTAGGGAGAATAATAAAACTCCTTAGAAAATATTTATCTATAGGTGTTCCTAGTGGGATTTTATGTAGTCATTCTATTATAAGTTATATTATACATGAATGAACCATAAGTGTAGCGAGACATATCCACATAAATGATGAAAGCTCTAAAACAAAAAATCTTAGAGTTCTATAAACTCTAAAAAACTATGTCTAAAGGATAAATGGTTCAAGCTTAGTCTAACTTGGTCAAAAGGTGGAGTATCTTCATAATTATTTGTGCTAATACTTGGCATAAAAAAACCTATCATCAAATGTCTAACGTCAAATGTTATATGCATAAAAGGTCAAGTGTCTGAATAAAAGCTGGCATGTTGAAAGACTAGGTTAAAGTGTTCCAAACAAGGTCTAAACTAGGAAAGGAAAAAGTTGAGTTGATAGGTCTTTTGTCTAAACATGGAGTCAAAATATAAGCTCAAACAAATAGTTGTATGCTAGGACTTTTGGCCAAACTTCGTCAAAATCTAGACTTAAAACAAATGCATTATGTGATTTGATTTAATCTAACAAGTTTGGAAACAAGTTTGACATAAACCCAACAAAAAAAATCAAACATAAACATGATTAGTTGGCATAAGGCGTAAGGCAAAAGGCTCTTTGAAAAAAGACTCTATTTTATCAAATAAAGGCACAAACAATGATAAGGATAAGTACTAAACAAATAAACCATCAATAGTTTTCAAATTTGGGTAATCAATTAACTAAAGTTATACAACCCAAAATAGAATGATATGTGTATCATCCCCATGAATTGAGGCCTAAATATAAATCAATCAATTTTTGGATCCAAACTTGACAAGGTTAATTGAAAGCTCAACATTAAAAACTAGGATTTGATCAAACAAGCTAGACAAAATTGGACATCATGATGGTATAAAACAAATGTCGAAATAATAGAGATGACATGGTTTTAAAAAAATAATTTTTGATACAATGGTAAACAAGTATTGAAACAAATTAAGTAGTCTAACGATGTAAGCATGCTCATTTGAAGTGATCTATGTTATGCTTCAAAGACTCAAAAATGTCTTAAAATGTTTTGACATGATTTGGGAAACATAAAACTATCCTCTTCAACTTAAATACATTATTTTGACATGGATTATGAATAAACAAACAATTTTTAGTGTCAAAACATACCAAGCAAAAATGACCAAAATACACTAATTATAATCATCCAAATCCTATCAAGGGTATGTCAATGTGGGGTTAAATAAACTAGAAAGATTTCAAACATTTCTAGGGGAATCAATTGAATAATGACTTTCATGCTAAACAATGTAAATGAAAAGCATATATTTTGGGTTTGTATCACTTGGCTTGTTGTAAAAAGGTCTAATCCTTTTTGCAACCATTACATCTTGTTATTCTCTCAGTGTAGTGTGATGTCCAAAGTGCCACTATGTCTCGTGTGTAACTCTAATTAAGATCCAAATGAAGTCAATGCTAGGAGGTGAAACCTCAGGTCAAATCTTCCCTAAAGAACTTGTGGGAGGTGATGAAGTCCCCCTCATAAGCCAATTTTGCATAAAAATAAAGAAAGCATGAAATATAAAGACTTTAGGGTCATTTTCAAGGTCACCCAAATTTTGATGATTTTCTGGGGAGTGTTTTAGATGACTTTCTTTCTAATCCTTTGACTATACTATTTGCAATAGAAATGGTGCTTTTGATTTCAAGGGTTTCCTAGAGGGGAAAAATGGAAGAGCATAGATGCAACACCTCTTTTTTTCCAAACAAAAATCTAATTTAAAAAACTAAGTGAATATCAAAATCTTGGAAAGGTGAGTCTATTTTTAAGCCCAAATGGAAAGGTGTGATGGTGTTCTTTTTACTCCTTGGTCTTAATTACAAACTTTAAAATCATTCACCATAAACATCTATTTTTTTGGTTAAACACCAAAACAAGGTTCCTAATCCATTTTAAAGCTTGCATAAGGTGATATAAACATGTTTTTAGAAAATTTTAAGCTTGGTCCTACAACAAAAATGTTAGTATGTCCTTTAGCCTAGAAGCTACTTTGGGTTGGAAATAATTAACATGAAAAAAAAAGATTTCAAGTTTGTGTTTTTAAGAAAAACATATTGACTAACATTGGTTCTAATAACCAATGATGGTTACACTTACTAACTGATGATGGCTATTTAACCAATAATGGTTATCCCAATAGTGATTGATGAAGTCTATGCCAATTGATGATAGTCTTACTAATTGATGACGGTTATTGTGTAAACCCATGACAAAGAAAAATAGTAAAACAAAGTTAAAAAATCAATTTCAAGAGTTTTAATGATCCAAATGAAGATTTTAAAGTTTCATAATGATCTTATTCATGTGTGGGATGCATCTGGTCCCATCGAGCATGCCATTATGTGATCTATAAATTTGACTAAGAAGAGGAGATTAATATTGTATTAGTTTTAAAATGAAAATAAAATTAAAGAATCACACATACTAGCATAACATCTCTAGGCCTAGATACTAGGGAGAGATTAGTTAAAAAACATGAATAAAACACACAACTAAAATGCAAATAAACCCTCTTTTACCTTCCTTAGATGCTCTAAAATGCTTTTTTTAGTGGCTTTCTTGGCTTGTGCTCATGAAGTCTTCATCAAAGGAGGCTTGGCTATCTCCTCTTCTTCTTAGAACCTTTTGGATTTGGTTTGGCTTGGATTGTAATCAATTTAGCATGGTAACATTAATTACAATGGATTCTTGAAGATATTTGTGCATTATAACTTTGAACCAAAATAGCTTAGAAATGATGTTCATGGCCTCTCTATTTATAGATTTTTGTAAATGGCTAGAATCAACCTAAACCGTCCATGTCAAGATTGAGATGTGTGGCTAAGGATTAATCCATTTATTCAATTAAAATTGATAAATAGGCTCATAAATATTTGGGATAGAGGATAAATTAAGAGGCATGGAGGGCTTTGATGAGGCATGGGAGGGATGAATCCTGATATTTATGGTATTTGTGGCCTAGGGATGTCTTCCCAAGAAATGAGTTCACCTGATGATGTAGATATTCAATATTATTTTCCAAAAACAAATATTCAACAAGTTTCTATGCAATTATTAATTAGTGTCTAACTTGTATTACTTAGCTCTTAAGCATGATTAATCACTTTGTGGACAAATTACTCAAATTGATCAGAATGACTTGTTATTGGTCCAAAATTTGACTAGATTGGAATTGGAAGTCAATGTTAGATGCATTAGAACTGTATTCCCATTTAGGATTTCACCAATATAAAATAACAAAGGCACATGTTTCATACAATAAATTTGATAAAAAAAGAGCAATCTAGAGTACCCAAGTGTAAAATTGGCATTTTGACTCAAAATGATCTGATCAAAGTAGTTGGCCCATAAATTGCATTTCCCCATTTAATTATACTCTAGCCAAAATCAGAACTTGAATATATCAATTTCAACTCATTTAATGTGTTTTAGTGTTTTTAGGCCAAATTGTGCATTTTGGTGGAAATTGGTCAAAAGCCTAGTTGAAGGTCATTGGTGTCTAGATTTAGGTGTTTACACTTGGAAGCTTCTTGCATCGATCAAATTCCCATATACATCAATAAAATAAAAGATCCACTACCACAACAAAATCTAAATCCGTAGTTGGCTCTCAAGTAGCATAATAAGTTGGAAGCTGTAATCTATTTTCACATATAGACTTCCCACATTGATCAGTCTACATCTTAGGTCACCTATAGAAAGGGAAAACTAACCCACATAAGGTTATCATACATGTCACCCATTATCCTTCATACCACATATTATCCATCTTCCTTATATAATATCTATAAATTAGGGGTTTTAGAGCTTACTTAACACACTATGATCAAGAAATTTATTTTATCAAATAATACATGATAATGCAAAGCATTTAAAAGGCTCATGTTCCTTAAGACAATCCATCTTTGGGTTTTTTTTCATCTTTTTCAAAAAATAGGCATTATACCTCATTTCTTATTCTTTCATTGATGAGTCATGTATTCAATTACACCTATGTCTAACCATTTTTCATGTCTTTTCCCACCTCTAGTATGGTTATATAGCATACTTATGTGCCACCACTATCATCCATCAAAACATCATAACCCTAACCATAAATAACATTAGAGAAAAAATATCAAATCCTTATACATGACCAATCAATCCACCTTTTGGAGATACCTTTCTCTATAACCTCAACCAATCTTTAACACACACCCATTCTCTACAAACCTTCCACCAAACCAAAACATGTGGTCCATAAAATTGAGGTAACCCATTTGAGCACCACTCTCAAACCCTTATTGAACTACATTAGCTTGATGTCCATAGACTATGTAGGCACTACTTGACTTCTAAGGGAATCCTGACCACTAAAAACTAATTACCATCCCCTTTTTCTTCTCATTAATTTATTAATAACAACACCCTCTTGCTTAGGGCATCCTATATCAAGGAAGATTTGGATGTTTCCTATCACCCTTATATTTTAAAATCATCTAATACTTCCTCTTTATTTTTTCTCATTTATGGGAAAAATACATTGGCTTGAGGTCTTTTTGCACTATGTAAGTAGTGCTCAATTATTGAAGTCAACTCGGTCACATCCCTTTTTTTATTTTCCTTTCTCCCCTAAAATATCTTCCTCCACTTCTCTATTTAGCTATTCACCATCTCCCTACCTTCAGCTTGTCAATCTCTTTTAACACAAGGATTGATAGACTTCCTCATTAGCCCCTATCATCTCCCATAAATCCATCATCTTCTCTACTTCATTGACCTCCCCATTACCTTTCCTTTCACATGCTTTGTGGCTCACTCCCCCCCCAATTTTCATGTTTTTATCCCTATCTCCACTTTTTACCAACCTTGTCCTTTACCCCCTTTGTCTTCTTCCACCATCCTCATCTTTTCCCCTTGCCCTTGGCAGCCTATCATACCCTCTTCCTCAGTCTCTTTTCCTCACCAATTCCACATCATCATGTTCCCTTGCACAATGGAATACATGTTTACCTCCTTATATTCTTTACTACCATCTTCTTAATGCTCTTCCACTACTTCTAAACCACCTTCATTCCAATTCTCAATTTCTATTTTCCTCTTTCCCATCTTTTTGATTTGGCATGTTTTATATTTTTTCTTCTAACATCCTTTTTTTCTTACGTGTACCACCATTATTTATCAATTTTCCATTCTTCCCATCATTTCCATTTTTTTCCTCCACAACTAGCTTCTAACTAGGTCTTTATCCTTTGAGAATCCTTCCATAATTACCCTTTTCTTCTTATCTACTCTTGCCTTTTGCACTTTTCATTCCCATTTTCTTCTTTCCATCTCAGTACTCACATATCTCTTACATATATGAGTGTTTTTACTTTATTTCCATGCTTCATACTTCTTTTTATCATCCCTAATCTTCATCCCTTATTTTCATCTCATTCCTTGTCATTGTGTTCCCCTATTTCTTCACCACCTCATCACTTTTTCATCTTGTCAATATCTTCTAATCACTCATTCATCTTGTAAATCTCTTCTAATAAGCTAATTAAAACATACCTTATCCCTTCAGCTTCTTATCCACCCATCTTTTGGATCCCCTCATTTTTATTAACCCCTTTCCCATTTTCCATCCCATTATCATCTCTAACACCACCATCTAATTTGCTTCATTGTTCTTCTCCTTGCCTATCATCATCCATGCTTACTTGGTCACATCATCACCTACTTCTTCACTCTCCTATCATCCTTTTTGTGTCCTCATTTGACTCCTTTTTCCTCCTATTTCCTTTTATTCCATGTGTTTCCTTGTTTTTCATTCTCATCACCAAACTATTCTCTCTTTGGTCTCTTTTATACCTCTTTTCAATTCTTCCATGAACTAACATATTTCTCATCTTCCCCTTACCCTTCATTATTGTTACACTTATTTCCCCATCCTTTTCAATTCTCTTATCTATCATTTTTAGTACATTCCTCAAACCCCCATCTTCTACCTTTTATTTTTCTTCTCTTTTCTCTATTTCATTTTATTTTTCTCATCTCCCTTGATGGAATTCCTTGTTCTTCTTGACCTTATTTTTTTCCTCCACAATATCCATGCTTGGTTCCTCACATCCTTCTCCACCTCCATATTTATCTATGACCTTAGTGTCTTCTCTACTTATCTCTTCATCCATCTCCTAGTTCACCTTCACCTCACCCTTTATTGGATCTCCTTTATTTTCTCCTATTATCACTCCAAATTCTCACTCATTATAGTGTGTTCACCATTCATATTAATTATATGTGCATATACATGTTTTCTTCCTCGTGTCCTCTACTCTCTTGCTTTAATGCATGAAATTTTGTCGTGTTTATTTCTTTAGGGCATCCATTGCTTCCTTCAATGTATTTATCTATTATGCGTGGGTCCTCCCTTTGTACCTATCCAATTATTCCCTTCACCCTATCCATCACCTCTTCCCCCTTTAAACACTCTACACATTTTGAGTGTACTTGATAGAGTGTGATCAAAATACTATTTTTTATCCTTTAAAGTATGCTCATGCAATGAATTCATAGGGATTATGTTCATTAAGCCAATCCCACTTCAGGTCTATTTTTCATCCTTGTCAAAGAGGAAACATCATACCCTCTTCTTATCCTAATGTGCTTGGTTGATATTTTCATTATGACATTTATATTTTTATTATATTCTTCACTTTACCATTCTAGTGTTTTTTGTTTCCTTAACTCATCTACTTAACCTTAAGTGATTACAACCATAACCATAATCATAAGATTCATGAGTACCCACATAATCTTAAGCATAATAAAATTTAAAAAAATTACATCCAACACATTTTGTACACGTTTCCATAAATATATGCAATATTTTATTTGGGGTATGAGGAGTCACACAACACATAAACATTTATCATACTATACACACCTAAGATATCTACATACATTATTTTCCTATTTAAGAATTAGGTTGATTATCTGGTGACTCTATATTTGTGTTCAACCATCCTTCTACTTGATTTTTCCCTAAACTAACATCCATAATGTTCTTTGTATTAACAACCACTAAAGGGAATACTCTGTTATCCTCTTCCACCTTCATCCCCACAGGGCAAGAATCATATTCTTCTCTAGGTCTTTCACCCTACTTGATCATCATAACCATTACATCCCTCTACTATGGTTGTTCTACTTTCATAGGTGATAACTCTTGTTGCCTCAAGACACATCCCCCTAGATAGTGAGGGTTTCCTCCATAGATAGGTTTATGGTCATGTCCCCCAACCCTACATCTTGTGCAATGAAATTATTGCCTTATTTTATACTGAGGAGGTAAGAGTTTAGGCTTAAGCTCAAGCCATGGGTGCCTTTCCTCTTTCTCTTGGTTTTACATTAATTCTATTATTTCCATTACGTATTCTAGTATCTGATAGATATGTTCATTTACCATATTAATTATTTCAAGTCATGGGTGTTCCTGATTGTCTCCACCATTATTCCCATTATTCACCATATTCACTCTTGTGTAGTTCCCTATACTATTAGAAACCTACAAAACCAAGTGACTTCATCATGAGATATCATTCATAACATGATTATTAAAATAGAAAACCTCACTATTATTCCTTGACAACATGATTATCTATTTCACTGACTAGGAGGATCCTATGATGTCATTGATTCCCTTAAACAATCTTCCCACTTAAAAATGGTCATGTCTACTTACCTTTTCATATGGACACGTAGCCCTTGATCTGATTGGTCATCTTGATAAATTCATTATGCATCATCATAATGTCTTTTTGTTGCCCTTATCATCTAATCTAAATTTGATATCTTTTATTACTTTGTCATCTTGTGGTCCTTGTGGGCTTGATGGTCATTTATGTCATTGTCACCTTTGCCCTAGTTGACATAAATTATCTTCTAGCCATGTGTCACTATAATGGCCATGCCTTTAAAAATATAGCTATTGTTAATGGTGATAGCTTCCCAACACTTTCCACTATGATCTTATTATTCGATGTTTTGAGCTTAGGCTTTTCAAATACAATAGTCTTTTCTTTTGTGCCACCTAACAAAACATCCATCGTAGGTGAAAGACCATATTATCTAGTTGTATAACCAATATCCTAGAACACATAATGCCCTATTGGTAGCATCTCTTCTGAGTAGAACCCAAATTCATTGGTTTTGAGGTACTAGGATAGAGGATGTAGTCATGGACACCTTTTATTTTGCTCACCCATGTAGCTCTTGAGTAAGGCAAGGTCCATCTTCTATCACTCACTATGCTTCCTATTTTCTACCTCATAGAATCTACTTAGCCATAAAATAAATTATTTGTAAATTTTCACTTCACTACCACCCATAAAACTTAGCTCATAGCAATAATGACCTTTTACCAAATAAACTATGCAGATCCTGATAGAAACTCATCTCTTAAAACTCAACTCATAGTGATAAATACTATCACTATGATTATACCCTTACATAATTTTAGTAGGCACAACCTCCTCATCAAAGCACCTCTTCTTTGGTTTAGCTCTATCACATGACATTTATGGTGCTTATACTTTTGTTACCCACCTATTTATCCTACTTTGCCCATCTATATGTTCTCCTCCTAATGCATGTGAAATTATTATGGTGACTATTCACCAATCTAAACCATGACACTTTACCATTACCAAACTATCAACCTAAACCTAACCATGTGGTATGTCACATTGGAGCAACCCATATGAACTTCAGTATAAAACTACATTAGGCTTGATGTTATTTTAGATATTTTATCCATAGAAATATGTAGGCAGTGTCCATTTGGTCGAGTGTATTTGGAGTTATCTCAGCTACCCCCTACCATCCCCTTCCCACCCATTAACCTTTATCCACCTTGATGTTGGCCATTTTGACCTAAACTATTTCATATGCTTATGACAAACTTACTTTGGTCCTTTTGACTGCACTGACCAATCTTTCCATGTTAAACATTTGAATTTACACCATGTAGTACACAACCAGACCATCTATGTTTTTTAAAGGAGCACTTTTTAATTTGAATACCTATGAAAATATTGACCTTGTCTAAGAGACTAATAAGTGTGCCCAATTATATTTATAGTCATGTGGTACATTGGTCACTTGCTTCTTATATTTTGACCCTTATTTTACCAACATTGACAACTTTCATTTGTGAGTGATCTTGGAAAATGCCCAACCTTTTTTTTAGACAAACCTATTATCAAACTTATACCTGATTATGCTTTACTTCATCAACTCTCAGTTTGAGGGGGAACACCTCATAACATTATTGAGGCATCTTAGCCTTTAACCAAGTGATCCATTTTTGTTTTGCAGCTCCTTAATTTAAAGCCACATAAAAAAGGGGCAAAATTTAGACATTAGAAAACTACACACTTATATTTTTTGATGTCTAAATTCTTTGGGACCCCATAAAAACCCCAAAATATTCTTAACCCTTAATCAACCCTTTTTAACCTAACCAAATCACTATTCTCTTATCACTATTCACATAGTACTATTTATAAGTATTATTTGAAAGTACTATTCACTATCACTATTCATTATGGGACCCACTATCACTATTCATGATGACATGGTAGGTGTCATGTCATGTGACATGGAAGGTGACATGGAAAGTGACATGGATTGGAAGTGAGGTGGATTGAAGTGGGATATCATACTCCAATTGTGACTCTTTGCCAAGGTACCTAATGACATTATTAAGCATAAAAGGGCCCATCCTTTGAAGTATGGCACATTTTTCCCTATAGGGCCATCATTCAACATATGTTTTTATCCTAATTCATAAAGGTGGGGCTAAAACTCATGGACCACTTAGCCAAAGGATAAATTAGCTTAGTGTAAAGTTGATTGGCCTCATTTGGGCCCATGTTCATGATTTCCACTCAAAACTAGACTCATGTACAAGGTGGTAGACAAACCAATCCCACTACCCTTATCATTTGATTCACCCATGTGCCCACATGGAGAATGGTGCTAAAATTCATGGGGCACTTAGCCAAAAGACAAATTAGCTTGGTGGAAAGTCCTTTGGCCTCATTTGGGTCCATGTGCATGATTTTCATTTAAAAATAGACTCATGTGCAAGGTGGGAGACAAACCAATCCTACCACCCTTATAATTTAATTCATTCATGCACACACGTGGAGAATGGTGTCAAAATTAATGGGGCACTTAGCCAAAAGACAAATTATCTTGGTAGAAATATTTTTGGCCTCATTTGGGTCTATGTGCATGATTTAAACTCAAAATTAGACCCATGTGTAAGGTAGGAGACAAACCAATAAGGTGGGAATCCCACCACCCTTATCCCCTTTGTCATTTATGAGCCCACTTGAAAAATGACACCATGCTTCACTATTCCACTTCTTTGTCATGTTTATTAACAATAAATGCTATAAGTACTCCCTTCTCCTTCACCCATGGTCAAGTTGGTCTTTGGTAGAAGCATTAATATTTTAGTTTTTTAGGTCATTCATCTTGGAGGAGAGAAATTCAAAGAAACAACATTCTACCAAAATAGTTTCAAGGCTTCTTCAACAACATCAACAACCATCTTCCATTTTAAGGTAATTTATGTTGTTTTTCAATTTCAATTTATTTATTTATACTCCACTTGGCCTCTTCTTTATTGACTTATAAATATCATCCTTTAGTATATTATTTCTTGACTATAAACCCTTTACCTTTTATTTACTACCTTCCCTTTTATCCCTTTGTCATTTTTCTCCCCTTCACCATTTACCCATTTCCCCTTTGCCATCTTTAGTATCTTACCCATTCATCCCTTTCTACTCCTTTGTCTTCTTATCATCTCAACCTTCATCCCTTTACCTTTTATTATACTAACCATCTACCAACCTCAACTAAACTATCCTTTTGACCCTTGTAAAATCATCAAACCAAAACCATAACCTTGTTTTAATGAATTTTTAGCATTAGTTGATTTATCTCAATCATATTTTTAAGTAAAGCATTTAAATTTCTCATGTTAATTTGAGCTATTTGATGTTATCTTCTTGTATTTAATTTTATTTTTATATTATTTAATGCAAGTTCATTTCTTTTTTATTTACAAACTTAAGTGTTTAATTCCATGCTTCTAGTATCTAGTTCATGCTTCTAAAATCTAGCTCATGCTAGGTAATCCACCCAACTGCTTGTCTAACAAACAAGTTTTTTGGTAGTTTTTTATTATTTGCAAGTCATCTTCCCTATAAAAATAAGAGTTCACAAAAATTATAGATTTCAATGAGTGTGCATTCAATGGGTATTCTTCTACACACCACTTTACTAGTTTATTTATTTTGAACACTATGAAAAAAATAGATAGAAAAATTTGGTAATGGTGTTCCCATGTATAAGGTCTATGTTTAGCTTGTTTGATAATATGCAAAGGTGAGATAAGTTTAATATGATCATTTAATGATGTCAAAGGGGACATAAGGAGTGGATTCATGAATTTTAAAATGGTCGTGTGTTCTTATTTTTCTCAAGGGGATGTTAAATGAGTAAATGGGTTCATATGAGACCTATAAGGGCTATAAGGGCCTTATTAAAAGGTGTATTTCCTTAAGGGTGACCCATAGATGCTATGGATAACTTATTAATATTATATTGATTTGTGCCTTCATGTGAGAGATGACTTAAGGGATAATTCATGCCTAATAGCTGACCAAGGTCATAATTATCAAGATTTCTCTATATATAGTAAAACTAAATGTGATGGTTTCTAGACTAGTAAAACTGAAATGAGGGAATGCAAGCATGTATCCACCCAAAGGTGATAACCTTTGAAAGAGAAGGTATAGGTTAGTGAGGACAAAAAGAGAACAAAAAATATCAGACATGCTTATCTGAGCAATGTGTTGAAGATGATTGCATAGGTAATTAGAACTAATAAGCCTAAAAGAGGTAGAATGGGTGAGTATGCTCAAGAGGCTATTTGAGAGAGGATTTTATGTATGAATTATGTATTTAAAGAGAGGTAGTGTGCCCTATGGATGATTTTATGAGAATATTAGTTTTATAAATATTTGTATGACCTGTTGGTCATAATTTTGTTACCAAAATAGTGCTCTTGTTGTTTGAGTGTGAGTGAAGGTAAGGTGAAGATTATGTGAGATTGGTTGTTGATCTAAGAGGTATATCAGTGTGTGAATTATGTATGACCATCTTGTCATGTTTTTAAGCTATGATAGAATTTTTATTTTGAAGGATACATTATGTGTCTAGATTTGAAGAGTGGGGTTAGTTGGGATATGTAATCTGTCTTAATTGATCTTTGTATATTGGTTCAAGTATGTAATGTGCTTTGGCCAATAAGGTGTGTTGAGTGACATAGTTGTTACTGAAGGTGAAGAGTGATAATCATAGTTCTATCATCAATTGTTTAAGACATTAGTTCAAAGTGGAGTTATTTTATGTGTTCTTGTGGAAGCTCAACATCTAAGGTGGTTGTAGCCTCCTTCCAAGGTGAAACTTGGTAAAAGGTTTAATTATTATTGTAGCTTAGATAGATAGGTGTGGAAACACCTTGTGGTACTGAAGTCTCACTAAATAGGGATTGTAGTTCCTTGATCATTTATAGATGGTCTAAATTAGATCTTGTTATTATAAGATAGTATTCCAAATGTAGGTTCCAGTGGGTTTTATTTCCCAATAGGGTTTCCCACATATGTCATGTGTTATGTGCTTTATCTTGCATTGTCTTTCTTATTCATTTTCTATGAATGATGTGTATGCCTCATGAATATATGTATTGATTTATTAAGAGTTTAAAATGCTTAGAATTGAAGTTGAAATATATAGGCTCACTAATTCACCCCCCTCTTAGTGATTGTACCTCTAATAAGAAGAATAAATTACAAATGTAGACATGGTACTAGAAGTAGCAACTCAAGATTGCTTCTTCTTTACCTCATTATCTTTATAAAACTTATTTTTGGTGTCATACTACTATTGTATGATATCCAAATTTAGTAGAGGTGGTTGATTGATCCTATTGATTTGATTGAGGAGATTTACATGATATACATTGGTTTCTCTAAAGTTAATCTTAAAAATCTCCACCTCAGTGACCTTCTTCCTAGTAGCAATCAGTTTAGCTTCTATCTCCTTAAATGCTAGGCCTTGTAGACTTTACTTGAAGTTATTTTTAGCCTCCTATATGAGTTGGTCAAAATTTATCTTACTAATAAATTTGCCTATGGTGTCCTTAACTTTAGATAACTTCAAATCATTCAAAATTTGAAGATCCTTGACCTCATGCTCTTGATACTTTAGGAGTAAAGCCCCAACTGAGTTTAACTATTCTCAAGCCTCTTATGTTCTTATGAAAACTAGGATGAGAAAATTATATACCTCTAATGTTTTCATGAGGTATAAATGGTTATATGCCTTATTCCCTATATATGAGACCAACATCTTCAATTTATTACTATTTTTTTTTCAAAAAAATGAATAACTCATTAGTCTTATTAATGTGCAGGGCTAATTCATCCTGCATAAAATCTAGAGCCTCCAAATAATTATAACATCTAGAGGTTGCATCTTGTACCTATACCTCTATGCCTACTATAATATGAATAGACTTAGCTTATTCCTTCAATTATATAAACTATACTTCTATCTCTTTCCTGGTTGTTTCTAGCTCCTATCTGGCCATTTTTATTTCTTCATGAATGGCCACTATGGCCTCTTTACATGCTTGGGTTAGGTATTTAAAGCTCTCAACATAAGGAGACTACATTGGCTACTTGTTTTATCTTTTGGTCAAGGAAAATACCCTACGTCTCTATTTTAAGATCAACTCCCTACCTTTATCATCTTCCAAATTCCTCTTCTTCACCCTCTATATGCTTCTGGATGGCTTATAAAAATAGTGGTGATGGAGGGGAGCTTAGTAATTTTGAAGCTAGGAAACTGAGAGGTCTTGCTTCTCAAATCCATGTCCCAAGGAGGTATGTTCAATTTGTTGGCATCTATTTACTTCAAGGTTATAACCACAACCTCTTCCTCAACCTCCTCAATTATTGATTATTTCTTTGATTCCTACACAAGGATGATAGGTAGGGAAGGCTAAATAATATTAGACCAATACATCCCTCCAAATTGAGGGAGTGGATGAACTATTATAATTTGGGGCTTGGCCTTGCTACCTCTACTAGAACATGTCACCATGGTTTCTTTTGATGGAGTGGGTAGTGGCATGGGAAGGGTGATTTTAGTGGATTGGATATAGAAACTTGAATTGGATATGGCCATCTCCACCTTCCTACATGCCTTATTATTTATTAGTGTTTTTATATTGGTAGTGTCAAAAGGGATGCTAGAGGTGGTCATGATAGAAGTGGATAATGGATCAATAGAGGTGGAAGTAGTAATGGTTGAAGAAACATCATGTTTAACCTTTGGTTTGAGCAAGGGGAACTATATAAAAGTGGTAGATGTAAATGGGTCAAGGGTGGAAGTAGGTACTTCCTACTTGGGTGTTATTAAAATAGAATAAATAGAAATAGAACCAATCATGATAATAGAAACAAAATATAAAGGAGTCTATACATACTAATTACCTAGGTGGTTTCCAAACTTAACTCCTCACCCTTGTCTATTTTAAGGCTCTATTTATTAGCCTTCTCAAGCTCAACTTCCTCATCAGAGTCATATTATTCTTCTAATTCCATATCCTCTCACTCTATCATCCCTAAGCATTAGATTATAGTAGGCAAGCCTTGAGATAACTTAACTTTGGGACTACCTATAAGAGTCTTAGGATTTTTTTTATAATCAATTAGGGTCTTTGGCTGAGTGGATGAGTCCCATTGGTTTAGAGCAATTACCTCATCTATTTCTATTCCTTATTTAGATTCCAAATCGATGGAGTCTTTTGCTTGTGTTCCTTTGGAGTCCAGTGTAACTACCACTCTTTCTTCACAATATTCAACTATTGAAGGACCTCTTGAGATGAGGGATCCACTTGGTCCTCTATCTTCTCTACAGATTGGGTATTCCAAATATATGAATGATTCCATCCTTGAAAATATAATTTACTACTATCTAATTCTCTTACTGAGATTACAGGCTCTTATTGGATCATCCTGAGATGATCTTCCTTTAGTCTAGTGATTTTGGCCCTTTCCAAAACTTCTTTATCATTCACTACATTTAAGAGTAGAAAGTCATATGAGTAGGGTTGGTGGATGTAAGAGATATTGATATTTTGTATGTGATTTTGGATCAGCCTATGGGGATCCCATTCCCTATATGGAAGCATAGGGAAATGATAAATTTTCCTCTTTCTACCAACCTCTCCAAAATGCTTTATCATGGTGCAAACCATTCAAATAATGACTATGTGGTGGCCAAAGAATGAGGCCTTATTTGATTTTGCTAAATCTTATTTTATGCTCCACCATAGCTAAAAACAATCTATTTCTTAGCCACTTTATTAGGAACATATTTTCGAAGGCACAAGGGATTGACTCTATTTCCCTAGATCATGATGATAGTAAAGTTGATATAGAAGAAGTAATCACCCCTCTCAAAAAGTTTTTTAACAATTTTTTCTCCTAATCTATGCATTTGTGACCCATATATTGCTTACCATACTTGAGGATGAACATCTTTGGTAATATACACCATATTATTTGTGTAAAAATATGTGTAGAAAATGAAAATGATCAAAAATCTGATTTTTAATGCAACCAGTGGCTAGGTTCCATATGAAACTCTATAGCAAGTTCCCATGATAACATCTAATAATTACATAATCATGTATAAATAACATGAAATCACGAGTAATTTGTCCTTGTGGATCACATACTCCCTCAAATGGAAATTGATTAGCTTTCCCAATGTAAATGTGGCATCACTAGTTAGCATCATATACAATAATGGGACCTAATCCAAATTCATGAAGTGGATGCTTGGTATACCATAAAATCTATTCAAAAATGTCATTCTACTGCATATTCTTATCCTTAATTAGTTAATTAAAATAATTCCTTTTGATTTCTTCCCTTTGAATGTAATGGTTTGGTTGGGAACAACTATGATGATAACACCTTCTCCATCGTGTTGTCTATATTCTACTATACCACCCTATGTTTATCAAAGTATGCATCAAGTGTGGGTAAGGACAAGTATCTCTTGAAATACAATCCATGACTTTGGGATTGATAATATTATAAAGGAAGGCATCTTATATGACCTTACCCATGAATAACAAGTCATGTAGGAGATCAATACATGGCATCACCTCTAACTTGGTGGCAGTAAAATGCAATCCTTATCCTTTTAGTGCAAACAAATTCTTGATAAATAATTGATTAGAGAGAGGAATATTATTTTTTAATGAGAATATGTCAACACAATCCACTATGTCCCATAGCTCTGAGTAATTGGCATACCTATTATCAAAGAGGGTGGCATGAAAGACTGTATTAGTGAATTCTATGGAATCTTTGATCAAAAGTAGTGAAGTTAGAATAACTCCCCTAAACTACCTAGATAAATATGCCATTGCTTCTTTGCATGTACTTAGATTACTCTACATTTCTTATCATCTCCTTCTACATGCTCTACATGTTATATGATCAATTCATGCTTCTACTAGTCATTGTTCTTTACATAGTATTATCACAAGTAGTAGCTAGGGTTCTTTGTTACATAGGGGAATAGTAGAGTTTGGATGTAAGTTTATTTGTGAGAAATGAAGGCTTAAATGGCTACATATCACATATATAGATTCAACATTGATTACCAATTCATGAAACATAAATGCCCAACATTCATTTTATTTTGTACTATCTACATAGTTCAAATTCTATTAGTTCTAGTTGGTGGGTGACTTTAGCATAGTATTGTGAAATATTTTAATTTTATTCAGCTAAGTATGATATATCATTTTATTTCTCTTAGTAATCAAGTATTCAGGTTTTAAGTTAGGACTATTCTTTACAAAATACCTATAACAAAAAGATCAAAGACTTAATTTCAATTAGATAAAATGTCTATGGTAAAATACCACAACATATATATAAAAGGTTCTCCCAAATATATCAGACAAACTATCTACATCAAAAAGGCCAGAATAAAGGTCTACCCGATAAAATTTCTATGGATAAAAAAGGCCATAATCAAAATTTTGATGAAAAGATAAGTAATTTCAAGGAAATTATTTCAGATAAAATGTTTGACACAAAAAACCCTAAAACCTATTTTATTCAAAACAAAAGATCCAAAAACAAACTTCTTGTTGAATAATAAAATCTTGAATGAACCATAGTGTAGAAAAAATTGTTGAATAAATGACCAAAAAAGAATACCTAAAACCAAAACTTTGAATCTGAACATGTTAGAAAAAATGTCTGAGACAAAAAATCCATAATAGAAGTCCAATAAATAAGCCTTTAAAATATTATTTTAGATAAACTGAGTATAAAAACTTGCACATCTAAAAACTTGTGAAAAGGTATTAGTATATTCAGTACATGAAATTCATGATATCATATGCTAAAATGCTACATTCTTTTAGGTATAAATACTAAGAATTAATTTGTTTAAGAATTGGCATAAACATATACAGGACATGCTTAACAAACAAAGTTAGAAACTAAAAAAAGTGGGTTCCCATTTATTTGGAAGAGAAAAAGGGGGGTGTTGGGTACAACAAATGGTGAATTAAAGGGGGAATACTCTTAAGTGTCTGAGACCTCATAACTTTGGTCGATGACCCCAAACCAAATGTGAACCATATCACAAAAAATACTAAAATCAAATATATGAAAGAGACTCCTAAATAAACATACATAACATACTTTCCTTTTTATCCTTAGATCTGTGTGTCCTGAATGTGAAGTTCATTTACCCCTTATTGTGTTGAGTTTTTTGAAGGATTTGATGAGGCTATATGTTTCATTCTATTTTCTATTAAAGCTCATAAAAATCAAGGAATGCTCAGGCATTACTCTATTGTTAGCCAGTCATTCATAGGCAAGATAAAGATACCTTGGGTGCCTCCTCTTCCTCTTCATTCAATTTGTTGATCATGATGCATGGTGCATTGACCTTATTTCATAATGATTTTATTTATATATCCTTGTGGATTGACTACTCTTTTTAAATAATTGGTTCTTTTCTTCTTGTCTTTTATTTGGATGGAAAGAGGAGAGATGGGACCCCAATGAGCTAGTATGTCTATAAAAAAAACAATTACCAAAACATCCATGCTAGTAACATCTATACCAATAATTATTACTTCTAACAAGTATTCAATATAATAAGTGCTTGATCCAATAAATTAGAAAACTTTATAAATTCATGTGAACTACTTTGAGAGCATCTTGCATTTATTTGGTAAGAGTATTCGATTGTGACATAATCCAGAATGATTCATGATTACCTACCTTCATATTGAAGACTCTAGACATAAAAATATACCTAATTAGTGAATAGGTCCCATGTTACATCTCACCATATATCTATTTAAATTAATCTCAATTGATTTATATTTTATCTAGGTTTCATAAGAGAAAAACATGATTCAGATTGCCACAAGAAGGAACAACAATATTACTCTAGAAATCATCAAACTCTAACCTAAGAAAAAATGAAACGTAATCTAATAAAATAGGAAACCTATTCTAATAAAATAGGAAATCTAATTTAATAAAATAGGAAATATAATCTAAGAAAATAGAAAATAGGCACATCAATCAATTCTCCAACTATTGGTACTACTATTTTGTCTAGTTATAAAACTATTCTCTTCAAGGGGTTTGGAGTTAAACTAAGTTTTTGACATATGGAAGTAGTAATAATAGTTATTTAATCTCTATAATCAACTAAACAATTATGAATATTCTTACCAAATTCTTTGATAGTTAGCAAGAAGGGTGAAACTTCTGGCTTTCTTTTATAGATGACATTGGTATTAACAACCTTTGCTTTACCCATTGATGCCTTATCTCTTTCCATGGGGGCCTTCACATCAATAGATTTTTGTAGTAGCTCTTTTTATTTGGTGATCTAAGATAGCTTGTGAATATTTATATTTTATTTGATTTTCTTCATGTCTTTAATGATATTATATCATCCTTTGCTTAGCTCTTCTTATCTTTAAGGCTTCTCATGGCCTCTTGGAAGAGGTAGATTACTATCATCTTTAGGGTTGAGAAAAATTATTGTGACATTTGGGGGAATATATGTCATGAGAGTCCTTTTATTCCTCAAGTTATAACCATCCTTTTGGAATTTTTGAAAAGCATGAATTTCATCAATATTATCTTATAGTACATTGTCATCCTGACCAAAAAAGGTAAACTTGTGAGTCTAAAAGAACATGGTAATGATTGAAGAACCATTATCTTGGTGAGATTTTTGTGGTTTATGCATCTAGTTCTACTTGACTACTTCCCTTTAAAATATTTTGAATGTTGCATAAAATTTAACACAATCAATATCACCATGATGAGAATTATGATGAATTCTACACCAATTAAGTAGAGTTGATTCTACCATGTTGATATTTAGAATATTTTTACGTTTATCCATGTTTTTTTAGGCCTATTTAATGGTCTATTTTATTTCTATAATCCAAGATTCTAATTACCACTCTGGGCATTAGTATTGCCTATCTTTCTCTGTATGTTGAGGAAGTTGTTACTCAACTTCTAGACCATCTTATGAACAACATCTAACTATATCTTGGTGAATTTAGTGACTTGTAAAATATCCATGGAATATGAACCTAATTATTGACTATGTTGGTAACCACTATCCTATCCATGGTTATTCAAAAAACCATAGTTTAGTTGTGTTGCCTTTGATAAAGGGGGAAACACATAAAACTGGTTATGGTTGAATGCTAAAACATTTTACTTTGCATGGGGAATTATATTTAAAATTTTAAGAGAATATTTTGTTTTTTGTATGCTTGTCACATGGGTATTAAGCTTCCTATCAATGTTTATGGCTTGTTTGTATGTCATTACCAGGGTTTTAACAACATCATCCCTTCATAAGAATACTATCGTGATTAGATCAAGGGAATTATTATACATTTCTAATGCCAATACTTTTCTTGGTTTGTATGCCAAGATCAACCAAGTTTACATATTCTATAATCTTATATTAAAGGTCTATATTAGTTCATTAGGTTCCCTTTTCATGCTAGTAAAGTGTTGATATATCAAACTGGGGTTAGTGCCTTGTTAGAATTATACAAGAAAAGCCTTTTATCACGAATTCTAGGAGGTAATAGAATTCTCTAGTAAATTAAGGTACCAATCATAATTATCATCCATTAATGTAAATGGAAAATGTATGCATGCAACATCTTTATTATTAACATTAATTAATCTTAATGCAACTTTTAAACATTTGATATGTTCTTCTAATATCCTTCTTCTTGAAGGGGAGAATGATGGTAAATATTTATTAGTATTTCTTGGTAGGTCATGTACATATCCTGGAATGGAAATAGGAAATCCAAATAACCAAGGTTTTTGAACACTTAGATGATTAGTAGGGGGAGTGTTCTTTACTAGGGAAGGTGTCCTAGCTCTATTATGATCAAGGGGGGTTGGTGTAAACTTGTAAGTCATTAATATCTATGCAAGAGTATAATAGCATAGTGTAAATCCTTATGGTTATTACCCCTTTAGAATAGATTACTTTCATGCATACTTATTCGCCCTTTTCACACAAACAATTGGTTATGGTAGGTGATAAGTACTTAAAGAAAAATTTAGGGAGTTGGCCTTGAAACCTATAGGTCTACTTATAATATTGACAACCCATAGGATTATAGGTATTCCAATGTTTCCAAAATCTTAGAGTAGGATTGAAAAAATTATTTTAGGGTACAATATTTGGTGACAATAGCTTTGGCATGCTGGGTGGGACCATTGTCCCAAAGATAACTTGTCAAGGTGAATATTGGTCTTGATAACATCAGTTACATATGGTGTGCTACTTAGCATTTGGTGACTCCATTGAATGTAAAATTTGGTTATAGACCATTTTTTTTCATATGTTTATGCTTATACTTCATGGTCCTTACTAGGTCATATTCTAGTAGAGTTTTTAATCCTATCAATCTACCTATTTAACCTAAAATTCCTCTTGAATCTCAACACCCTTATCTTATTATACCTTTTGAAGAGAAAGAGGACTTTTCTATCCAAGAAGACCAAGATATTGAGGAATAAATTGAAGAGAACATGGCTAGGCAACATGCCTTCTCAACCTTTAAAACTAAAAATCTAATCCATTTTGATGCCTATGATGATATTCCCCCTAATGCCATGAAGAGTGTTCTTAGATTCAATTGTGAAAGTCATGTTACCCCTAGTGAGCACATTAGGGATATATCAAACTTATATAGTTTTCATAGTGTTACTCCTTGTCACATTCCTTAGAGGTAAATCACTTGATTGGTATAGGAATTTACATATTAGACTCCTTGTCACATCCCTTAGAGGTAAATCACTTGATTGGTATAGGAATTTACCTATTGGTTGTATCACTAATTGGGATGATTTTGGAGAGTTGATAACATCAAGGTTTAAATATAAAACTGATCACATGTCACTTATCCATCATCTCAATGTGATCCAAAGAGACCCTAAGGAGACAATGCTTAATTTCAATGAGAGATTCCAAAGGAATTGGCATAGATTGCCTCCTCACATGAGACCACCTTCTAGTTTTGTGTTCCCCACATACTTAAGGGCCATTAGTACTAAGATATCCATCATGATATAATCCATGGGTGGTTATACCTTGCATGGGGCTTATGAAATTACCATTAAATCTGAGAATGGTTTCATACAAGTTGGGAAGTTTCCTCCAAAAGTATCCATGCCTGTACTACCAAATTATTATATTAATACTCCAAGTGTTCCCAAGTTCTTAATTTAAATTCCAAGTCAAGGACTATTCATAAGAAATTAAAAGAGATAATTGATTGTAAGGCAAGATATCAAGCCCTAGAGGCTCAAACTAGGTAATATAATCTGAAATAAGGTGATCATAAAAACCTTTACCCTTATCATCATCAATATAGTCATCAATATGGGCAAGAGAGAGGTCAAGGGAAGTCTAACTTCAATAGGACTACCAATACATATAATATAACCTCTACTTCAAACACAAGAGCAATGATACCGGTGCATAGCAATCTGATCCAAGGAAAAGAGTGGAAATAAGGTCAGTTCATAGATGCCAATTAAGGTGGATATAAATCTCTAGTTTCTCAAGGTGGAGCCACTCCTCTACTATCAATAAAAGATGAAGTCCTAATGTAAGTGAAGGGTGGCAACCTCAAGGAGTGAGTTTCACCAATTTCTTAGTTGAAAACACCTATGTTATCAATCAAGGTAACTATATTATAAATAACACTAGAGATAAGAGGAAGGTAATAGAAGATTTTAATGGTATTCTTACAAATGCAAATAGTCCTCCTATAAGGTAGCAAGTCATGACTACAGGCATGATATTCCATAACACTCTTAAACCTTCTTCAAGTCAAAATGTTGGAAAACCTACTCAAAGTAATTCAATACCTCAAGTTACAAACACTTCCTTTCCTCCAATGACTCAATATAAAGTAAGTTTATCTTCCCTAAACATAGTGAACTCATTTAAGAATTCTAAGGCATCTATTTCTCTTTGGGATGTCTTTCATATGCCTGGCTAAAAGGATCTCTTGAAAAAATAGTTTTCCACTATCCATGTTAGTCATCCATCATCAAGACATAGTCATAATAATGTTGTTCTCACCAATTATCCTAATAAAAATATAAATCCCTCTACAAAATCTGAGAATCTTTTATCTTTCTACCTCACTCTCATTATGGGGGATAAACTAGTTCATAGACGCATAGTTTTTAGTGGAGCTAGCACTTCGGTGATGCCCAAGGTTTTTGATAAAAAATTTGGTTTAAAGTATGAACCACATAGTAAAGGGATGATCAAATTAGATGTAACACCTACCAATTTAGTGGGATTGATCAAAGGGTTGAAGTTTTTCTTACATGATTTTCCTAGGTTCCCTATTCTTCAAGATAATATAGTTGTTAACTTTCCTACCCACTTTGCTATCTACATCTCAAGGTATTTTATAGCTAAGATAGGAGGCTACCTCTCAATTGATTGATACTTCGTAGCCTTTAGGATAAGATATGGAACAAAGGTGACCATAAGAACTTAACCACTTCATATGTTCCACAATGAGCCTTATATAGAGGCAAGCTCCAATTTGAATTATGTCATCAATGAGAAAGAAGAGTCTACTATAGATGATGGTGCTTCTTAAAAGATTGAGGGAATTTATAATTATTTTTTAGATGAGTATGGTAAAGATGCTTATGAACATAATCCTTACACTTGTTTTGAAAAAAATTACTTTGACAACTATATCATCCACAAAGGAACATTTGAGCAATCTGAGGTTAGTATTGAGTATTCTTTCTCACAATCTATTAAAGGCAATTATTTGATTTAGGTGTATGATGATGATAAATTTAAAATCATGATAGATCATTGTGGTGAAATTAACCATTTAATTCTACCTATAATTAATGACAAATCCATTGAAGATGACATTCATGAGGAAGATTATGACCTCTGAAAAAGGTTCAATTCCATAAGTCAAGAGTTTAAACAACTAGGTAAGATGATTATCTCTTTGAAGAAGTGTGAATATGATGATATGTTTGATAATGAGCCTAATAATAAAGGTTTTGTGTCTTATTGAGATAGAAAGAGAAATTCTCATTAAACATGAAAGTGTAGGTCATACTATTGTTCAATAGGTTACAACCCTGGAAGGGCCTAGTGAAGTCAAGGTAAACATGTTTCTACTTGAGGAATAGTTAAGAGCTCAACTTGAACATGAATCATTTCTAGAAGTGATGGAGTAAGAGGAAATAAATATTGATGCTCCCAAGCATCAAGTGCATCATGAAAATGAAGAGAGTAAGGTTGAAATATTTTCCATGCCTTTTAATATATAGTTTTAAGACCTCAAATTGAAAATGGTAAGAGTTAAGAAGGTTGTAGCTCCAAACAAGGTCCTTAGAAAGCAAGTGATTTGTAAACTTTAAGCAAACATGTGATAATGTAGTTTGATTTTGATTTTATAATAACTTTATGGAATAATTTATAATTTTGAATTACAAATCATAAATGTAACAAAATAATTCACAACATTCAATAATAATTTGATAACGGAGTTCAGAATGAAGGCCTATGTCTTTGGGTCCAATATCAGTCGATAAATTAAGAAAATGTTTAAAAATTATTTACAAACATTTTTGAAATGAAAAATGAACAACTACAAAGTTGTTCGATGGAAAAAATAATATAAGTCCCTTTTTAGACTTTTTCCCAATTTTGACCCGAGCACCCTCCACAAGCTCTGCAAGCTCTATGGTTTTTAGTCTTTGTAATGGTTGTTGGATTTTCCATTATATTAAAATATAATTTTTTAGCACTTTATATAGTGCTCGCATCCCTTAGTTTAATGGTGGGGCACCTATCATTTTATCTAAAAGGATAAAGGTTCAAACCCATGGAAATGCTTTTGATGGGGGTCATGTATATCCTTTATCCCACATTTGTGGGTTTTAACATTTATCAAGGCTTTATTAAGCCTTTTCCATCCCTTTAATTTCATGGCTTAGGCCACGTTCTCCACCATTTTGGTTATTATGTCCACAGTTATGGATGATTCTTATGGAAATGGATGTGGTTAGTGGGGACATGGAAATATGTGGTGGAATGTGGAGACTTATGGGTTTGGCATGGAAATTTTTGGATAAAACATGACATGATTTGGATAATATGTGGTTTGAGCATGGGGTCATGTGGCTATTACATGGAAATGGGTTGTTTATTGGGTTTACATAGAATGTTCAAGAAAATGGTAAATTATTGGTGGTAAGTCACATGGTGGTTTGAGGACCCACCATGTGGACCAATCTCCATACACCACTTGTCATTCATTCGTTGATTGCCACTTGATGACATACAAAACCCATTTTTTTTTACTTGCCCAAAATGATCTTCTACATGCCATAACTCATGCATACATGATCCATTTTTCAAACCATAAATTATGTTGGAAAGTTCATGATGATATATTCATAGTGGAACTATTTTAAATTTGTTCCATCATGATCATTTTCTACATTTTCACCAACTTTGACCTACTTTGACTAGTTTGACTCAAACTTTGGTTGGCTACATAAGGAACATATGAGCTCCATTTTATACATTCCACATATCATTAGAAAGGTCTCAATGGGATCTATACAATGGTGGATGTTTTGATATGTTATATAACCTTTTATAAATTGTCCTTTGGATCAATCCTCCCCACTAATAAGGATTTTTGTCCTAAAAAAATTGGTACTACACCTAGTACTCCATGTGAGGATCTTTTCATGGCTTTGGATCTTAGTTATAGCTTGAATGATGTTTTAAATGTCAAATACCAACCTAAATTTCAGTTGCTTTCAAGTATTCAAATCTAAAACCATTTCCTATCACCTAGTGTTATAACAATCACCATTTTACAATTGGCCTTTTAGGATCTTACCTAGCAACATAGTTTACAAATATTGCCCTTTTTGGGTCTTTGAAAAACACTATAACTATACATAAAAATTACAAACATTGCCCATATTGGGTCTTATGCATAAATAATGCCTATATTTAGGTCTTACAAATATGTATTCTTGTTTGCATACTCTACATAGATTTAAAATATACATGTTTTCTGAGTTATTCCTAATGTTACTGACATCTTTTTGTTACCCTATAATGTTCCTGTCTAAACATATATCAGTAAAATAACACTAAAGGTAGCATTTTACCTATAATGATTATTGTTGATGTGCTCATATGAGATATTTTATCTGGTCTCTTACAATGTTGTACTGAATTTCTTTCTTAGTAAGTTGCCTTTTTCAGAGACAAGTATGGTTTACCCAAGATAATGTCATTAAACTGAAGTGGAACCACATCTAATTAAACTTTATCTAGGAAATTTGTGGTAATTAAAAATCATAGTTTAAAAGTTTTACTTATATGTACACCATTACCCTTATTTATTCTATCTAAAGAATAGGATTGGAAATGTGGCTTAATTTCCAAACCTAGGGTTTGTACAATATCTTTTGATATCAAATTATTTTGATAATTTTTATCAAAAATAGCATCTATTTTAGAATACTTATCAATTATTATTTTGAAGAAATCTTGATTGCCTTTTCAAGGTGACAAACTCTAAACTATCATCTTCTCATTGACTATCATCTTACTCGTTGATGTTATCTCAGGTTTTGACTGACTAGATTCTATCTGAGGAGGCTCTATCTTTTTTTTGACTAAAGTTGCAATTACAACATTTGCCTAAGTTTATGAATTATTATACTTATCTTCCTTCAACATTTTTCCCTTATCATTGGAGTAAAATCCTAACTTAATTTCTTCTTTAGGTAACCTCATTTTGATAGGTTTCTTAAATTTCCTTTTAGGACTTTCTTATACATAATCAAAAAATACATTCAAGAATTTCTTCTTTGCATACCTTAATGAATCATTTGGAGATAATTCATCCAATGTGACTATCACAAATTTAGAGAGTACTTCTTTTATCTCTTCAAGATGTTCTAGATTGATGCTTGAGTAATCCTTCAACTTAACTTCTTAAGATATTTATCCTTCACCTCTATATCATAATCAAGCATGGAGTCGTCTCTTTACCACTTAGATAGGATAGATAATTTCATAACCATTAATTCCAAGTAATTTTCCTTTGAATCCCATTTTCTAATAGCTTAGAACCTATTGCCTTTGTGTGCTTTTCAAATGACTTTGATAAATGTTGAGGGTTAGTATATTTAGTATCCCTAACATTGTACATATAGCCAAAAGAATTAATTTCATTGCTTTCTTCCTCAAAATTTACATTAGAAGATACATAATAATCAGAGCATTATTTGCTTTCAAATTTACAACATTATTTTCATTGATAGGACTAGTAGAAGTTTATGAATTAGAAGAATCACTACTATAACCAGAATGTACCTTTGTATTCTAACTTGTCCCAAACTAAATCTTGTAGGTATGATTGGTCATCAGTTGGATTTATTCTCCTAATACAATGTTTCTAACATGATGAGATGTGAGATAATAATGACCCAATGTTATCACCTCTACTTCTCTTGGAACTATATCAAGAGCTACTTGATTGAAGAATAGCCCTCCAATGTCAAAATGTAGAATGCCATAATGAGTTGCATGTCCTCATACTATGCCATCAGCTCCTCTGACTATCTTAGTGTGAGGTAATATAATATTCCTTAGCTATAGACATCATACAAATCCTTCAATAATATAACTAGCTCCATAAATCTAGTTAAAATAGATTTGCATGAAATTCCCTTCTATAATAGTAGTATAGTTCTACATTTGACTTTACTTAAAGTGTAACATAATATGTGGTACTTTCATTGGCAACAACTATCATATTAGAGACTCTAGAGTTGATTGATGAGGTACTATTTGTTGAATGGATTGACTACTACTAGACATGAATGGTACCTTACCTCTTTCCTCATTCCTGATTAGGGTGTAATATCTAGCATTGCTCATCAATAGGACCTCAGTAGGCACAACATCTACAAATATCTAAATCTCCACACATCCTCTTCTTTTGTCAACATTATTTATGTAGTTCTTCTCATAGTGCATCAATGCTCTATTAGAGTCTCTTGATTTGTTTATCCTGCCATTACTCTATCGCTTGCTAGCTTTGATCTTGGGCTTATAGGTATTGCATTATCATAGTGATAATGAAATTCAATAATAAATGAATTTGGGCTAGAATTGGATCCATTATTCTATAATAATTGGTTTAGTTAAATAATAAAATCACAAATTCACCCACAATTTTAATTTTGATATCAAACTTAACATTTCAGATCAATGTTTACATAGAGGTTATCCCAATACACTAACCGCTCTAATACCAAATTGATCTATAAACTTTAAGAAAAAATATGATAACATAATTTAATTTTGATTTTACAATAACTTTACTAAATAATTTAAAAAATTTACTTACAAATCATGAATTTAACAAAATAATTCACAACATTCAATAATAATTTGATAACAGAGTTTGGCACAAGACCTATGTCTCTGGGTCTAATATCGGTTGATAAATTAGCAAAATGTTTAAAAGGTAGTTACAAATGTTTTAAAAATGAAAAATGAACAACTAAAAATTTGTTCATTGGGAAAAAATAATATAAGTCCCTTTTATACTTTTTCCCAATTCTAGCCTGAGCACCTTCCACAAGCTCTGCAAGCTTCCTGACTCTTAGTCTTTACAATAGTTGATAGCTTTTCCATTGTATTAAAATACAATTTCTTAGCACTTTATATAGTGCTCGTATCCCTTGGTTTAATTGTTGGACACCTATCCTTTTATCTAAAAGGATAAATGTTCAAACTCATGGCAATGCTTTCAGTGGGGGGCATGTATATCCTTTATCCCACATTCGTGGGTTTTAACATTTATCAAGGCTTTATTAAGCCTTTTCCATCCCTTTGATTTTGTGGCTTAGGCCACCTTCTCCACCTTTTTGGTTATTATGTCCAAGTTATGCATGATTATTTTGGAATGGATGTGGTTAGTGGGGATGTGTAAATATGTGGTGGAACATGGAGGCTTATGGGTTTTTCATTGAAATCTATGGATAAAACATGACATGATTTGGATGGTATGTGGTTTGAGCATGGGGTCACATGGCTATTACATGGAAGTGGGTTTTTTATTTGATTTACATAGAACATTCAAGAAATGGTAAATTATTGGTGGTAAGCCACGTGGTGGCTTGAGGACTTACCACATAGACCAATCTCCATACGCCACTTGTCGACATCCAAAACCCAATTTTTTTTTACTTACTCAAAATGATCTTTTAGGTGCCATAACTCATGCATAAAAGATCCATGTTGTAAATCATAAAATATGATAGAAATTTTGTGATGAGTTATTTGTAGTGGAACTATTTTCAATTTTTTCTATAATGGTCATTTTCTATATTTTGACAAATTGTGACCTACTTTGACCAGTTTGAGTCAAACTTTGATTAGCTACACAACAAACATATGAGCTCCATTTTTAATGTTCCATATATAATTAGAAAAGCCTTAAATAACTCTAGGCAATGTTACAGGATTTGATCTATTATAGAACATTTTCTAAATTGACCTCTGGATCAATCCTCCTCATTAAGAAGGCTTTTTGTCCTCAAAAAGCTGGTACTAGACCTAGTACTCCATGTGAGGATATTTTCATGGATCTAGCTCTCAGTTCTAGCTCAAATGATCTTCTGAATGTCAAATACCAACCTAAATGTTAGTTGCTTTTAGGTCTTCAAATTTGAAACTATTGTCTATCAGGTGGTGTTATAACAATCACCATTTTACAATTACCCTTTTAGGGTCTTACCTAGCAACATAGTTTACAAACATTGCCCTTTCTGGGTCTTTGACAAATACTATAACTATACATAATGATTACAAACATTTCCCATACTAGGTCTTATGCATAAACAATGCCTATATTTAGGTCTTACAAATATGTATTCTTGCTTGCATACTCTACACAGATTAAAAATATACAACCTATTTTTTGAGTTGTTCCTAATGCTTCTAATGATGACATATTTATGTTACCCTAAAGTGTTCTTATCTACAACATAGATAAATAAAATAACATCGAAGGTACCATTTTACCTATAATGGTTACTGTTGATGTGCTCATATGAGATATTTTATCCTATCTTTTACAATGTTGTATTGATTTCCCTTTAAGGAGTAAGTGCATTTTTCAGAGACAACTATGGTTTACCTAGGATAATGTCATGTCCCCTTTTCAATTGACATGTTCTGAGTTCATGGTTAGCCTATTATGCGACCTTCGTAGGCTAATAAGATGGATAGAGGGTCATAATGGAGCTTGGCTCGACTTTGATTCAGAGGATTTCTTCATTTGATTTTCATTCAGGGTATTTCAGACACATTGGACCTGAACTCCTACTTTTTAGGGATGTTTGATATGCAGCGGAGCGCCTTTATTGTGGCATGGTTATGTGCGGAATCACTCCCTGATTCACTAGCTTTGATCGGTTCGTGGATCCGACGTGTATTGAGGGAGATATTAATATTTGATTGATTTAATCAAATATTAATTATTTAGCCTATTTTTTATTAGAAACCCTAATTCTAATTTAAGAAACCCTAATTAGGGCAAGCATATCTTTTGAGGGTATAAGGGTTTCTCATGGAGGCCATTATGGATTATGCATAGATTATTGATTATTGAAAATTGAAGAAATTCTTCTGTGAAGACTGAGCCAAGGGTTCCAGGATTCCATTGCAGTGGAGAACGTTCCCTCTTCATTGTGTGTGATTTAGAGGCTGTGAAAGATCAGCTGATTTATCACCAAATTGAGAGATAGCTTCATCCAGAAGTTATTACAGAATTTCAGGTTTGAGAGATAACTTCACACAGAAGTTTATCACAGAGCTTTCCAGGTATTTCTTGATTTAGTTCATGTTTTTTGTTTCAATAAATTATATAGAGAGAGATCTGCTATATTAGATACAATAGATTTCTAGATTAGGGATCAACAGACAGGTTGTGCTGAGTTGGCGGCTGTACTAAGTCCGTACAAGTCCGTACAGATCCGATCAGGCACCGACATCAGCAGAGAGAGGGCTTATAGCGACCGACATCGGTCGACTGAGGACCGACGTCGGTAGAGAGCCGACTGACAGAGACCGACGTCGGTGAGATATCGACTGACGACGGCGTCTGTGTGTCGACACAGAAGGCCGAGACCCTTCCAGATTCAGATTTCACTCCCAGATTTGCAAAACACAGGGTTTTAAGACCAGACTGTAATATTCTTTAATTTGTATGCCAGAGACTCAATTGTGTAATCATCCAGAAGAACAAGTAATGAGATCTTGATTTGTTATTAAGAGATTATACTGTGATTTGTTTATGCTTATTTGAATATATTCTACAAGTTTATATTGTGATCAGAGTTTTATGAGTTTATATATTCCCTGTTTGGAAGGGGACATACCAGTGGTATCAGAGCTTTGGTCCGTGGTATCAGAGTTTTGGTGCAGATAAGAGAGCCCCTAAGTAAGGGACATCACAGTGGTATCAGAGCTTTGGTCTTTGGTATCAGAGTTTTTGTGCAGATAAGAGAGGCCCTAAGTAAGGGACATTACAGTGGTATCAAAGCTAAATCCTGCCAGCCTGAGGGTCTATAGATCTTATGCAGCCACAAGAGTTGGGACCACACAGGTATAACACCCGCAGCCGAGCCTTGCTTGAAGGTATCCAGTTGTTAGATCAGAGACCGATCATCATGAGTGACAGACGTGAGGGCAGCCCACCCAGGGGCCACAGGTATGATGCTGATCAGGCCACCAGAGAGTTTCAACGTGTTATGATGACAAGCCAACAGCAGATGGCTCAGACACTACAGGGACTTATGACCATGTTAGAGAGAATGAACGCCCCTGATGGACAGAACAGGGACCAAAGAGATGATAGGAGTGCTATGGTTGATCAGAGACCACAACAGACTCACTCCAGAACAGCTGATAGACCTACACGCCCTTCATTTATTCAAGAAGAACCAGAGGTACCAGCAGAGGAGGAGGCAGGGAATTCTCCATTTGCAGATGTTTACATGGCTGCAAATGATGAGTGGGACTTATTACCTCCTCATATCCAGGAGATAACAACCTTTGATCATTTTGTCGATTTGAGGAGAGAGCACTATAGATTGGCTAGACAGGAGAGGAGACCTAGAGTCCAATTCAGTGAGCTACAGAAGGCTACTGGTAAGCTTTCTTTGACTACTTTTGACGGCAGTGGTAAGATGACAGCTCAAGCTTGGGTTCATAAGCTTGACACCTTTTTGGTGTTGAGACCAATGTCAGAGATAGATGCCATCAAATACGCCACTTTGCACTTAGATGGAGTAGCACATGATTGGTGGTACCATGGTATGGTAACACTTCAGCATAATCAAGTGACAGAGTACCAGGACTTTGTGGATAGATTGGTTGAGCGGTTTGATAGGAGAGATCCCGAGGTTTACTTTCGAGATCTGGCACAGTTGAGACAAACAGGTAGCTTGGAGTCCTTCATTGGTGAGTTTCAGAGATTAGCAGTCATGGTACCCAATATTTCAGAGCGTAGATTGGTAGTTCTCTTCATAGAGGGATTGACAGAGCCATTGAGGGGTTGGATCAAAGCCTTTGATCCTCCTTCATTATAGGTAGCTATGAGGAAGGCACGTGATATGGAGATGGCATCCCCAGCCAATAAATTTAACACCAAAGGTTCTTCTTCTTCTAGAGACCATAAGCACTCCCACGGGGATACGGAGAGACCGGATTTTAACATAGGTAAATCCGGAGTTAAAAATGATTCAAAGGCCAATCCAGCAGCACCACCTTTGGATCGTGAGGCACTTAATGATTTACGCAGGAAGAAGCTTTGCTTCTACTGCAAAGGACCATATGATATCCATCACGATTGTCCTTTGAGGCCTAAGGGCAAGGCGAATCGTATGATGTGGATATATTATGAGGATTCAGATCCTGAGGATTCCGAACAGCATAACAGTTCTGAGGGGGCAAAGGCAGAGGCTTCAGGGCCTAATGCAGAGGCAGAGTTAGAGCTTCACCTACAGGAGGCACGCATATCCAGCATACAGTCAGATGAGTCATTCAGACTCCGTGGAGTTTTGGCAGGGCAGAAGGTTATCACCCTTCTTGATATAGGAGCCACTCACAATTTCATAGATGCTAGATTTGTGGAGAAGCGTGGACTCACTACTGAAGATTTTGAGGGCATCAGAGTTAAGGTAGCCGATGGTCACACTCTTAAGTGTGAGCGTATGATTAGAGACCTCCCATTGCGCTTGAACAACTATGAGTTCAAGGCTGATTATTATGTGGTAAACATGGGGGATATAGACTTAGTCTTGGGTATGAAGTGGCTTCATTCATTTGAGGAAGTTACTCTTCGTCTCAAGGACATGGAGGTTCTCTTTAATGTTGATGGGACGACACATATTCTTAAGGCAATACGGGGCAGCAGCTTCAGATATATGTTCTTTCATCGGATGGAGGTACCTATACCACATAACATGATGGAGGGTGATGACGAGAGCACATTGGCGCCAACACAGGAGAGGTATGAGGACGAGCTTGGTCTTGAGGTGAGTTCGGTTCAGGAGTTGTCACATGTGGTGAGGACTCAACTTTCTGTTACAGTCGGGACACAGGTTGATGATGATATGACTATGTCTAGCCTTCACAATCCAGTTTTAGATATTATTCAGGTACGGAGTTTGCTTGCAAATTTTCATTTATGGATTGGATGTTGGGATGGACATGGCATGGGGTTCATGATAATTGACAGTGGTGGAGATCCTAACTACATTTGGGATCCAGGTGGATTGATTGATTTGTCATTCAGTGATTGCTTGAGGGCAAGCAATTTCAGGAGGGGCGGATTGTCATGTCCCCTTTTCAATTGACATGTTCTGAGTTCATGGTTAGCCTATTATGCGACCTTCGTAGGCTAATAAGATGGATAGAGGGTCATAATGGAGCTTGGCTCGACTTTGATTCAGAGGATTTCTTCATTTGATTTTCATTCAGGGTATTTCAGACACATTAGGCCTGAGCTCCTACTTTTTAGGGATGTTTGATATGCAGCGGAGCGCCTTTATTGTGGCATGGTTATGTGCGGAATCACTCCCTGATTCACTAGCTTCGATCGGTTCGTGGATCTGACGTGTATTGAGGGAGATATTAATATTTGATTGATTTAATCAAATATTAATTATTTAGCCTATTTTTTATTAGAAACCCTAATTCTAATTTAAGAAACCCTAATTAGGGCAAGCATATCTTTTGAGGGTATAAGGGTTTCTCATGGAGGCCATTATGGATTATGCATAGATTATTGATTATTGAAAATTGAAGAAATTCTTCTGTGAAGACTGAGCCAAGGGTTCCAGGATTCCATTGCAGTGGAGAACGTTCCCTCTTCATTGTGTGTGATTTAGAGGCTGTGAAAGATTAGCTGATTTATCGCCAAATTGAGAGATAGCTTCATCCAGAAGTTATCACAGAATTTCAGGTTTGAGAGATAACTTCACACAGAAGTTTATCACAGAGCTTTCTAGGTATTTCTTGATTTAGTTCATGTTTTTTGTTTCAATAAATTATACAGAGAGATATCTGGTGTATTAGATACAATAGATTTCCAGATCAGGGATCAACAGACAGGTTGTGCTGAGTTGGCGGCCGTACTAAGTCCGTATAAGTCCGTACAGATCCGATCAGGCACTGACATCGGTAGAGAGAGGGCTTATAGCGACCGACATTGGTCGACTGAGGACCGACGTCGGTAGAGAGCCGACCGACAGAGACCGACGTCGGCGAGATATCGACCGACGACGGCATCTGTGTGTCGACACAGAAGGCCGAGACCCTTCCAGATTCAGATTTCACTCCTAGATTTGCAAAACACAGGGTTTTAAGACCAGACTGTAATATTCTTTAATTTGTATGCCAGAGACTCAATTGTGTAATCATCCAGAAGAACAAGTAATGAGATCTTGATTTGTTATTAAGAGATTATACTGTGATTTGTTTATGCTTATTTGAATATATTCTGCAAGTTTATATTGTGATCAGAGTTTTATGAGTTTATATATTCCCTGTTTGGAAGGGGACATACCAGTGGTATCAGAGCTTTGGTCCATGGTATCAGAGTTTTGGTGCAGATAAGAGAGCCCCTAAGTAAGGGACATCACAGATAACGCCACTAAACTAAAGTGGAACCACATATAATTCAACTTAATCTAGGAATTTGGTGGTAATTTCAAATCCTAGTTTATATGTTTTACTTACATATACACCATTACCCTTATTTATTCTATCTAGAGGATAGGGTTGGAAATGTGGCTTAGTTTCCAAACCTAGGGTTTCTACATCTTATGATATCAGATTATTTTGATAATTTTTATAAAAAATAGCATATATTTTAGAATGATTAGAAATTATTCTTTAAATAAATGTTGCTTACCTTTCTAAGGTGACAAAATCTAAATTGTCAACTTCTCATTGACTATCATCTCCCTCGCTAATGTTATCTCAGGTTCTGATTGACTAGATTCTATCTGAGAAGGCTCTATCTTCTATTTGACTAAAGTTGTAGTTATAAAATTTGCCTGATGTTGTGGATGATTATACTTATCTTCCTTCAACATTTTTCTCTTAGCCTTGGTGTAAAATCCTAACTTCATTTCTTCTTTAGGAAACCTCGTTTTCACAGTTTTTTAAATTTCCTTTTAGGACTTTCTTTTGCATAATCAAAAAATACATTCGAGTTTTTCTTCTTTGCATACCTTGATGAATTATTTGGAGATTCTTCATCCAATGTGACTGTCACATATTTAGAGAGTACTTTTTTTTATTCTTCATGATGTTTTAGTTTGTTACTTGAGTATTCCTTCAACTCAACTTCTTGATATATTTATCCTTCACCTCCATATCCTAATCTGGCATGGAGTGGTCTCTTTTCCACTTGGATAGATTAGACAATTATTTGACTATTAATTCCAAGGCCTTTTCCTTTGAATCCCATTTTTGCTAACAACTTAGAACCTATTTTGTTCATGTACTTTTCAAATGACTTTGATAACTATTTTGGGTTAGTATATTTAGTATCCCTAACATTATTAATATATCCAGAAGAATTCATTTTATTGCTTTCTTCCTCAGAATTTACATCAAAAGATACATTAATAATCAGAGCATTATTTTCTTTTGAATTTACAACATTATTTTCATTGATAGGACTATCAAGAGTATATGAATTAGAATAATCACTATTATAATGAGAATATACCTTTATACATTGACTTGTCCCAAATTGAATCTTGTAGGTATGATTGGTCATCAATTGGATTCCTTCTCTTGATGTAGTCATTCTGGCATGCTGAGATGTGAGATAATAATGACCCATTATTATCTCCTCAACTTCTCTTAGAACTATATTAAGAGTTACTTGATCAAAGAATATCCCTTTGGTCTCAAAATGTAGAATGTTGTAATGAGTTACATGTCCTCGTACTATGCCATCAGCTCCTCCAAATGTCTCAGTGTGAGGTAATGAAAGAGTCCTTAGTTATAGATGTTGTACAAGGAGTTAAATAATATAATTAGCTCCAAAACTCTAGTTAAAATAGATCTACATGAACTTCCCTTCCATAATAGCAGTATAGTTATACCATTGACTTTTTTCAGAGCATAGCATAATATCTAGTAATTTCATTGGTAACAACTATCGCATTAGAGAATTTAGAGTTACTTGATGAGGTACTATTGGTTGGATGGATTAACTACTACTAGACATGGCTACTGCCTTGCCTCTTTCCTCATTTTGCCTTCTAAACCATATTAGAGCCTGACTAGGGTGTAAGATCCAACATTGCTTAGCAATATGACCTCAATGAGCACAATGTCTACAAATCTTTGAATCTCCATGCATCCTAATTTTTTGTCAACATTCATGATGTAGTTTTGCTCATAGTGCATCAATGCTCTATTGGAGTCTCTCAATTTATTTCTCTTGTCATTGTTATTTTAGTTGCTAGCTTTACTCTTGGGCTTGTAGGAATTACATTATCATAGTGATAATAGAATTTAGCAACAACTAAATCTAGTCTAGCATTGGATCCATCATTCTAAAATAACTAGTTTGGTTAAATAACAAAATCACAAATCCACCCACAATTTTAATTTTAATATCAAACTTGACATTTTATAATAATGTTTACATAGAGGTTAGCCCAATACACTAATCATTCTGATACCAAACTGATCCGTAAACTTTAAGAAAAAATATGATAACATAATTTGATTTTGCTTTTACAATAACTTTACAAAATAATTTAAAATTTTGACTTAAAAATCATGAATTTAACAAAATAATTCACAACATTCAACAATAATTTGATAACAGAGTTTGGCATGAAGGACTACATCTCTAGGTCTAATATCGATTGATAAATTAAGAAAAATGTTTAAAAGATGCAAACATTTCCAAAATGAAAAATTAAAAACTACAAAATTATTCATTGGAAAAAATTAATATAAGTCCCTTTTCAGACCTTTTCCCAATTCTAACATGAGCACCCTCCACAAGCTCCATAAGCTCCCTGGCTCTTAGTATTTGCAATGGTTGTTGGCTTTTCTATTGTATTAAAATATAATATCTTAGCACTTTATATAGTGCTCGTGTCCCCTGGTTTAACGATGGGGCACCTATCCTTTTATCTAAAAGGATAAAGGTTTAAACATGATAATGATTTTAGTGGGGGGCATGTATATCCTTTATCCCACATTAATGGGTTTTAACATTTATCAAGGCTTTATTAAGCCTTTTCCATCCCTTTGATTTTGTGGCTTAGGCCACGTTCTCCACCATTTTGGTTATTATGTCCAAGGTTATGCATGATTCTTGTGTAAATGGATGTGGTTAGTGGGGATGTGGAAATATGTGGTGGAATGTGGAGGCTTATGGGTTTGGCATTGAAATTTGTGGATAAAACGTGACATTATTTGGATGGTATGTGGTTTGAGCATGGGGTCACGTGGCTATTACATGGAAATGGGTTGTTTATTGGGTTTACATAGAACATTCAAGAAAATGGTAAATTATTGGTGGCAAGCCACATGGTGGCTTGAGGACCCACCACATGGACTAATCTCCATATGCCACTTGTTGTTCATTCATTAATTGTCACTTGTCAATATCCAAAGCCCAATTTTTTTTACTTACCCAAAATGATCTTCTAGGTGCCATAACTCATGCATACGGGATCTATTTTGGAAACCACAAATTGTGTCGAAAAGATCACGATGAGATCTTTATAGTGGAACTATTTTAAATTTGTTCTATAATGGTCCTTTTCTGTAGTTTGACCAACTTTGACCTAAATTGCCTAGTTTGACTTGAACTTTGACTGGCTGCATAAGGAACATATGAGCTCCATTTTCTATGTTTTGTATATTTTTGGAAAGGTCTCAGTGGGCTCTATGCAATGGTGTAAGTTTTGATCTATTGTAGAACATTTTATAAATTAACCTCTAAATCAACAAGAAAGAACATCTTTGAAAGCTCAAAATAGCACATTTGGAGATAAAACAAGATCCAAAGATGTTAAGATTTCTAATCATCAACATGATTTTTATAGAAATTAAAAGATATACACACCATAATTCTAAATGTCGAAACACCCCTACACCACATTAGGACCTCTTTGGGACCAATTTGGCCCTTGGACCCCTAGCTGAGCCTAACTATGGTAATTTTGTACAATAACTAAAATAACCCTTTAACCCACTTTATACCTTGGCCCTCAACCATCGATGGTTAATATGACCATAGATAGTCACCCTGACTACTGATAGTCAAGGTCTACCATCCCAAAAACTAACATGTAAACATTTTCCTTACTATTCTAAAATTAGCTTATCTAAATCCATGTGTTAGCCATTGCATGAACGAGTTATAATTATAAATCCCAATTAACATTTTGTTGCACCTCTCCTTCTTTTCCTATAAGAAAAGAGGAGTAAGAGGTGAAAAAGGACCGTATCATCAACTATCAAGAGCCTTTGCATCCAAAAATTTATATTTTTAGGTGTCCTTCAAGCAATCCAATGATCTAGCCATCAAGATAGAGATCCATCTTATTTCCACCCCTCAAATAATAACCAAGTGCCATTAGTCTACCAAAATAATGCTAGAATCTATCAACGAGATAACTACCTCAACCACTCATCTGATCAATCTTCTATAAGCTAAGTATTTTTTTCTAGTATACAATTACTTTATTTATATTTCACAATCAAACCAACATAGACCCATCCCCTAGAATTTCCTTCTAGAATCTTGTCAATAAATCTATTTATTACTGAGAGCTTGCACATAGTAACCATTGATGGTCAGCTTCACCACTGATGGTTTGTCTAACTGTCGATGATTGCCTCAACCACTGATGGTCACATTAACCACTAATGGTCACATCAACCATTGATAATCACTATGGTGGAAAATAACAAGTTATTTTCACCCTCTTACCTTTAACCAAATCTAATTTTTTTATCCTTGCCTTTTCACAGACCCCTAATATTCAACCTTTCACTTTTGATTTTTCCTACTTAAGAAATTCATCCTTTGACAAAACCTATATTCATTATTGTGATTAGAAAGTATTTGGTATGTGACTTTACAAAAAAAGACCTCAAAAATTTCCTATTATCAAAACTCAAAAACCTCATGAGTTCTTTGGGCTCATATTCGAACTACTAGAAGAGCCCACCTCACTAGAACCTATTACTACCCCTATGGAAGTAATTCCATCCTCACTTAGTTCATCTTCCCAATTTGAAGACTCTGATGTCATCCATCCAACTTTTTTTTGGATCAATACCATTAGCTTAGGCCCATTGACTTATCAATAAGATGGCCAAACTAAAACCTTTTCTCTCATCTATCCCAAATTGATCAACTTTGATTTTCCCATCATTCAACATCATGATGATGATTCCATCCTCACCTACCTTGGTGTAGTAGATCCTTATGTGCATTAATCTCTCCCTCCTAAAAACTAAACCATACTTAATGAATCAATTATCTATGTTAACTTAGGGACCCAAGAGGACCCTTATATCATTAAAATTGGCCAATCTTTAAACTCAGATGAGTAGTGGGATTATCCCACCTTCCTTTGAGACTATAGCATCAAATTTTCATGGTCTTACTAGGACATGCTTGGGATTGACCCTTCTATCACACTCCATAACATTGTTACCCATCTTGAGGCTAAGCCAGTAAAGTAAAAGCTTCACAAAATGCACCCTTGAATAACTCTTCTAGTCAAAGAAGAACTTCAACATCTTCTATTTTTCAACTTCATTCAACCCATTGAATATCCACAATGGGTCTCTAATATTTTTCCCATTACCAAACCCACGAGGGGACTCTATATTTGTGTGGATTTCTATGACCTTAACCTTGCATTCCCCAAAGATGATTTTCCTTTACCTAACATTGACCAGCTATTTAATCTTACTGTAGGCCATGAGATGTTATCCCTCATGGATGGCTATTCAAGATATAATTAGATCTATATTTCCCCCTTAGATCAACATAAAACCACCTTCATTACTCCTTGGAGAACCTTTTACTATCATGTCATGTCTTTCAATTTAAAAAATGTAGGCACAACTTATCAATGAACCATGACCTATATCTTCCATGATCTTATCCATAATATTGTATAAGATTATGTGGATGAACTCCTTGGGAAATCCAAACACCATGAGGACCATATAGCTATTATTTCTATCATTTTTGATTGACTAATTCAATTCCACATCTAGCACAATCCCAATAAATGCATTTTTGGGGTTCTTTCTAGAAAACTCCTTGGATTTATCATTTCTATATGTGGAATTGAAATTTATCCTTTCAAGGTCAAAGCCATCCTAGAAATTCCTTCTCTAACAAACCCTATACAACTTTGTATACTATATGGAAAACTCCAATCTATAAATGGACTAAATATTATCAACAAGCCTTTGAATCACTCAAGGAGTACCTACTTTCTCCACCAGTTGTTATCCCACCTAGGGATGACCAACCTTTCTACTTTACATCTCTACCAATGATCACTCTTTAAGTTAATGATGGCTCATCTAAATGAACAAAATAAAGAGCAATCCATTTATTATATTATCCACATGCTTCTATAATATGATATGCCATATACCCATCTTAAAAATCTTTGTCTCAATTTCATTTTTGTCACCTCTATACTACATCATTACCTTCTCAATCACAAAACATATGTTATTACCACCACTAACCCACTCAATTATATGCACTCTAAGCCATATCAAAATCAACATATGGATAAGTGGCTCATGCTTCTAGTTGAGTTTAATCTTGAGTTTCTTCATCAAAAATACATTAAAGGGAAGGTAATTTTTTAACCAATTGGATAAATCCCCCCTCCCAGATAACCAAACCATTCCATTAACCTTTGTAGATGAGTCTATTGTGACTCTTTCTCAAGAAGACCCCCTTAACAAATGACCATGTTTTTTGATGTCTTTAAATGCTAACATGGTGGGGTTTCAGGCATAATTTTCATTATTATTCATAGAGAACCTCTTCCACTATCCTTTATACTTGACTTTGAGTGTACTAAAAACATGACAAAATATGAAGCTTTGGTTATCAGTCTCCAAACCTCTCTCACCTTAGGAATCAAAACCATCTCTATCTTTGATGATTCTCAACTCATGATCAACCAAGTCAATGGGTTATAAAATTATAAGCTTTTCATTAAAAAGATCTTGAAATATATTGAACATTATCAAATCCAGTTGGTACCTTGATCTAATAATAAATTAATAGATATGATGGCCTCCCTTGCATCTCAAATACCCTCTCAACTCATTGTATCTAAATTATTTGTTACATTCTATCATTTCATCAAACCTTCATATACCAGTTTAGACCTTCTAACCATATATAATGTGGAGGTATCTCCTTCAAACATCTAGTATGACCAAAGTTTTAACTACATTAACCTTGGCATCATCCCACCTAACCTCTCAAAGAATGCTGAGAAAGCCTTTATGTAGGGTACCTCTCATTATACCATACTAGGGGGAGTCCTATATAAATGTTGCTTTGATGTTATTTTCATCAATTATCTATTTAGTTGTGATATTCCTCATGCCATCAAGGAAACTCATGATGGATTTTATGGGTCTTAGTGGCCTTATTGTCACTAAAAGAATCCTAAACTTGGGTTACTATTGGCCTACCCTCAATCAAGACTATTGTGACTATGTAAAGTACTGCGTTAAATACCAATAACATATTAACTTGCATCATGGGCCTAATCATAGCCTTTAGGTATCCAAATATTATTGGCCCTTTTTGTAGTGAGGGCTTGATCTCATTAGAAAAATCAATCCTCACTCAACTCAATGACACCAATTCATCATTACCACTACCAAATATTTCACTAAATGGGTAGAAGGCATTCCCCTTATCTCCATCAAATCCAAAAAAATTATCATTTTTATCAATCAATACATCCTATATCATTTTGGTGTCCCTCAAAAAATCATTATTAACAATGAGAAATCCTTCAAAAATAAGAAAGTTTAAGACATCTAAAACACTTTTGGCATCAAGCTAAGTCATTCCTCATCCTATCATCCAAAAGAAAATGGATAGGAAGAAGCTTCCAATAAAACTCTCATCAAGATGCTAATGAAAGTTGTAAATGATTTAGGATGAGATTAGCATATACACATCCCATTCACTTTATGGGCCTATCGTACTAGTAGCTGAACTATAATAGGTGCTACACCTTTTTCCCTAGTCTTTTGAGCAGAGGCTATCTTACCTCTTGAATTTTATATTCCCTCTCTTCATATATCCTTTCATGACATCACTTTTGAGGAAGAATATCACCAATAATGCTTCACACACCTTGAATTAATTGATGAACATCACCTTGCTACCGTTAATCATCTTTGCATCTACCAAGAATATATCACACATGATTATATCAAACATATAAAAGAATGGGAGTTTAATATTGGAGACCTAATCCTTAAAGAAAACCAACATGTAACAAACATGGATAAAGAAAGGGTAAATTTGATTTCAATTGGCTTGGACTCTATATCATCACCCATAAGTATGGATGAGGACCTTACATTAGCTGAAGTAAACCAGAACCTAAAACTCTTAATAATTTACATCTGCATCCTTTCTATTGTTAAGAGAGATCTAAATGAACCTATGGCCTAACTTAAGCTCACCCCTTGGTTTTATGAGATTCACCCCTCCCTTATCCTATTACCCTATTCCTCTTGGGGACATTTGATTACAATAGACCCATGTGATTATCCATCATAGTTTTAGCCCAATCATAAACATGGGTATTGTAACTCTACCTATGGCATGGTTATCATGGATAATTTTTGTCTTTAAATAGATGAAATCCAATGATCATTTGTTTCCCAAAATCAATTTTCCTTACCTAGAAACCACCTTTTATGGTCAACATCTTACCTTGATAAGTTCAACTCTATGCTTGGATAGACAGGTCCATGTGAAATAAAACATACAAATATTATCTATGGGATATAACATATTATTTATGTCCATTTTTTTAAAGATAGACTGCTCCCTCAAAGGATAGCTATCAAACATTTATTCATAGTTAGACCACTCCGTTGAAATATGTCTAAGCCAAAATGTCAAAAAATAACATGTTTATAAAAGCCACAATCAGCTCAATCAAAGCACTTGAAGCTTCCTGCATTGATCATCTTCACCTCTCTTATATATATATATATATATATATATATATATATATATATATATATATATATATAATACATGACCTTATTATCCCATAAAAGGGCTACAATCGATTCTCTCATAACACAATATATCTTTGTAGACTTCTTGAATCGATTAATATACACCTTGTAAAGATATAGCCTTATTTATTCTAGTTCTTAGGTCACCTATAAAAAGGGTAATTAAATCCACATTAGGTTTCTATCTTATCCCTTTTTCTCTCCATTTACCTATCATCTCCTTTTTACCCTCTATAAATCAATGGACTATGAGCTCACTTGGCAACATGGAATTTACAATAATATCTTTTCAATATAAATGTCCTCATGCAAAGACTATAAGAGTTTTATTTTCATTAAGATCTTATCTAACTTTGGTTTACCAGGGTCCTCACCAATGAACCCAACATGTCTTTTTTTGTTTATATTGGTTCACAGGGACATTATATCTTATCATTCCTTCTCAAACCATTATAATATTATCAAAACATACCATAACATCATAATCTATAATAAATAAGCATAACATAAAATACACATCATCACCTAAGACAACAATCTCTAACATTACAATCACATATTTCCATCACATAAAAAAAGAACATCATATCCTAATCAAAATCAAATGTTTATATATCATCACATGCTTATACTATGCAAGATAATCATCGACATCGTAAGTCTAATTCATAATCATCATCTATAACATCTAAAATTAACATTAGTCATCCTCAACACATTATCAACAATAAGCATTCATCTCATAAAACATAACAACATGTAAACATCTCAATCATCTAAATCTCTCTCTCTCTCTCTCTCTCTCACACACACACACACACACACACATAGATATATATATACACACACACACACACACCAATAAGTGTCTACAAATGTATATATCTCTCACTCATATACATCTCACATCTTTGGCACACAGGCTGGTATAAAAATCATAAACAAAAACATCTAGACCATGTGTATCATGATTTTGGGGTGCCACTACCATTGGCCCCATTCACAACTATACCATCACCTATACCTATACCTATGCCTACCCCAGTGCCTATAATTATCCTAGGTGGAAGCCTTATCAGATGACCCACTACCATAGCCCATTGACCTAGAGTCATAATCATTACTCCACTAGCCAAACCAACCTGATACTCTCCCCACTTTAGATCATTAGGACACTATGCTAGCATAATGTTCTCATATTAATGTAACTCTTGTATGGCCATTAGATATCTATCCTATGTAATAAAACTTGGTAGTGCCACCACTACTCTACTAGCCCATTGTAGAGAGTCTCTCTCATGTGTCACTAAATCAAGTGAGGCCCTCACCTAGTTCCACTCTCTTGTCACTATGGTAACCTATCCCTATAAAATGGCCACACGACCCTATAAAATGGTGACCTATGCCTAGGTCTAATCTCTCTACACTATCTCTCCTCCTAGTTGACCTTAAAGAGTGGCAATCTACCCTTATAACATGGCAATATAGGCTTATCGTATTTCTAATACCACTACTACCTATGGATCACCTTGTGTTAGATCAACATCCGTGGGTCTCTAAGCCTTACTCTAAAACCATTTAGGATAATAATTTATAATAACTACATCATCTCCATCTCTACATAGCAGCTCCTCATAATCCAACTCTTCCTCTTATGGCTATGACTTAGGTAATAAAAACTCTACATCCTCCCTCTTGTACCATGTAAAATCTAAAGGGATGACCTAAATGAGTCCAAATTATCTCTACACTCTCTCAAATGGGATGCACTCTATCTCACCATCTCACCTCCCATACACCCACCTACAACTCTGCTATGAGTATTTATGGTACCTATACCCAACCCACATAAGCCAAGTCATGTATGGCCTCCATATTATATCTCTAGGTGCCAAGCTCTCTAAGGCATCTCTAAGCCAATCAATATCTCTTACATCACCACTAGCACTTGTCATCACCCGATCCCTCTTCCACCAATAGAATATGACTATGTAGTCTATCGGTAATTAACCCTATATAGGCAGGCCTAATGGTCTTAGCACCTATATGTGCTCATATTCCCAATAGTGAAGCACAAACCCCACATTGATTCCATAATATTGGTGTGCTCTAAACCCCCATATCTCTCTATAATTTTCACTAATAGAAATTGGGCCCATCTGAAGATCATCCTCCTATGAACCAAATTCACACGTACCCCTATAACAACATAAGGAAACCTTCCTCCAACTAAATATTATAGAGCATAACAAGTCACCACTAGTTACATCATTATTAATAGGTGCCTCTCTCCTAGGGCCCACAAATAATAGCCTAATTTTGAATTCCCTTGCATGAAATTGTGCATCTACTCAATCATCTACATATAAATATTCTATAAACTCATCGATCTCCTCACTCTCTACATGGTAGATAGGGTGTTTATGAATATAAAAGTGCATAATTTAATGTACATCCTCTATCATGATACTCATCTCCTACATCAGTAGCTATAATATGTTAGTTATTAGTTCCCATCTCCCGATGAGGGTGACTATCATTATAGCATCCCTAAGCAAGCATTGGTAGTGGTGCATCACTTCAAACTAACTAGCTCCATGTGTCCCCAATCCTTGGCTGATATAGAATCTTGTACCTCTATAAAGATCTCAAGCACTCAATCCCATAGATGGATCTAATCTCATGACTATAAAATAATCATATCAAGAATTAAGAAATGATCTATCTCTATGCCCATAACCAATATTAAAACACTTACATATCTACTAACACTATTTCATATATCTTTTATTTCTTTTGCCTATCTCTCATAACTATAAAACCTTTATCCTACCCTGTATCCCATTCTAAATGGTCATTTAAACAATTACCTACCTCTCACTGACTATCTATACTAAACTTCCTAAACACTTTCTTCTTTTGTCCCATCTATACACCCCATAAAATTTTCACCCCTTAAACACTTGTTTTCATCTATAACCATTCTACCTTACCCTCATCTCTAATAATAAATATTTAATCATCTCCATCTATTAAACCTATTCCTCATAATGATCTTTCACACATTATCTATATTACTTGAAACATAACCTATTATCAACATAAAATATTAATAGACTAATCAACATTAATAAACTTTAAAACATATCTAACTAGTTCATCAACTTATTCTACATTAATATATAGCAAAACCCATTCATCAAATTAACCATAATATACCCCTAAGAAAAATCATCTATATAAATCTTATTCATTAATCAGTTATTATAAACCAATCAAGCCCCCCACCTTTTCTTAAACTTGTTTTTCCCACCCAAACCCCTTCCTCCTCAATTTTCGATGGATCTCCCCAACTATCAATGTTCTCCTAGGGGCATTTTTACCCCTAGGGTTGACTGTTACCAGTCAGGTCAACCATCAATGGTCACTATTAGTGACCATTAGTGGTGAGCTTCAACCCCCTAAATTCATATATAAAACCCCAATCTACCCTACCACTCCCTCCCCACCATTTTTAACTTCCCCATACATACTTACATCCATCTTACCACTCTCATATTATACCTAAATTCCCATACCCACTCCTCAAACCTCAAAACCTAGGATACCCAAACCCTAGGGCATCTCTTACTAGAATAATCTACCATTTACATACATCAATATACATTTAATAAAACCTATTTTACACATTATAATCCATATCAACTAAAAGCACAAGGACCCTACCTGATTCCATGACCACTACCAACATCTCAATCCATATGTAACCACCTGAATACAAGAATCTCCATCATCCATCTTGACCCCAATCGAGCACTCACAACCACCAATCTCACTATACTTCCATGTACTAGAAAGAGATCTTCATACTAAATACTTAGAAATGATAAACTCACAAGATGAAAAAATTTGTAAATGTAGATAAATGATTGAACATTTTCCTTTTTACCATAGTTTTAGGGTTTTCACCCAACCATCAATGGTTGACCTTAACCACTGATGGTTGGATACACCTCGATGGTTAACCATAATTGATGAAGGTTACCTAATCATCACTAGTTAACCCTAACCATCGATGATCAGGGATATGTTTTATTTATCCCACCTTTCTCACCCCTTTTCTACTTAAACTAAACCTATTAATATATTCAACTGGGGAAACCCATTCCTTGACATCCCTTAACCTACTTGGGAGTCACCCTCTCCCTTAACAAGTAAGAAATACATTAGGGCTGAAGTCCATATTAGATCTATTATGTATGGGACTATATAGGTAGCATCCTCTTTCATAGCACATTAGGAGTCAGCTTAGCCACTCCCTACCCAACTAACCACCCAACCCATTTACCTTCATCTACCTTGACATTGGTACTTTTCTGAATCAACTTATTTGCATACCTCGTGACAACCTTACTTTGATCATGATGACCAACTTGACTAATTTTACCATGTTGAACTTTTGCATTATGCACCACCTCATACATGACCCAACCATTTGTGTTTTCCTCAAGAGCACTTCCTACCATAGATACCTGAGCAAACAATGACCTTCTCTATGACACTTGACAATTATGATCTAATTAGTTATGACCAATGCTGTGGACTAGTTACCTTATCAATTATCTTAGAACCCAAATTTATTATTACCAATATTAGCAACTTTAGTCTTTTCATGATTTTGACTCTTACATTTTGTGCACATATTTTCATTTCCAATGACCACCTTTTTCATCACCAACCTCATAACCTTCATTTTACCTTTTTATCAAAACCCTAACCCAATTTTGGTGTTACTTAATTGACTCCTAATTTGAGGGGGATACCCTCCTCCTATACTCAAGAAAACCAAACCCTAGCCAATCAATAACTCATTTTTGTTTATGGCTTATTGGCCTAAAGTTTTACAATAAAAAGAGGAAAAATATAGACACTAATAAATGTCCCCTCACTAGTTTTGGATGTCACATCACCTTAGATTTGGCCTTGACCTTAGTTAGATATTCACCTAATTAACTCACCCTCAGAAACACCTTTGTATATGTAGACATTTATTAACATACCTAGGACATTCTGTTAAACATTTTAAATATATCCACTTTGGACCCCTTTTAGCTTAGGAGTAAGACTATCGATGGTTAGCCTAACCATCACTAATTAGATTGACCATCAATGGCCAAGTCTCCAAACCTATAACATAAAAAACATCTAGATATAGGCTAGACTTTTAAGGGAAAAATATAAACTTTCCCATGCACACCTTATATCTTTCTTTCTCTTTGAATTGGCATATTTATCCTCACCCAACTTAAAAACTTTCTCTCTCCTTACTTAGCAGTTTTGTGCTATAAATGCAAGACTCTTAGAGGAGATGAGGATATAAAAATTTGCATCTAAGATCCCTTATTTTCTTTGTGCAAGAATCCAAGACCCTAAAACTCTATCTACATGACTTTTGAAGGCTGAAGTATTGTTATGCTTCCCAATTTCCTTCAGATTTCAACTATCACCCATTTGACATTATACAAGTATTATCATGTTATTTTTAGTATTTAATTTCTATATTAAAGTTTCTTGTTTAGATCAAACCATCTACATATTATCCTTTACCCCAATAATCCACACTCTACCTTCTACTCATCAGCCACCTCCCACCAATCCTACTTAAAATATTCTACCACACTGTTGTAGGTAATTGTATATGGTTACTATAACCATTGATGGTTATAGGAACCATCATTGGTCAACTAACCATCATAAATTAGGATAGACATCATAAATCACCCTAACCACCAATGGTCACTATCAAGGAAAATAGCAAACTATTATTTCCTCCCCTTTCACACCCAATCAGACCCTATTTTTATTTCTAGCCTAATTGTCGACTGCTCAGATCCTCTGAACCTGACCTTGATCCACTTTGTATGGTATTGACCTACCATGTTACCTTTTATTGAATAGGTACTTTTATTTGTTTCTTGCATAAGCATTTTCTTTCCTATCAATCTAGATGCAAACATATTTTATTTTTGTTTTTCAAATATTTTTATCATTAGGGGAGTGAATTGATAGCCATCTAAGGGAGATTTTGCTTCTTGGATCTATCATTTCTAGGTAGTCCACCCTTCATACTCATCTAATAAATAAGTTTTTATAATGTGGTCTTATTACAAGTACTCCTTCCTCACCAAAAAGGATATCTCACTTCATTTGGTCATCAATAGGTACAACATTTACTAGGTACACACCCCTCATCTTCTATTTCTCCCCCTTTCACTAAGACTAAAAATAGAGTAAAAAATAGTAGGAAATAAGGCAAGTCCATGGTTTTATCAAGTGAGGAGGAGGGTGAGGTGGCTTATTCATTTTGGATGCCCAAATAAAGGGTTGGTGAGTTGGCCACCTCAATGAGTGGGATGGATGAAATGGAGGTTGAGGTAATGTTCTCCTCAATAAAGGGTTCATAAATGATTTATCAACCATATTGACCTCACGTTTTTGAGGTGATTCGGGCTAGTTTTCATTGTAATTGGTAGAAGGTGTATGTTTGGGAAATGGTTTATGAAAAATATCAAGGGATTGATTAGGGGGTGCATTGGCATTGTAAAATATGAGTTCACCCTTGTCAATCATGTTTTGGATAATTATTTTTAAGGTATTACACTTACTAACATCATGACCAATAACATAATGGTATTCATATGAATAGTTTTCACTATACCAACCAAGTGTGGGGTGAGTAGTGTCAAATTTTTTAGGAGGTTTTATGGGTAGAAGTTGTATGAGGTTTGATTTGAGGATTTTCTCCAAAAAATGAAGAATAAGATTCTCTAATAAGAGTGTATTATTTTAGAGGTCTATAGGTTTTATTTGGGTTGGGTTGTTAGAAATAATAAAAGGAGTTTGTTGAGGGGTTGGATTGGTTGATGATTAGAGGTGGAGTGGTTTTGAGAACAACTGAGTTAATGGATGCCTTAGGTTTATAAGGGTTGGATTTATTGGTGGGTTTCGATGATGAGGAAGGATCATTAGATTTAAGGTTAGAATTAATTTTTTGAAGTTTTAATTTTCCTTCTTTGATAGATCATATTTCCATCTTTCATGCCATAGTAAAGGCCTCACCAAAAGTTTGAAATTTGAGAGTGGGTGAAATATGTTTGGCACAACATTATGAGAAGAGATTAATCAATTTAGCTTATGGTAATTAGAAATAAAGTTGGTTGATAATACCTCTCTATCTAGTAATGAAATTAGCAACTGATTCATCATCTAATTACTTAATGGAATAAAGGTCGATTATGGAAACCTTTTTATATATGTTCATAGAAAAATGATCTAAAAAAGCTTGGGTGATTTGGGAAAAAGTGAAGATGGAGTTCTTGGTGAGAGAATTAAATCAATCAAGAGTGGTTTCTGTCAAAGATATGGGGAAATTTTGAAGGAGGAGGGCATCATCATGTGCAATTAAGTAGCATGAGTTTCAAAATTCCTTCAAATGTTGTTATGGGTCTTCTTTGCCTTGAAATTTGTAAATTTTTTTCAATTCCCATTGAGGAGGATAAGATCATATTGGAACAGATGGGTGGATAGGTTGAATGCATATTTGGTTAAAAGAGATAAGGTTGTGGGTTCTTGATATGGATGATTTGAGATTAGTCATTTTGTCAATTAACATCTTGACCAAGTCAGTCTAAGGTTGGGTAGATGGAATATTGTAAGATAAGTTGGGTTGAGGTATGGTAGATGTAACATATTGATAAGGAGGTTATGAAGATGTTGTAAATGGGAAGGAAGTCATGAGAGGTTGAGATGGTGCCCCATAAGGATTCATGGGTACATAAGATTGAGTTAAAGGGGATATGTGACCTTGTGGATTAGGCACATATTGATAAGAGGTTATGGGAACTTATTGAGAGGTTATTGTAGTTGAAGTATGGATGTATGAGTGGGTTGGGGTTGATTTTAAGTAGTAACTCATGTGTTGATGGGTGGAAGAGTTTGAGATATAGAAAGTACCATGTTTTGGAGATGGGTATAAGTTAGTTGGGTGGTGATTATGGAAGTAATGGTGGAAAGAAGGGTATAAGTTACCCCTAAGTTGGATGTGGGATAAGTAAAAAGAGGTTGGGTTACCTCTACATTAAATGTGTGGGTTGGTGTAGGAGGTGTTTGATTATGGGTCATAATATGGGATTGGATTGGGGTGGTTGTATAAAATGGGTTATGGGTAGAAGAAGAAGCTTGGGTAACCAAGGGTTGGGTAGAAGTAACACCCATCATAAGCTCATGAGGCATGCCTAAAGGAGGATATATGGGAGGAATCAAAGTAATTGGGGTATAATGAGATAAATCGTTAAGATAATGTTGAGGTTAAATGGGTTTATTGTCAAGGAAAGTGGTGAAATTAACATCACCGTTAATAACAATTTAAGGCATGGTAGGTGGGGGAGAATGATGAAGAGAACCCTCAACCTCTGAATTATACCCCATGGATGATGAAGAGGAAGAGATAGAGGATGTTTGATGGGTTTGATTCCTCAATTGTTTCCTACTAAAAAACATGTGAGGAATTGGAAAATAATAATGAACCTCTCACATCAAATAATGAGAAAGTAGAGCAAATTTTAAGGTAAATAAAACACAAACTAAAAGTCTCATTAATCCTAAGTTTTGTTTTAAATCAATTTTAGCTTATGCCTTAGAGAGTGTGAAATAAATTTATATTTTGAAAAAAGTACTAAAAGAGTAAGCTAAGGATGGTTTTGAGTTTGTTATGGTTCTCAAGAAGAATTTGTACTAGACCAGGTATGTGGCCTAGTATTGGGGGCTTGCTCTCCACACTTCATGAACCTGAAGCTGAGCTAAGATGCTTAGCCAATAGATATTATTTTTCTAGAGTTTATACTTTTCTAGAGAATGGATTGGGTTCTCCCCTTGGTGATGAAATCCAAGTAAGATCACCAGAAAGGATAAGATGATCCAATGGGTTATGAAATCCCAATGGGCCTTGTCTCAAGTATGTTATGATGTTTTTTTTATGTGAGTGGTTTGATTGTGTAACACATGTGTGATATGATTAATTCGTGATGCTTTAATTAACTAGATGAGATAAATAAAACAAGAAAACCATGAATGTAGAAATTTATTTTTTATACCCAAAAGGAAATATTTAGATTTCATTTGATGAGGATACAATAAAGAATAAAGAAAACTAGGCCCCATAATAAGAAGAAAGGGGACTAATAGGTCCCACCAAGCGTGCCAAAATGTTTAAGGTACAATTTTGACTTTTTATTACTAATAATAAATAAAGAGATAAAATCTACAAAAAGGTTAAAATGTATATGATAGAAAAACCTATTAGAAATGTGCATGTGAACCAGATGAAGTGGATAACTCTTCTTTGGATAGGGGAAGATGATTTTCATAAGAAATAACTCAAATCAATTTTATTTGTTAGATAAGGAAGAAGGATGTATTTCCTAGTTGGGGATAGATCTAAAAAAGTGTGAGCCATCTATGGAGGTTGTCAGTCCACAACTATTAAACAAGTTAATGTTGAAAGTAGATGGATGAAAGCAAGCATACATAAAATTAAATAAGATGAATATTTTGATAATGTAAGCTAAAGATCTAATAAACTAAAAAAAATATGTTAATTTACTAAATGAATGTTTTTTTATTTTGGTCTAGTCTAGTTTGGTTTATGACATAAAATGGGAAAATAGGGTTTGGTCAGTAGTTGGGTTAAATGGTAGAAAAATGAGGGTCTAAGATCAAAGGGCTAACCATCAATGGTTATAGGTAACTATCGATGGCTAGGTAAACCATCAATGGTTCAAGTAATTATTAACAATTACCTATTGGGATTAGGAATGTTATAAAAGTACACTAGAAGAGGTTTATACATCTAGTGTGGCTGAGGGTACAAGTCTATTTGAGGTCTGGTAATAATAAGATAAAAAAGTAGAGGGTACAAAGTAATCAAAATGAGATGGGAATGGTGTGAGGAGGATCCTAATAAATATATTTAATTAGATGAAAGGAGATAGAAATGAAAGTAATCAAATGCTTACCTAATCCTAAAGATATTTTGGTAGTATAACAATTCTTGAAGGAAAGCTAGAAGAAATTTACCAAGGGTTCAAGTTCATGGCTACTAGAGAAACCTACATGAAGAATCCTTAAATACTTGGAAGATTTTAGTACCTATATGAAGAATTTAGATATGTATATATTGATCTATTTCTCCTCTTGATCACTTCATTTTATAAGTAAAAGGTGATGAAGTAAGAAGGATAAGGATGATGAGTAATGAGGCATTCATTATATGTTAAAGGATGATATAGAGAAAAGTATTAAATTTTATTCCTAATTTCCTTGAGAATAATTGCTAATGTGCTACTAGCTTAAGGACGTAACCATTGATGGCTAGCATAACCATCAATGGTTACCTTAACAATTGATGGTTGGGGTAGCAAGTAGGAGTAGGTTTGAAGAGGGTTAAATGGTGGAAAAGGGTGTTTATCTAGAAAGAGTGAGTTGAGTTGGCTAACTTTATCTAATTGGGACTCAAGGTGAGTTGGGATAAGTTAGATGAATGGGTTAGATAAAAATAGGTCATTTAAATGATGAAGTGTAAAAGGGATGATCAAGATACTTTGATAACTATAACTAAGTGTGTGGTTTTCTAGTGTCTAAAATATCAAGGACTCTCATATGTGGTATAAATAAAAATGATTTGGTAATATGTGCTAGACCAACTTGTACATTTAAATTAATATCACCAAAAAATTGTTGTGTCTTTCCATTAAACAATTTTACCATTTTACATAAAAGAAATAAATCATCCCATGTGTATCCTAAATGTGTGCATAATATCATGGTACATACATTCTCACTAGAATCATTATCAACAATAACATAATATATAGGATGATGATGATCAATATGTGTCTTAATAAATAAAAAATGAAGATCTGAGTCATAATCCACAATATCACTAGCATTGAATGAAATAGAAGGCCTCTAAACCATAAGATGTATCTTACATATAAGTGTACCAATAATATCATCTAATAGGTGCCCATAATGTGGTGGGGAATATTTTCATGATATTAAATTTTCATTTTTTGATGTTTCCTTAGAATGATGTTGTAATATATTATTGAATATCTTTTGATTTTGATGATCATTAGCTTGAATCATAAACTGGGTAAACTGTTTCTGAAAATAGATACTAAAATTTCAATTCCTCAAGTGAAATATAATTAGATGTAAAATTCTCAATTTATTGATTAAATAAAAAACAAAATGGATTTAAAAAATATAATAAGTCATTTTACAAAGTTTAATTAAAAGGAATTGCTTTTAAATCTAAATGTGAATTGTCTGAACAATTCTAAATATGAGTGTTTTGAAAACTCATACAACTCTATTTCTCAATTAAACCATTTCATTCATATTTTTATCCCTTCAAATAGTCTCTAATATAATTTCCCATAATTAAATTCTAGATATCCATGAGTAATTTAAAACTAATATCCACTGATGGAATAATGAAAAATAAGAAACTATAGAGGTAATAGATTGTTTATGAGGTTCACCAATTGGCTATGTCTCTAGTTCATTTGAACTATTTCATTATAAATAAGATGTAAATATAGTTTATAAAAATTACATCCCTAGATGTTTATAATAAAACTTTTAGCTTTATATAATAGGAAGAACTCATCTAGATAACATAGAAATGTTCTTCTCTTCAACAAAACAAATACCTACAAGTGTCATAACTCTCCTAAATGGGCTAATTAATTCTCTCAACCAGAGGAATAATACTCTCAAAAGCATTTTAAAAATATCCTTGGATTTACAAATATCTATAATTTATATAGACTGAAAAGTACTCAAGAATTAAATTATGATCAATTCACTAAATTAAATAACATGTGTTCTTTAAGAAAAATATACCTTCATCTGTATGGACCATTCATACTTAAAAATCCCGATACAATTCCTTCTATGTAAAAATATATTTAGCCTATATCCATCTCTATTGTATTTTTTAATCTATCCTAGAATAATAAAAATCCTCAATATATAAAAATTGGCATATAACCAATGTTGGCTAACATTTTTTTATTTTTGCTCAAAGTACAATTAAACTCCAAATAGACTGCATGCATTTAATAAAAGAATAAAATTCTATAGTTGATGGGAAGTTCCAATACCTTTCTCTAATAAATAAAGCACTTATCTAAACAAAAACAACACATAACCTTCCATTTAATTTAATGACCATGCAAAAGGCAAGATGGAAGATTCACATGGAGTTTAGCACCAAACATAAAAAATAAGGATATGTGCATGTAATTGTTTATTAAAACATATCCATACGAAAAAAATTCACCCCCATTAAAAACCATTGACACCTTTTAAAATGGATATCCATGTGGCTAAGTGGATATAAATTTTAGTGGAACTCAGGTTTAAAAAAAAACATATCCCATGGTTTTAGGAAAATATCCATTGATAATTAAAAAATAATGAATAATCATCCATCCATGTGGAAGTGGGGATAAGTTTAATTTTGGGACTCAAGTTTATAAATAAAATATCCAATTGTATATTAAAAACCATATTAAATAGGATATTTAAATAGAGGATATAATTAAATTTGAATTTGAATTTTAAAAACATATCCCATAACCACAAAATAGGATATTAGGATTATTTTGAAAATGAGAAAATGGAAGAATTATGGTGGGAATAATTAGTTGGATATGTGGAAGGAGTAAATAAAAATATATAATGTAATATCTCAATGGTTTAATAGAATAATGTGATAAAGTTGGTAACATTAGATGTTGAATGGTTATGGGGTAATGTGGGTAAATGGTCAGTTTGGTTCCACATATATATCAAAACACCCATTAGCAACATAATAAATTAATTCTAATATAAAAAGTAATTGTATCAATTTTTTATATTTTTTCCATGTGTTGATTTTCCATTATGACACTTTTCCTTTCCACATTTTTCTAAACCATGAAAAATCCTCCAGATCAAACCTCCCCGATAAGAGGTTTTTGACCTTCAAAAGTCTAAATAATCCAACTAACTCAAAAAATATCTATGATTTCTCTTCTTTCGATTGATAATCTTCTTCTACTAATTCCACACATACAGAAACCAAAAATATCATATTAAGGAGTTATGAAGTCAATTTATCAAAATGATGCAGTAAAATTCCATTTGAAAAAATATTAGTAAAATAAGACATTATAAAAAATTACCTACAAGAAGTCAACTATCCAATTGAAAATATAACCTAATTGTGGAGAGTAAAACAAACTCTTTACCCATTCTGCCAAAATGACTAGTTACCAAAAATAGTCATAACATCTGGTGAATTTTCTCAACCCCTACACTGCATCAAGGCTAAGGTGTTATCCTTTTTATATCCAATATCATACAATGTAAATCAAATGATGCATATTAAATGATGTCATAGATCACCTATCAAACTCCAATGCTTGGAGAGTTTATATAATAAGAGCTTCTTTACAAACTCACAAACTTTGCAAATAATTATAAGTAAAATATCATATAAAGATGAGGAGAAAACCAAGAATTTTAAACCTATCTCGAGTTTTGCTTCACCATTGACTAATCCCTGATTCATACCTCCACAACTCATCCAACTGAGTTAGTTTTCAAAAAAATTATCACAATAGAAAATTGAAATAGGAGATAGCAAATATCTTCAAAACACAAGTCTATCAAAAATTCCTTCCTTAGATCCAATAGTTAAGAATTATCTAAAAATAGTGTTGGAGATAAATTAAAAATACTATTCCATACTATATTTATTCTTATCAAAACTATCAAAGTAAACCATTTAATCAATAAGGGTTGTTCCATATTCATGGTTTCTAATAACTAAATAGGAGGTGATTTCATATTATTAAAAACTTTATCTTATGAGAGTTAGATGATCCATTTCAATTTTCAAAAGGATTTCAAAACAATAACCAAAAAAGACATATTTTACTCCCAAAGAAACTTTAAACAAAATATTAAACCAAAACTATGCAAACATAGTTATGCTTGAAAATAATTTATACCTTTGAAGAAACTATGAAGTGCACCTACTAAGTATTGGTTGGCCTATTGTTGGTGGTTTTTAAAAACTTATTGTTTGCTTTCTGGAAATCTTTAAAAAGCTATGAAAAATAAACCAACTTTTGAACCAATTAAAACTCAATCCATAAAATACAAATACCTATTCAATTTTGTGAACAATGCCTTATTTTCCATTTCTATATCTTACCATGGAACCGATATTTTCACTTGTTCTTATAGGATTCCAAAATATGATTAGTAATCTAGAATATAAAGGTTACATAACTAGTTATTAAAGACCAAATATTGGGTCAATACCAATATGAAATAAAACCATAATCATACCTCAATTTTCCCTCTGTGTAAGAATAGTAATTAGGACTTCAACTAATTCCTCTTGGATGTGCATCGCTAAAAATGCCTGACATTTTATTTGAATGCATCCTAAAAAAAGAAAGACTGATCCTCTCATAACACCATCTCACATCTTAAAGTGAAAAAATGTTGTGTTCTTCATCAATGTTTATCCTACATGGCTAGTGGTTTTAGAACCTTAGCTGTTAGAAGCTTATCTTCTAGTGAATTGGAACACCTTATAATTTTCCTTTCACACTAGCCTTCTTTCATAGTTAAATCAAATAGAAGAACAATACCAATATATGATATCCAAAAATCTAAATTGAAGTATATCAACAACTGAAGCAAGTCTTCTATCAACTTTCTCTGATATCAAAAATGATATGTAAACCAAGTAAATAGTTTTTGAAAATGAATAATGAAAATCATAATTCCTGAAGTGAAATATAATTAGATGTAGAATTATATATTTATTGATTAAATAAAATTAGGAAATGGATTTTAAAAATATAATAAGTCATTTTCCAAAATTTAATTAAAAGGAATTGACTCTTGAATCTAAATGTGAGTTGTTTGAACAATTCTAAATATGAGTGTTTTGAAAAATCATACAACTCTATTGTTTAGTTAAATAATTCCATTCATATTTGTATCCCTTAATATAGTCTCTTATCTAATTTCCCATAATTAAATTTTAGATATCTATGAATAATTTAAAAATGATATCCACTGATGGAATAATGAAAAACTAAGAAAAAATAGAGACAATAGATTGTTTATGGGATTCACCAATTGGATATGTCCCCAAGTTCATTTGAACCATTCCATTATAAACAATATGTAAATATAGTTTATAAAACTTACATCCCTGAATGGTTTTTAGAAAATTTACAACTCTTTAAAATAGGAAGAACTTGTCTAGATAACATGAAAATGTTCTTCTCTTCAACCAAACAAATACTTGTAAGTGATTATAGCTCTCCTGAATGGGATAATTAATTCTCTCAACCAGAGGAAAAATAATTTCAAAAATATTTATAAAATGATCCTTGGATTTACAAATCTTTATAATTTATATAGAATAAAAAAGGCTCAAGAATTAAATCACGGTCAATTCACTAAATTAAATAACCTGTGTTCTTCAAGAAAAATAAACCCTCATCTATATGTACTGTCTATGCTTGAAAATCTTGGTACAATTATTTATCTATAAAAAAATATTCAACATGTATCCATCTTTGTTAGCTTTTTTTAAGTTATCCCAGAATAATAAAAACCCTCAATATATAAAAATTAACATATAACCAATGTTGGCTAACAATTTTCTATTTCTGCCTGAAGTATAGTTAAACTCTGAATAGACCACATGGATTTAATAAAGGAATAAAATCCCATAATTTATGGGAAGTTCCAATGCCTTGATTTACTACATAAAGTGCTTATCTAAATAAAAACACCACATAACCTTCCATTTAATTTTTTGACCATGCAAAAGGAAAAATGGAAGATTCCTGTGGAGTTTAGTGCCAAACATAAAAATTTGAGGATATGTGCATGTAATTATTTATTAAAACATCTCCATGCAAATTAAATTTTCCCCATCCAAAACCATTGACCCCTTTTAAAAGGGATTCCACGTGGGTAAGCAGAAATAAATTTTAGTGAAAGTTAGGTTTTAGGGAAACATATCCTATGGTTTTATAAAAATATCCATTGATAATTAAAAACAATGAATAACCATCCATCCATGTGGAAGTGGGGATAAGATTAATTTTGGGACTTAGGTTTATAAATAAAATATCTAATGGTAGATTAAAAACCATATTAAATAGGATATTTAAATGGAGGATATAATTAAATTTGGATTTTATTTTGAAAAACATATCCCATAAACATAAAATAGGATATTAAGATTATTTTAAAAATGAGAAAATGAAGGAATTACAGTGGGAATAATTAATTGGATATGTGGAAGGAGTAAATAAAAAGATATATTGAAATATCTCAGTGGCTTGGTATAATTATGTGTCAAAGTTGGTAACATTGGATTTTGAATGGTTATGATGTAATGTGGGTAAATGGTCAATTTGGTCCCACATCAGCAACACAACACCCACTAGCAACATAATAAATTAATTCCAATATAAAATGTAATTGTATCAAATTTTTATATTTTCACCACATGTCAATTTTTTATTACGACACTTGTCATTTCCATATTTTTATGAACTATAAAAAATCATTCATATCATGGTGGTGATCCTAAATCCTTTGGAGAACCTCAAATATGAATGAATCACTATCAATAAGAAATCATATCTTGTATTTTAATTTAAAACATGTATTCATAGAATGCCTTGCACATTGGTGATAGTCACAATAAACATTAGAATCATATCTTTTTGCTATAGGTCAACTCATATCAACCATTGTAGGAAGATGGATAAAAATGATATGACACTCTCCAAGATTCAAAAGTAGTAAATTTGGAGACTAAGGTAATCATGTGAATTGTATCTTAGGTGTATTTGATAAGATAAGTTGATTAGATTATTGTGACACTATATTAAATATGGTTATTTTTTTATTTATAGCCCTAATAGGTTTAACCTTATAACTTGGTTTGATATGAAACTTTGTATCAGATGTAGTATGTGTGTTTGTTACACAATTAATCCTTTTCATTAAAATACATTTCATCTATAGATCTCAAACAATATGACATAATTCATCAAAATAATTGAACTTAATTAAAATAATATACTCATGTAAGAGAGAAATTTGTTTTTGCTTAAATATATCTTGAAGATCTTTATTTTCCATTGGATTTGTCATTTTTCCAACATTATCTTATACCTCAATACATATTCATTAATAAGCTCATTGGTTCCTTGATTTATTTTGGAAATTTTTGAATATTACATCTTTTCTATAATGTTGATTGAAAAATGTGTTAAAAAATAATCTACCAAGGGATTGAATCTCTTATGTATTGTATTTTTAAATCATAGATCCATCTCAAAGCATATTATTTTAGAACTATTCGAAATATTTTGGTCAAAAGTTATAATTTAAAGTATAATTAAGGCATGATGCATAAAAATATTGAATATTTTGTTTATTATCACCCTTGTCACTATAAAGTGTTAACTTGGATGAAATAAAACCAATTGAAAAAGTGTGAAAATATATCTCAAGTGCTAGATGATTATGCTTTACATCTTATGAGTCAATATCATGAGTTGATTTCATAGTATTTTTTTCAATATTGGTAAAATTTGCATCTAAATATTGCATAACTTGTAAAAGAGTGTGCATGGTAGACCCATTAGATTTTGAGTTGAAACTTGATAATTCACCAAAGGGGATGAAAACACCACTTGTGTTAATATATGCATTGTGATTTAACCTATTTGGGAATATTAGTGTATTATTTCTAATTTAGTTAAAGGGTCTGAGTAGTAAAATTAGTAAATAAATATGTAATAATTAATCTACTAATTTTTGTAAATTAGATTTCAATTTTGACCTTTATAAAAATAGTAATAAGATGGAGAAAATAAGACTTAGCTAGAAACTAGCTAATACAATTGAGATAGGGTCTGAGATTCACTATGCAAGATTGGGACATTATCACAAATTGAGATCTGACCTTCATTGTATGATTATATAGGAGCACTAGAAGTAGATATGAGTGGCACTAGTGTTTTAGTCTACCTTTACAACTATTGTCTTAAGGATTTGATCTTTTTAGGTTTTGTTCGCTAGGTCTATGTGACCCTATCCATAAAGTTTTGACATCTAGAAGTCTATAGAGTTCAGTGTAGAGAATATTTTTCTTCAAACGCTATACTCCATTGTACTTTGACCAATTTTGAGAAATATGGGGTTGTTAGTGTGTGTAAGATTCACTAAATGTGTATCCACACCCCTTGTGTGGGCATGCTACCTACATACCAATACTTTGAAAAGGGATCAATCCATATGTATTTCTTATACTTAATGTGCTTTATGTAATTAAGTGTATGAATATGCAAAATGCTAAACTAGATATACTTGAGGTAGTTAGGGACTAGTGTAATGATTTGAATAAGCTTGTAAGTGTATTGGCTAACTATATGTAGAGAATAGGGAAGATTTCTTGAGTAGTCTTACTTATATTATTGCTTGCTTAGTGATATTTTCCATCCCCTTCCAAATGATCTTTGAATGGGATTTTATAGGGATTTATTAGTCATGGGTCAAATGTTCTCACATTAGGCCAACAAGGATAAATATGGGGAAATAAAAGGAATTAATTGTTGGGGCCAAAATTATACTTGGATATGACTACTAAAATTATATAGGAGTGGCACCAGTACTATAGTCTGATTGTGGTGCTACTGTCTTGAGTAGATGAGACATGAGGGATTGATCTGTCTTGAAAAGAGAAGTCTGGATGAGCTAGGATTAAGTTTGGAAGGCTATGAATGACTGAGAATCAATGAAAAGATACTTATGATGGTTATGAGAAAAATCAATAGGGACCTATGGGTTAGGTGTCACAAGACACACTCAATTTACCAATTTTTGCACTTTATATGACTACATATTCCTCCCTTTATTCTAGTGATGCAACAAAGTGAAATACTAGGATAAAGGAAAAATAGAAAGCATACTTGAAATTACATGTAAGGGTGAAGCTCATGAATCTATGTGATGTTGGGTGTGCATAGAGAGAGCATGCTATGAAGTGAAAATATACAAGAGAAAACAAAGAGTAGATCAGTTCTTACTAGATACACTATATCTAAAATAAGAAAATACAATGCTAGGTAATAGAGAGAGAAAGAGAAAGGAATGAATACACCTCACTAGGTATGTAAACCAATAAAAAATGTATTATTATGCTGAGAGATATTGAGTAATGTTAGATGATGTTGTACCAAAAATAATATCATGAATGAATCTGAGTGCTCAATTCCCCAAAATTGGATCAAGAATGCAAAGACTATCCCTTTGGCTCCATCATCACCCACTAAGTGAAGCTAGGTGATCATGCATGTGCTAATCGATGTTTGGACTATGTGTCCAATCCCTCTGAATAGGTGTCTCAAGAATACAAAGTCTAGCTAGTGTTTTGGCTCCATCATTGCCTCATGAAGTGAAAATATAAAATGAAAATGGTATGAAATGTGTATCAAATGAGATGGATCTTAAATACCATGAATGTACTATGATCTAAAAATGTTTACATGGATAGACAAATATATGCTAAAAAAATAGGCCACTCTTGGCCACTTTGAAAGATGGAGATTAGGCTTGTATGAAAGCCACTCTAAAACTAGTACACTAGGCTTAAATGAAAGCCACTTCAAATGTGAAAGTTAGGCTTGTATAAAAGCTAATCCAAAATAAGTATAACTATATATAGATGGAATAAGGCATGTAACTACTGAGAATACCTAGGTAATGTTGAACTCAACCCCCAATCATTGGTGTATGAAACATGAATTTTTATCTAGAAGTTATACCAACTGTCATATCTAAAATAGAAAGTGAGAGATATCATACCATGTATGATGCCCCTTTTATCTAGATTATCTGAGTGAAAGGGTGTTGAAAATTATTGATTTTGAACTAGTCTAATTATGTAAAACTATAGCTAAACCTACTTTTCTACCTACTTCTAGAAAGTCTAGGATTTTTTTTGTTTGGATAAGAGCATCAAAAATGGATAATAGTGGCACTGGTGTTATAGTCCAATCTCAATGTTATTATCTTGGGCTAAATCTGATAAATATTCTTACATTTTCACTGTCTACCTGGTCTATTCTAACTGGTTTGATGTTTGGTTATTATTTTTGGTGTTCTAAATGCTATTTTTTTACTGTTAGGAGCTATGATCTTTGTGACAAAACCCCTCTTTATTTCCCCCTCTTCTAAGAGTAGGAATGAAGACCCTACAATGTTTACCCTAAAAATAAATATCCCTATAAGTGTGTTATGCTACAAATATACATGATATAATAATGATAATTCACAAGATATCTTAAGCTATAGCATGGCTTGTATTGTGAGAATGTTAGATCAATAGGGATATGCCTAGAAAGATATAATAGTGTAATAACATGTGTAATGTACTGAACTAGAACTAGAAGTTTGGTTAGTTTTTAGTTAGTTGTCAAGAAAGGATGGAGTATGATGTCCATCATGGCATCCAAGAAAGTAAGATAATGCATGATGTGAATCATCGAATTGCAAATAATGAGAAGCAATCAAGAAATCAAGAACACAAGGAAAGAAGTAAGAAGTATATAAGGGTGGCTAAGGGGCCAAGAAAATAAGGGACATGGGCACATGTCACTCAAATTGGAAGGAAAGCATACAAGGCATGTTCAAATGCCACAAACATATACGATTGAAATAAGCAAGGTTGGCATGAAATGAGGATAGACAAAGGATATTGGAAAATGTCCTAAGGCACATATATGAATAGAAGCAAAAGACATTGGCAAATGTCTTACAACACATAAAAGAGATAAAACTATAACTGAGAAATGGAATCACATCTAGCTATGAAAAGTAAGAAAGGAAAGCATGTAAAAATTAAAAATACAATTGCATCTAACTAATCAAAGTAATAAGTGAAAGTATGAAATACATGTAGTATAAAACTAGGTATATGCTAAGAAATACACAAGTGCTATATACTAGTGAAATGTTGATAAAGTAATTTGAGTAAGATAGTAAGTAATGTACATCAACATGATAACTTAGAGTGTGTAGTGTAGGAATTACATAACCTAGATGGTGTAGTCATGTAGAAGATGCCCCTATTGGGTATATATATTGATGTGTGTCTCAAATGTAAAAGTAGGAAACCCATTCAATAGGTAGAGTGAAGCAATCGGGGATTTAGATGTCACTGCAGATACTCAAAGAAGATCAAGTGAAGCATCGTAATGTAGATAAATAGACAAACAATAACATATAACAACAAATGTAAGTCTACCATAATAGTATAAATGTAAAGCATGGATAATTTATATAATTGAAATGTTTTTGAATATTTGAATATTTGAATGTTTTTGTATTTTGAAATGTTATATTATTTTTTTGTATTTTTAGATATAAGCTATGTAAAATCAATCATGAGGAAACTATGTACAAGATATACTGCTAAGATATGTACAACTAAGCACAAAGGAGGTATATACATGAAATACTAAGAAGAAATGATACCAATCAATGAGTCTCATGGGAAACTCCATATCATGGTGTCTTATATCAAAGAGAGGGATTGTGCACAATTGTGAAGCATGAGGGAATGGATATGAATATGACTCTAAATATTTTAATTAGTTGCCATTATCTTGAAAATCATAATAACCTATTTTGTTCCACTCATCATTATCATATTGATTTTGAACCAATGTAATGCTAGTGTTGAATTTTGTTTTAGCTGGATCTTTTCATTTGATAACTTGTGTCTATGAATTATTTGCTTAGTATGTTCAATAAATCCCAAACCTTGGTGACAAACATTATAAACTGCTAGAATAGGAGTAGTGGTTCCTTGAGCATGCTTTCCTAAATCTTGACCTTGATATTCAAACTATTGTAGATATTTTTAATCAAACCCATACTACTTTGAAAATTGAGCCTCATTTTGGAGAGGTAGATTGGCATATTTTTTGTGCTTTACTTGTGTTGTCTTATTATTTCTTGCTCTGATTTTGATTTTTGATCCTTTTGTTGTTCTGAGTTATGCTTTGGTAACCACTTTTGTCCTATTTTTAAATCTGACCCTTTATGAATGCGTTCATGTGTCATTATGGATTGGTTGACTAATTTACCTTGTATAGGATTCTCATTATCAATTATCTATTGTATATGTTTTTTCAATGTCAAATATGAATCTATGTGATGCCCATGCATTCTATCATATGCACAGTAATATCTAGATCTTACCACTAGATGTAGAGGAGGAAGTTTGATCAACTTATATTTAATCATTTCCCTTAGTACTTCACTTGAACTCTTATTTGATCATTGAATGATTTTTGAATCACTATTTATAGAGTTACTTTGTTGTGATTTATTATTTTTATAAGTAACATTGATTGTAACTAATTGACTAGGTGAAGGTGCATATACATGATTGAAACTAGAGTGCCTTTGCGACTTTTGAATTATAATCATGTAATAACTAATTCTAAATTTGTAAATCTCAAATTAACTTTCTCATACTGGTGATTTTATGCCTTAAATTCTTACAAGTGTAAACCCTAGTTTTTTTAATTGAACATGTGAGCATATATGTTGAAGAGGTTTTGAAGAAGCTATAAGAAAAATGTATGCATTAAGAAAAATATTATGGGCTACCTTACCTTTTATAGGGGTGATATCATGGACCTAGTTAGAGGGAAAGTAGCTATCACCCTCTTGGGGGAGAGAAGAAGGCATTTCTTTCTTGTGCATAAGATATGACATTGAAAATTGATAGGTGGTAGTTAGCTTATGTAAAAATCATGCAGCCAAGGAGTTAGGTATATCTAGGTAGAAACCGTGTATATGGGATGAAATTCATGTAAGTGGAGTTATAATTTGTATAGAAATATGACTATAAAGAATATTCTACATGAGAGAGAGAGAACAAACAAGGGATAAAGATCATGAAAATGTGCACTAATGTATAAAGAACTTTTACATGTGCTAAGATATGTCTAATATGTGTGGTAAGATAAACTTGAATTTTTTTCCATATGAGAGATAGAAATCAAAGGGTAGAGAGCATGGAATTTTGTATTAATGCATAAATAACTTTGACTTGTAACATAATATTTCTAGCATGTTTAGCAAAATAGAGTTGGAAATTATTATGCATGAGAGAGAGAGAGAGAGAGAGAGAGAGAGAGAGTATGCAAAATAAATATTGAAATCTTTTGCATGTTTAACAATAAATTTAGTAATATCATCCCTTATTATGAGAATTAAGCATGAAAGGGAAAGAATGAAACTTTGCATTAACATATGATGAACTTCATCATTCATGTACATGATAGGACCAAGTATGGTCACCTTATTGTTTGCAAGAAATGTAAAAAATATTTGGAAATAAGTGAGATTTATTTTTGTTTTGATGTGCAATTTTAGTTTAGATGTAAGGTGATACCTCAAGATGTAATGGGACCTAATATATGTTACAAGGGTTTGAAAGATGATTATTTTAAACTTTACTATAAAATTTTGAATTTTAAAGTGAATTTATGAGTTAGATATGCAAGTAAAGAATAAAAAATTTATTGAAAAATTTGTGATTAAACAGGACCTAGAAGATGAAACTAGGGTTTTGAAAAATATATGTTTTGGAAAATTACTATTAAATTTTGAAATTTGAAGTGAATTTTTTATTTTAATATGCTAGTAAAAAATCAAGAAATTATTAGAAAATTATTGGGACCTAGTATGGACAACTAGGGTTTGAAAGAAAATTATTTTAAAATTACTACAAAATTTTAAAATTTAATGCTAATTTCTTATTTTATTATGTAGTTAAAAAATTAAAACAAATATATAATAAAAATAAGTAGTAAATTTACCTTAGGGTTTCTAGAGTTTTTATGTTTAAATGAAGTAAGTCAGGTTTACCAAATGATTTAACTTTTTTAGAAATATTAGTGTATTATTACTAATTTAATTAAAGGGTCTAAGTAATAAAATCGATAAATAAATATGCAATAATTAAGATACTTATTTGTGTAAATTAGATTAAAATTTTGACCTTTATAAAAATGGTAAAAAGATGGAAAAATAAGACTTAGTTGGAAACTAGCTGATACAACTGAGACAGGGTCTGAGATTCACTATGTACGACTAGGACACTATCACAAACTAAGATCTAGACATCATTTTATGATTAGATAGGAGCACTAAAAATGGATAGGAGTGGCATTGACACTATATCCCACCTTTATCTCTATTATCTTGAGGATTCAAGCTTTTTTAATTTTGTTCACTAGGTCTATGTGACCCTATCCATGAAGTTTTGATAACTAGAAGTCTATAGAGATAGCTATAGAGTAGATTTTATCTTCAAACCTTATAATAAATTATTATTTGACTAATTTTGAGAAAAAATAGGGGTTAGTGTGTGTAAGATTCATTGAATGTGTATCTACACCCCTTGTGTGGGCATGTTGTCTATATACCAATACTCTGAAGAGGGATCAAGCCATATGTAGTTCTCTGACTTGATGTGCTTTGTGCAATTAAGTGTATGAATATGCAAAATTCTAAACTAGATGTACTTGAGGTGGCTAGGGACTGGCATACGTATTTAAATAATCTTTTAAGTGTATTGGCTAGTTGTATATAGAGAATAAGGAAGATTTATTGAGTAGTCTTGCTTGTATTCTTGCTTGCTTAGTGATATTTGCCAACCCCTTCCAAATGATCTTTGAATGGAATTTTATAGGGATATATTGGTCATGGGTTGAATGTGATTGCATTAGGCTGATAAGGATAAAGATGGGGAACTAAAAGGAATTGATCATTGGGTCTAAAATTATACTTGGATAGGAGTGTCGAAAGTAGACATGAGTGGCACTAGTGCTACAGTCTAAGTGTGGTGCTACTATCTTGAGTAGATGGGACCTAGGGGATTGATTTTTCCTAGAAAGAGTAGTCTATCTGAGCTAAGATTAAGTTTGGAAGGATACATAAGATTGGGAATCAATAAAAAGATTATTATGAGGGTCATGAGAATAAATAAGAGGGACCTATGGGTTGGGTGTCACAAGCCACACTCAAGTTACCAATTTTTTCATTTTATATGACTACACATTGAAACTGGTAATTAACTTTAAGTATTGATTTTTCCCATGGATGTTGTAACAATAGTTTTACTACCTAATGGTTATCCATTATTAATTATGGGTGTACTAGTCTTAGCATGGTTATTGATTTAATCTTATGTAACTTTAAGAATTAATTAATTAATTGTTGATTTGTACTTATATGGTGAATTAAAGATGATTTGTCTTACATTTAATAATGGTATTATTAACATTTTCCACATTTTCTAAATGTAAATGAAGATGCCATGAGTAACAAAAATTATTAGATCTATATATTTATAAAATAAAAAACCCTAATGGGTTGGAAACCCTCAAGAAACTAGTAGTTTCAAGAAAAGACAAAGAGGTTGGGTTTACCAAATGTTTAACCCTTTTTGGAAATAATGATTGATATGTAAGATAGTACCCCAATAAAAAAATGAGTAAGATAATCTAAAAATTATTCTAATTAATGAATTTAGATTCTATTAATATTATGATAACAAATATTGAATCTAAGCATATGATAAATATATAAAGTACACCATTAAATAATTTGATAATATCAATACAAAGGAGAAATTGTAATTAGCTTCTAAACTAATGTACAATCAAATTTGAGTAAAACATGTGTAAAAATAGACTACATAATGGTTTTAATCTAGTCATTACATTCTAAAAATTAGCTTGCTATTAACATAAACACTTGCATTACCTTGTGGACACTTGTGTTGACACTACTATCTATTTTTAGATGCATATTTCCTATAAAAAATATTTTATATTAAATAAAAATTCTACTAGGTCATTTTGGGTTTTATATCTCCTTTTGTATTATGTGTTTATATCATGTGGACATATTTTTATATCAAAATATTGCTCAAAACCTATACTATCCTCTTTAGGTCTTATCACCTTACCAAAAATAGGTTAGTAGGATCATGAAGTAAAGGTGATCTCAAGTACCCCTATATTAATGAGCACTTCCTACATAGCCAATACTCTAAAGAGGGCCTCATACATATGCATTTTTCCCTTATGTGTTGCGTGGTGTGTGATAAATGGTGTATAATGCTATATGAAAGTGCATGTAATGATCTATATTTTAAATTGAAAAATACTTCTCATGGGATATTATTTGAATGATTAATAATTTTAATATGGTTTATCTTATGATCAATATAGTAATTGGGAATAATAAGTCAGTATAATTTATTTATGAAATTAATTGAATGTGATTTAATATGTGATTTATTAATATTTTATAGATGAATAATGAGTTATATTTAACTTGTATTTATGCCACCTCTTATGAAAAGTTCCTCATAGAAGGGTTCATGAAAAATAATAGGGTGACCAATACATATTGAAAGATTTGTTAAATTTGAGTTCTTAGAATGCATAAATACTTACTTTGGTATCAACACTATTGTGTTAAGTTTGAATGTAACTAAAAAAGAACATAGAAGGTTGTTGTATCTCTATAACTAACAATGAATAATATATATCATAGTTTAAGTGTACTATGGGCTATAGGTGATGTGGGTAATCATAATAACATGGTTGACTATAAGATAATCATTTTATCCTAGTGAGATAATGAATGAGAGACTTTTAGCTACTAAAAAGGTAAAGAACTAAAGGTTGGTTCCTTAAGTGATATTTTTCAAGTGTACAAATCTAGATTAACATATAAAGTCATATTTAAGAATCTATACCTAGACAATACTATATGTAACTCTTAAATAAGATTCACAAGCTAAGGTAAAAGGAAATGTTAGTTAAAGAGTATACTAAGGTGTTTTATAAAATTTCTATCAGGTATAGTCATAGTAAATTAGATAAATATAGTGTCACATAGTACTTCAATGGGTCACGATTCATAATCCAAGAACAACTGAGAATGTATCAAATATAGACTATAGATTAGATGTACCAACTAGAACTTAAGATAGAACTATAGATTAGATGTACCAACTAGAACTTAAGATAGAATATAATCTATCAAGGAGGAAACAAAGTAACACACTGTGCCAAGGAAAATTTAAAAGATGAAGAAGAAGTGGAAAAATATAGTATTGAAGACATAACATATAATTTTTAGCATGAATTGATGTTCATAACTAGGATCAAGGTGAAGATCATTTGAACACTCATGGATAACTTGGATTCTATCAACCTCAAGGTAGAGATATATTTTGAAAAGTATGGGAAGAGTATTCCTTAGAGTATGATATCGATGTGGAAAACCTAAGCATCAAGAATTTGAATTCCTACATGTGTAAGGTGACATTATTAGGATAATAGACGAAATCACACATATTATACATGGGGAGGAATATTCTTTTAGTTCTATCAAGAAACCACATGAACTAGAGCACATGGAAGTGATTATGTTTAAGATAATTTTTTTGAAGTTATCTAAGGAAGATAAAGAAGATACATAGAGGAATATCTTATTAATAATAATATGATATTTGGGTGTAAAATATTGTTAGGTGATCATGGACAATATCACTAGAGATAATCTAGTTTCAATGGATATGGCTCAAAATATGGGTTTAAAGAAGATGACACACTTGAATCCTTAAAATGTTTCATGGTTTCAATATAGTAACAAAATTATCATCATTGAATAATGTCTATTGAGTTCCCGAATAGGTGCTTATCAATATGAAGTATGGTTGGACGTAATAACCATGGATGTATGTCATGTAATTTTGGGACAGAATTTATATTTTGACCACAAGGAATTACTTTATGTTCATGTAAATACCTATCCCTTGGAGAATAATGGAAAGAATCATACCTTGAGTCCCTTTAAGGATGAGGAAGATAAAGGGAAGAAAAATGTGAGCATGATAGTACTGATAATTTTGGGAAAGTATCTCCTAAGAGAAGTATGAGAAGAGGAATGGTATGCACTTATACTTGAGGTGGAGAAAAAGGCTAACACAAAGTCCAAATAAAAGGTGTAGTATACACTTCTATGTGAATTGAAAGATCTATTAGAGGAGTTTTCTAATATTTTTTTAGAAAGTTACTAGAGGAGATACTACCATTAAGGAACATTATCCATCACATGGACTTGAGTCTAGTAGAGAGTTTTCTAGACTAGGCCACACATTAGATGACACCTATGGAAAATGTGAAAGTGAAAATAGAAGTACACAAGTTATTGAAGAAAGGGTTGATAGGATAAATATTAAGACCATGTATAGTACCAAATTTATTGGCACCAAAATAGGATTGAGAGTGGTGGTGTGTATAGATTCATGTTCTATAAATATAATTACAATAAATTATAGGTTCCCCTTTCCACACATGTAAAACATGATGGATTACCAAAGTGTCATGATATATTTAAATGACATATTTCCTAGTTTATTTATGATGTTGATGAATGAAGTGTTGAATCCATTTCTATGAAAATATGTTATTATCTATCTAGATGATATCTTGATGTTTGGGAAGACAAAGGAGGAGAATATAATGCATCTACGGAATATGTTGGGAAATTTTTTCAAGGATAAGTTTTTGGTTAATGTGAAGAAATTTAGTTTTTGGAAAGAGGATTTGGTTTAATTAGGTTTTTTCATATTGAAAGAAGGGAAAAATATGGACCTAGACAAAGTATGTGTGATAGTGGACTAGCCATAGCCAAGAATCACTTATGAAGCATAATTTTTTCATGAATTAGTGAGATTATATAGGAATTTCATATTAATTTTTAGTGGAGTTTATGTAGTAATCACATATATATTAGATAAATATTGTGAGACATTTTTATATATGAAATAAATAGAATGAATGTTTTTGGAACTAAAGAAAAAGGTGGCAGAGTATCCAGTGTTGGTGTTACTTGATTTCAACATGGTTTTTAAAGTTTGTTTTGATGTGAGTGGCACAACCATAGGTAAAGTGTTGAGTCAATAAGTAATGAATATTTCCTACTGATAAGTTAAATGATGCAAAGTGGAACTATTTGGTCTTTGACCAAGAGTTTTATTCCATCATGTAAGTGTTGAATAAGTGGAGACATTATCCATTTCCAAGAGAGTTTGTACTCTATATAAACCACCAGACAATGAAATTCATAAATAACCAAGGAAATTAAACCAAACACATATTAATTGGGTTGAGCACCTAAAATGGTATACATTTATATTGAATCACATGAGTGGAAAGTCAAACAAGGTCAAAAAAACACTAATAATGAGATCACTAGTGATGAATGAAATGAGAATTGAAGTATTGGGATTTAATTTAATGAAGGAGTTATACCATAAGGATTAATATTTTATATAATCAAGAAAATATTACAAGGAAATAAAAAGTATAAATCAGACACCATGTTGGAATATATCATTTAGGATGGAATTATTCTTAAAGGAGTGTGATTGTGTGTACCCAAAGGTTTATGCATGATAATATCATAAGGTATACGTATAGTGTAAGACTAACTAGACACTTTATAGGATAAAATATGTTGTCACTATTGGATGAAGGATACTAATAGATGAATATGGGTACAAATGTGCATGCATATGTACAAAAATGTTAGACATGTCAATTAGTTAAGGTAATAATTCATAATATGATCTTGTACCGACCCTTAGTGCAAAATGAGCCATGGAAATACATACATATGGAATTTATTATTGGATAGGCTATAAATAATAGTGGTAATGATTATATATATATTTTTTTAGTAGATCATTTTATAAGATGGTGTATTTTATTGCTTATAAAAAGATTACGGAGGCTGCAATCTTAGCCAATTTATTATTTCAATATATGGTAATGTTATATGGACTAATGCATAACATAGTATTAGATATAGATATAAAGTGTGTAGGCCATTTTTGGTGCACTTTTTTTAATAAGTTGGGGACAAGGGTGGACTATAGTTCCACTTACCATTTTCAAGATGATGGGAAAACATAAGTTTTTTAATAAATTCTTAGAACTTTGTTGATATGTATAGTAGGACATTAACTGATAGAATGAGATATAGTGTTGGCATAAACTGAGTTTGCGTATAATAATTATATGAATATGAGTATGTGAAAAAACACCTTTTTACTTTGTTTATGTAGATAATCTAAGAGGATTATCTGAGTTGAGGAAAATAAATGAAGCACGTGAAAGGAGCACATAATTATAAGTATATGATGAATACATGAGAGGAATACATGAAGAGGTGAGGTGAGGACTTGAGTAGAGTAATCAAGGCTATAAGTAACTTGGTTATGAGAAGCACAAGAGAAAATAGTTTGAAAGAGACTTAGTGTTAGTATATTTTTACAACAAAAGGTTTCTAAGAGGAACCTATTGTTTTTGGTATTTTTTAAGTTCATTTTATTAATAAAAATAACTTACTTAAAATAGAAATGATATAGTGTTTTGAAGGATAAATAGATATTATTAGGGTGCACACCATTGATCCAATGAGGTGGGAGCTCCTTTTTGGCTAGGAAAGACTACCTGCACAATAAAGACAACTTGGAAAATATTAATTAATAATAGAGATGGGTGAATTGCCTGATAAAAAATGAGTTACAAGAAGTGGTACACTTATTTATAGGGATGTCATTCCATTTATTATGTGATCAAGAAGATAAAACTAATAAATGAGATATAGATCATGCTAAAGATATTTGACAAGATAAATGCATAAAAATTATTTAATATATATGGATAATATAAAAAAATAGATGTAGATGATCAATATTAATAGATATGAATCTTTTGATTAAGATTAATTCAAGTTTTTAGAAATAAGGTTTGGTTTCAAACAAAAAATAAACAACACAGATATCAAAGTCAATTATCATAGAATTAGTGCCAATTTTGTATGAATCGATGTTGATCCTGTATGAATCAATGTCAATTTTACTAGAATATGAGGATAACAACTTTAAAGATGATTTTAGGTAAAATTAAGATTTCCTAAAGATCTGTAAATGTAGATAGATATAAATAACAAAATTAAGATGAATTTAAATTAAGATAGATAATAGAATAAACTTACCTAGACTGTGCTACCATCTTACAATGGATATTCTAAATTTTAGGCTCTTTATGGGATAGAAAAATATTTGATTGCAACATTGGGATTCACAAAGGATATAAATGTCTTTGATTATAATTTAGCTTGTCATGCAGCATCAAAAACACATGTAATGGAAATTTCATCAATGTTGTTGTAGTCAAAATCACATCCTCTACAAAAATCAATGCACATGCTTTTAAAATCAACGTCGATTTAGGAAAACTAGCACCGATTATGGGAGAATCATTGTTGATTCACCTTTTTTAGCTAAAATACACTTGGTTGGTTTTCAACCATGAAACAAACTAGATAAATAGAAAACTAAGTTGTCTACATAGGTTTTTCTTATGAGGGAGATTGTTAAGGATATTTATTTACTTTGTTATAATGGCTTTTGTTTATATATTTTAGGATTATGGGTAGTTAAGATAATTAAAATGGTAATTAGTAAAATAATTTACCATGGATGAAGCAAGTAGTATATACATAAAATAAAAATTTAAGTCTATGTTTACTTTTATGTATAGACATGTACTTCCTTATAATTTAAGCTATATTTTATGTATATACTTTTAGGATGTTTGAGACGGGTTTCAAACCTCTAGGAGTTACAATGAAAATTATAGGTTTTGAAGGATTCTACTACATTTCAAACTTAACCTAATTTAATATTTTAGGATACTAGGCTCAACCATAATACACATGTCATAAAATACTTATGGTTCATAATTATAGTGTCTACACTTATAACAAGTTGAAGATAAAAAAGATAATACCATTAAAATGTTTTCACAGATTATCAATAAATGCATAAGAGAATGGATTGATGGAATGGGTAGATATATTATTGATATTCAATGCAGTTGAATTGTATGATTTTCATTAGGTATAATGAAAATAAGAAGAGGCACAAGTCCTAGGCTAGAGGGCATAATTACCTAGGAGAAATAGGGATGAGATAGAGCCCATACTAGATTCTATGGTTTTGAAGTGGACACATGTGAAATAATATAATAAAAATTTGGTAAAATATAATAATCTCATAGTTTAATATTTATCATGGTTAGACCTTATAGATATTGGCCTTTATGGATGTGATATCATGAATTTCAATCTATGATTTAGATCTCACATTTAAGTTAGGCAAGGTCTGTGATGCATGAGCATCCTAGATAAAAATCAATCCTATGTCATTTTGAGTTCTTATGGTCATGTACATAAGTGTTTGAGCATAATCTTAACCAAGGAATAATCTAATAAGATAATAATCACCATAAGACAAGGGTACACATGTTTTGGGTATTTGATTTATAGTGCATGAAAAAATTAGAGTACATATGCAATCACCATTTTCACCAAATATGGGACCAACATAAAGACATCATGCATAAGGATGTGGATAGGGTCACACAAACTACTCATGTTCACATGTCTCTTAAACACAAACAAACATAGAAATTGTTGAAAGGTAAAAACCTAAACATGAGGATAAATTATCATTGACATTTTAACTTTTGGTATAAAATAATCTCTTCCTCCTCCTCTTAAACCTCAAGGTTGTGATATATACTTTTCCTCTAACTAGGTGGATGATATCTCTATCTGAATAGTTATGGTATCCCATCCTATAGTCTCAAATGAAGGTAACTAACTTATCCTTCCTCAAACCCCTCCACCTCCCACATCTACTCTTCAAGGTGTATGTATGCATGTTTAGTCTAAAACAAATAGGGTTTGTGTTTTTGAGGATATAAAGGATCAAATCATCACTTGGGGAAAGTTAACAATAGAGTTGTAAAATAAAATCATTTTTACTGAAAAGGTCACATTATTGGAACATAAGATTACATGTGCAAAGAATCTAGAATATGATATTATTAATCTTGTATGTTCATCTCCATCAACCAATGTTGTACCTAATAAGATTTCATATCAAAAGGATAAACTACAACAAAATACATCTAAACAATTGATTAAAAAGGTTTGAAAATGGATAACAAGAGTTCAAGTGAGATTCTAAAGGACATGATTCAAAATAAGTTGATCAAACTACCTCCTCTACATTATCTATGGAGATCAAAATATTATTGTGCATATCATAGAATTCATGGGCATCATACTATATTTAAATAATAAAATACAAAAAATAATTGATAGTGGTGATCCCATAAATTATACATCAATCAAACAACACATAATGAAACAAGAATAATTACAAAAAGTGGCAATATTAGAACTAATACAAATGTGGTTACGAAATGAAAAATTAGAGTAATAAAAGGGTCAAAAGGAAAAATTAGAGTAATAAAAGGTTCAAAAATCTAAGTTAGAGAAATCAAGAGAACAAAAGGAATAAGACAATTTGAAAATCAAATGTTACAAAAGCTACAATAAGAAAAAGTGAAATTACTAAAATAATAATTGTCAGATAAAATTAAAGATAAGCAAAAAAACATTTTTAAAAGAGGGTTTCTAACAAAATAGAGACCAAATTAATAAATTCTTACAAAATATGAAATTTCAAATGTGTTACAAAGGGGGAAATTACAAGCCTTCCTTCATATCAAGACTCTTTAACTATCACTAAGATATAGATGGAAAGTAATCTAGAGATGTCAATGTTAAGGAATATCAAGAAATAAATTGTCATTTTATGTAATTTATTATCTCTCTTAGTGATGTAGAGGATGATCAACTTCTCACAAATTCCTTCTTGTTCGATGCTTACTCACTAAACCAAGGTTCATATGGTCACTCAAGGGTACATTAATTCTTTTTTTGTCTTATGGATCTCGTTAACCTAATAATTCTACTTATGGTCCCTTGAGACCTCTTATCCCACTAGAAACACACTTAATCACCTATTTGTCAATCTTTTCAACTTTTCCCTATGACACAGTCTCCTTTAATAGCCCCTTTTAGGCTAATTATGCATATATGGATGAGTATAAATGGAAAATGGAAAAATAAAACTTGATTTTGGTACCCTCTATTGATATTATTGTATACATGAATTTTCAAGCCCTAAATCTTCTTTGAAACCTCTTTATTATCCATTTATAGGTCATTGTTAGGCCTAGGTAGGCTTACCCTGCATAAGAATACATACAGTCTTCTCCTTTAGTGCGTATATGTATGGAATAAATATAAAAACACCAAAATATATTTACCTTCACTGATACCTATCAAATGACCAAATTTTAGGTTTTTTAATCAGTTATAATGTCTTCAAAAAGCAATTTACTTCTCAAACCCTACTTTAGGGCTTATAGGGGTTTGTAAGACTCGAGAACATACAATTTGATCTTATGCACTCTAAATAGGGTTTAATGGTTCTATAATTATTTTTTAGGATTTTTGGAACCTATGGGAAACATGTAAAAGCATCTATTTCTCTCTTACACTACTTTTTTCAACCTTTCCATCACGTTTTTTGTCTCTTTGTATGCATATAGTCATAGTTATAGGCTTCAAGAGTAAGTCATTTAGAGATAAAATTCCAATATGGATTTTAAAATTTTGAATAGGGTTAAATGGGTTTAAAAATATCCCAAATAAATTCTTAAAATCAACAACCACTCACCATGTTGCCTCCATTATGCTCTTTATTAAACTATATTTGCTCAAGTGTTTGGTTTTTTGACTATACAATCTAAATATACAAATGTATTGAGATCAAGATTGGGGTATAAAACTTTAACCAAGGATTCCCAAAATTATTATAATATTTATTAGGATCTATATTATCTTCACACCACTAGTATATTCTTTACAAGATCTTTTAATACCTCTAATATGCCAATTCATAGTAATCTATGTTGATTGTTTATGATTACAAATACTCAATAGGATTATATGGATTGCTATGTAAATGAATGTGAAACAAAACTAAATGAATGAAAAAATAAACTTATCAAACATATTGTGAACTCACCAATCTATATTTAGCACCAAAATCACAACATTATCAAACTTCCTTTCTTTTATCATTAAATAGCTCAATCATTCACCATTACCTTACTCAAGACAATAAGGTTACAAACCTTCCATAAAATTTCAAATTTATTCTACCCTATTTCTTGGGACTATATCCTATTTTCCTAAAATATAATATGGCAACTTATTTAAAAACAAAACCTTTTTTGTTTTATATCTATCTTAACTACCCTAACTCCCTCCCAATGGTCACCACAAGTAAGTTTACCCTTGACACAAACATAAATGTGGATGCTTCTATATAAGTGTGACATAAGTCCAAGAATATAGACATAAGTTTTCCTCATTAACATTTAATATTCACTTGGAACCTTGTTAACCTCTAGACCACCTCTTATTAAAACCATTCTATGCTAAAATATTCAAAATTTCAAATTTACCAAAATGGTGAGAAAACTCTAATTTGAATTTATAACCTTCCTAGACACTCTTTCAATACATGGAAAGAATTAAAAAGTACATTTTAAGACACCTGAAACTACCAAAACATCATAAAAATGTTTATTGACCCTTATTCACTTGATCTAGACAAAATTTACAATCATGTTGCTCAGGAGTGATGCCCCTACATCATATTCCCAAGGGGAAAAGAAAAAAATTCAAAAATTGCTATCCATGAATTTTTATAGATTAATCTTATGTCTTTGATGCTCTTATCTATCTTCCTTATATTTTATTTAGTGATTTGTGGATTCTCACACTTGACATGCTACTGGTTCTAATTCTTCTTACCCTCTTGCTTGTCCAAGATGCATTTTGTATTAACTGAATTGATTTGAGGCAATTGATTTACCCAATTTGAATTTGTTTTATCCATTTTTTTAATTATATTTACTCTTATTTATTTTTATAAAACATTTCAAATGATTGACATGACTATAACACTATGTAATTATTACTCATATTCATGACTAGGACTAAGGAATTGAACTCCTAACTTGACATGATCTAATTGTTATTTCTTCCTTTTCCTCTAATTCCAATAATTATTCTTAAGCTCTATTTTATCAACTTGACCTAATAATATCTTGAACATTTTTTGTCCTCTTTTAACCTCATACAAACCTTATAAAGGGAAGAAATAACAACATAAATTAGCACCTTGTTTAAACATGCTTACCTCATTGTATGAATTCATCTCTTGATACCTTTATACCCTATCTATACATCTCTACAACATTAATAAATACAAATTTTCCATGTTATCACTAACCTTGTCAAATTTAGTTTCATCAACTTGTACTTATGCTCTAGCCAATTCTTTCAATCTAACTTCCTAATCTTGCATCCAAACCACTCCTCCTCTACTTTGAATAGTTACTATAATATTACATATTGTTTGCAATGCTTTAGTTTGTGATGTCACTTGTATGAGCATGTTTATAAAATGAAATTTTAAGGCACTCCTTCCTTCCTTCATCTATTGTACATGATCCTTATAAATGTATAAAATACCATAATCATGATTTGAATAAAAATATAGATTTATGTTTCACTCATTGAGGTGTTCCAACTATTTTACCTTCATCATGGCTGAGTGTTCCATCATTTTGGCACTATGATGATTAAGGTCAATTTTTCTCACTGTCTCCTTTAATGTATATGGTTTACTCAAACTACATTGATATTGACTAAATCCATCTTGTCTAGATATTACTTATTCAATCATAAAATAATGTATCATCCTATGAAAACCAATAGGTAATAGTTATGTGTATTTAGTTCCATACATCATATCATGATGTATTGTATTCTCCACATTTCCTAGTTTTTGAGAGATCACTTCTAAACTGTCACATACATTTGTTTTAGTGTCTTGTCTTGACAAGTCAACATGAAAACTTCTTCTTGTTTCTTCATTATCATTATCCCCTATGTCTCCTTTGGACATGATTACCCTGTCACCTTTTAAAACTTGACCAACCTAAAAATCATTACCATATCCTTGCATTTATAAACACATAGCTACAATAATACTTCTCTAAAAATAATCTTTGTACATTGTAAATCTAGCACTAGGTAAAGAGTCAACATAAAAAGCATGAACTTCATAAGATTTCATGAATGTACCTTGATCATCTTCTTCTTCTTTCACATACAAGTTTAGTATTTTGACAATCCTTTCATGGCCTCTTCTTACTTTTATAGATTTGTATTGTTTTTTTTTCATTCTAACTATCTTCTTGATTTGGTCTCTTAAACTCTTGACACTTATCATTTTCGAGATCACTCTCACTCACACACAAGAATATAAATTCATAAATTAGATTTACTCCTCCTTGATTTATACATACCTTATCCCACTCAAATTTTGCTTGATCTTTGCTATTTTATAGAGTGTCTTCGATCAGTATGCTCCTAGATACTCCTTTTTACTACCATGTTATAGCTAAACTATCATGTTTGTTCTTGAGAACCTTCATTAGATTCTCCTTATCATAAACTTTATGTTCCTTTTTCACATGGAGTTCTAGCAATGCTTGATCTTGGATTTTTTCATCTTCTCTCTCAACTTTTTCCTTTTTTCTAGTTTAACTTTTTGGGAAGGGTTCTCCTTCCTTGTTTTTTATTTCTTGATGAATATTAGGCTATATAAGATAAGACTTATCTTTTTTAACCACAAACAACTCTAGCTTATTTGACTCCAAGACTTTCTTTATGGCTGCCTTTCTATAATCTATATACACATTTAAAAACATATTATTAGCATAAAAATTTGGATCCTTCTTGGCTCCTTCCTTTGATTCCTTATTTGTAACTTTAATGTCCCACTACCTCTCTTGTTTGGTGTCATTCTCAAGACACTTATCATTCATTTTAGCTATAGTTTTTACCCCTTTTCTTTTGGTATGCTCACTACCTTCTTGGTTTTTTCACTCTTCACTCTTGCAATAAATTATATATACCAATGTATTCTCACAAAGATCATTTCCTATATTCAACTTAGTGACCTTGTCCAACAATATATTCACTTTTGGATACCTTCCATGTCTAATTTGGTGGACTCATATCTCTCCATACCATCTCAAGATAACTTGCCTTCACTTCCTTATTAGGAGCTTTAATCAAGTTCACTCTCAATAGCTTTACCAAAGTATTGTTTGGTTTCCATCAACATCACTCATTATTCCATTATATCTACATCACCTTTCAAAGGTATAAGGATATGTGTCATCCCCTCTTTATCTATAGTGTAAGTATTTGCTTGCTCATCATGAGAAACCTTCTTATCCAACTACCATGGCCTCCCTAGTAAGAAATGTAAAATGTCATGGGTAATATATCACATAAAACTTTATCCTTATAGCTACATATATGAAATTCAACCCAACTTTGCTCACTTACCATGATTTGATGCCCTTCTTGAACCCATTTTACCTTATAAGGATGTGGATGTGTAATCCTCTTCAATCATAGATTTTGTACCATCTCTAAATACACTATATTGTATATTCTTCCTCCATAAATAACCACAATACAACATTTTCCCTTTTCTCCTAAACAAACTTTTTCTCTAAATTGGTTCTTGTACTTTTCTTTTTTATTGCAATAATACCCTTTTCATGAGAAAGGATTCTCATCTTACTTTCCTCCTCTCTTAATTTGGTCCTGTTATATTCTATTGATCATCTATAATAATTTATGATGGACATTCCATTGCCCTATGTGCTTATTTATTGTAATGCCAACACTATCCTTGAAAAACTAGTCTTTGTTTAACTCTTAAGAAACTATAATTTGTTATTACTCTATAAAATTTGATTGCCTCGTGTGGATGTTATTGTAGAATCATGAATTATTGAACTAATACTATATGATTTTATGGCATTGTGACCTCTTGGACTACTTCTCCATTCTGTTCTCCAACTGACCTTGATTGCAAAGATTCCTCTTGACCTTGTTGTCCTCCATTACCTTCCATATTTTCTATCTCTAAACCCTATACCCATTATTTAAGAACATTATCAATAGATTCCATTCTCATGATAAAATATGCAATCGTTTGTTTCATTTGACCCATTAAATTCTCCACTATTCTATCTTGATGTCTGCTACCTTTATCCACTCTTTGTTCCATGGGACTTTATTCTTGGTTTCATGTCTTATAATTGAGTTCTAAACACATGGTGTCCAACCTCCTTTTTTAATTGTAAAGTTATATATTCTTTTCACCAATCAAAAGTCACCCAACACCAATATAAAACCTGATCTGATACCAAAAATGATGTAGATGATGATCAACTTCTCACAAAGTCCTTGTTGGATGCTCACTCACTAAACCAAGGTTCATATGGCCACTCAAGGGTACATTAATGATTTGTCTATATTATGTATATTTTTAATCTAATAATGATCCTTATGGTCTATTAAGACATTTAATACCATTTTCAACACAATTAATCACCTATTTGTCAACCTTTACAATTTTCCCCTATGACACAGTCTCCTCTAGTAACCTTGTTTAGGCTAGTTCTAAATGTATGGACAAGTACATATGGAAAATGGAAAACTAACACATAATTTTTGTACCCTATATTGATATTATTATCTCCTTGAATTTTTAATCCATAACTCTTCTTATAAACCTCTTTACTATCACTTTATAGACCACTGTTAGGCCTAATTAGGTTTAACTTGCATAAGAATACATACAATGTTATCCTTTAGTACTTACGTGTATGGAATAAATCCAAAAAATCCAAAATATATTCACATTCATTTATACCTATAAAATGAAAAAAAATTAGGTTTTTCCATCTATAAGAATGTCTTAAAAAGTAATTTACTTCTCAAACCCTAGCTTATGGCTTATAGGGATCTATAGGACTTGAGAGCATATAATTTGCTCTTATGCACTCCCAATAGGGTTATAGGGTTCTATAATGATTTTTTATGATCTATTTCACCAGGGGAAATTTTTTTACAAGTTTTGGTCTCTCTCTTACATTACTCTATTCAACCCTTCAATCATGTTTTTAGTCTCTTTGTATGCATACAGTCATAATTACAGGCTTCAGGGGTAAGTTATTTGGAGATAAACTTACAATATGGATTTATAACCTCTAAAAAAGGTTAAATGGTTTTAAAAACATCCAAAATAAATTCTTATAATAAACAACCACTCACCATGTTTTCTCCACTATGCTCTTTATAGAATTTGTTTGCTCAAGTGTTTGGTTCTTTGACTATATAGTGTAAATCTATAAATGTCTTGAGAGCAAGATTGGGGTTGAATCCTTTAACAAAGGATTACCAAATTTTTTATAATTTTTATTAGGTTTTATATTATATTTACATCCTATTAGATTATTTTCAAGATCTTTTAATACCTTTGTTGTGCCACTTAATAGTAATTTGTGTTGTTTGCCTGTGCTTATAAATACTCAACATGATTATATGTATTTATATGTAAATGAATGTGAAAAAAAATTAAATGAATGAAAAAATAAACTTATAAAACATATTTTTAACTCACCAATATATATTTATCACAAAAACCATAGCATTCAAACTTCCTTTTTTTGATCATTCAAAAACTCAATCATTCACCGTTGCCTTACTCAAGACAACAGGGTTATAGACCTTCCATAAAATTTCAAGATTATTCTCATTTATTCTTGGTAATATATCCCATTATCCTTGAATAAAATATGACAATTTATTCAAAAACAAAACTTTTTTTATATCTATCTTAACTACCCTAACTACCTTCCAATAGTCACCACAAGTAAGTTTGCCCTTGACACAAACATCAAGGTGGATGATTCCATAAAAGTGTGATATAATACCAAGAATATAGACCCAAGGTGTCCTCATTATCATTTCATATTCACTTGACACATTGTTAACTTCTATACCACCTCCTACTACAACCATTCTATGCCAAAATATTCAAATTTCAAATTTGCCGAAATGGCAGGAAAACTCTAATTTGAATTTACAACCTTCCTAGACACTCTCTAAACACTTGGAAAACATTGAAAGGTAAATTTTTAGACACATAACACTAAAAAAACATCCTAAACATTTTATTGACCCCTATTAATTTTATCTAGACAAAATTTACAATCATGTTTCTCATGAGTGATGCCCCTGCATCACTTAGGAATGAGCATCAATAGTTGGATCAAATTAACACATATGAAACATGTATGGAATTAATTAATTTATAATTTTATTTACTTCAAAATAGTGTTATCCTAATTTTCATCTTATTTTTGTAGTGGCTTGCTTAGTTTGTGCTCATGAAGTCCTCATCAATGGAAGCTTGCCTACCTCCATCTCTCCTTATCACCTTTGGCTTGTGGCTTGGCTTGGCTTGAAATCAATTTGGCATGGTAACACTAGTTTTATGAAGCTTTTTGAACCAATCCTACATTATAACTTTGAATAATAATGTCTTTTGAAGATATTTGAGCATAATAAATTTTCACCAAAATAGCATAAAAATGATTTTCATGGCCTCTCTATATGTAGATTTTTGAGAATGTCTAGAATCAACCTGAACCATCCATCCTGAGACGCAAATGTGTGGTTGAAGATTAATTCAATTTTTGGAATTAAGTTATAATTATTCTCATCATGAAATTGGAATGAGGGGAAATTAAGAGGCATGGAGGGAATTATGGAAGGCATTGATGAGGCATGGAGGGCATGAATCCTAATATTGGTGGCATTTATAGCTTAGGGATGTCTTCCCAAGAAATGAGGTCATGTGATGATCTAAATATTAAATATTCATTTATAAAAACAATTATTCAATAAGGTTCAATGGAATTATTAATTATACCTTAATTTGAGTTAATTTGCTCTTAAGCATGATTAAGAACTTTGTGCACAAATTACTCAATTTGATTAGAATGTCTTATTATTGGTCCAAAATTTGATTGGATTAGAATTATAAGGTTATGTCAGATGCATTAGATACATATTCCCATTTATGATGTTATCAATATAAAATAACAAAGGCACATGTCTTATGTAAGAGATTTGATAGGAAAGATCAATCCAAAACACCCTAGTGTAAAATTGGAATTTTAACTTGAAATGATCTTATCAAAGTTAGTTGGCTCATAAATTGTATTGCCCCATTTAGGGATACCTTGGTCAATATCGATAGTTTAATATGTCATTTTCACATCATTTAGCATGTTTTAGTGTTTTTAGGCCAAATTATGCATATTGGATGGAAATTGGCCAAAACCCTGATTGGAGGTAATTGGTGGCTAGATTTAGGTGTCTACACAAATATAGTTTGATGAAAAAATAATTACAATAAATTATTTCATTATGTAATATATTTTTAGATTCTTTCTTAAGTTTTAACTTTATTTTCTACCATCTTGAATCTTATCTATCTGCAATATATTTTTATAATATAATAATTATCAAAAATTGGTTCCTTGTGTAATCTCATTGTAGATAATTTCCTAAGTTTTAGCTTTATTTTCCACCAACTTGACTATTATCTAACTAAAAATGTAGTTTCATGCACAAATAATCATTAAAAACTGAGACCATATATAATTTACTTATAGATCCTTTCTTGAGTTTCAACTTTATTTTCCACCAACTTGAGTTTTATCTTTTTGTAAATGTATTATCATGGAAAAAACTATCATAAATTAATTCCTTATATAATTACAACTTCTACCTTCTCTAAAACATTGAATACAATTTTTTAAAAATCATTATAACTTAATCTTATGTAATATCCACATTTTGATATTTTGGATTTATGTTTTGGTCAATAATTACATGATTAGTTATAGACATACTTCTTGAATTTTAACATTTTTTAAACTTTTGATTATTTTGTATATGAAAAGGTATTTTTTATGAAACAACTATAGAAAAATGATTTTTATTTTAATAATAATAATAATAATAATAATAATAATAATAATAATAATAATAATAATAATAATAATACTTATTCCTCTTTAAATTTTCACCCATAACATATAAAGTATGGCTAATATTTATTGGTTTAAGATATCATAATACTCAATTATCTTTAAATTTACACTCATAACATATAAAATATAGTTAATGGTTATTAATTTAAAATTTCTCTTCATATTTTAACATTCAAAATAATATTCCCATATTATCTTTCAAAAATTATTATTTATTAATGAGCAGAGACCTATATTATACATAAGATAAGAATCTTGGATTATTAATTGATAAATTCTTATAGACTTATGTAAAATGTGTAAAATATCCTATTATGCATAGGTCAAGTATATTAAAAATATTATCAATTAATAATTTGATATTTATATCTTGTGTATAATAGGCATGTACCAATTCTACACTTGCTACGACTATTAGATTCTTAATCGATAATGTTATTATATTGTGTAGAATGGGCATGTACCCACTCTACATAACATAAAAATAATATGAGAATTGAATAATAAGTGATAATATTATATCAAATTCTACACAAGTCTAGTCTATTAATAATATTATCAATCAAGAATTTAATATTCCCATTTTTTGTAGAATGGGCATGTGCATATTATACATAATCTAAGACTAATAGATTCTTAATAATTCACAATATAATTATCTTGTGTAGAATGAAAATGTGTCCATTCTACACAAGATAACAATATTATGAGCACATAGAAAGAATTTATAATATTATGCTCATTATACACAAGTCTAGTATATTAAGAATATTATCAATTAATAATACAATATTTATATATTTTATATAATGATCACATGTCCATTCTATACAAGATAAAAATATTATGAGCATTGAGCAAGAATTGATCATATTATACCCATTATACATAGGTATAATATATTAATAATATTATCAATTTATAATCCAATATTTCTATCTTGTGTAGTGTTGTTCCTAGAATTTTCAATGTTAATTTTAGTTGTGAATCATAACATCATATTGATATTTATTCCAAATAACTGAGAGAGAAGGTGAAAACTTTGAAATTATTGCAAAAAATAACAAAATTTGACTAAGTATATGTGTAAAATGTGCTTTACTGCATCTTCATGCCTTAAGTAGCATGAAGGCCAGTTGTCCTGATCCTCGAGCCATGTAGGATGTGTGGATGTTATATGCAAAAGGAAATACAATTGATCTATAAATCAATACTAGCTTAGAGAAGACAACTCCTAATTACACTTCTAATTATTGATACATCATATATTCAGGGTCATGATCAAGATGGATCTACTAGACCTACCTAAGGGATCTCTTGCCACAATAAAATCACTAGGAAGAATTCTAAATCCTCCAATCAAGTAAAACTCTGCAATAACACTAACTAGGTCTTATGTTTTCATATTCACTAATGTATAAGAGACAAAAATAGAATAAATGTCTAATCTAGTGCTCACCAAAGCTTTTGGCACAAAGTATGGGGGTAATAAACATAAAAATTAAACATGCATATAAGACATATAATCACATTAATGTATACAAAATCCTAATTCATGGAAGAGAAGTATAAATGATAATCTATCTACTCTTACAAATTATGAACAAATTTATGAATACTTACCTTTGAAGATGAACCTATTGAGCCTGAATATATCCCTTACACAAGGTAATTTTTACAATTTTATTATGGTATGTAAGGATTATAAGGATAAATCATATCTAGGCTACATAACCTATTAATGCATCTAAAAGACATCTCCAAGAGACAAGATCCATATCTCCAAATAAAGTATGAAACCCTAAGATATGCTCCTCATGTAGAATTATGGATAAGTAGATGCACAATATATATCTCTTCTTATTCTCTTATCTTATTAAATGATGAAATGAGTGTGTATATATAGTTGTATCTAACCCTGGTCATTTTTAAAAGTTTAGCCGATAGAGTTAGCCCAATCGACTCTATATCATTATTAATAAAATAAAATAAGGTTATGGTCTAGGTTAGCCGAGGGATGACCTAGACCATAAATGATTTTTTTCAATTAGAGTATAGGGTTGATGAGTTTGATAGTGTATCATAAACTATTAAAAAGGATTTTATACTAGGGAGTGGATAATGAGGGCATAAAATGACTAAAAGAGGGTGAAAAGTGGAGGAAAATCTTAGGGAAATGTTTTTAAGATATGGTTGTGTAGATAGTAATTGGTAATAAAGGGATAATAGTCCTATGAAGTACCAATGGTTTATCCATACCATTTTTGGTGCACCCCTTAAGGTGTGCACTCAAAAAGATTGAGACTCAATAGGTTCTTATAAGAGATAAAGCATTAGTAATTGATTAAGTTTGAAAATATTATGTGTATACATATTCCCCACTTGAATCTCATCACATGTCATGAAAGTACAATAGGGGATGTTTCTCTAATAAAATAACATAACAACACACAATGATGAACATAAATAAATTATAGTAAGGAGAAAATAAGATAAATGAAAGGATAGATTTAAAAAACACACACCTTTACTTACCTTAGTGTTGTAGATAAATAAGGAGATGAAAGAAATATTAAGATGTCCAATAGTCAAACCTATATAAGTCAGTATAAAGAGAGAGAAAAACTAATTTTTTTACAACCTAGACATATAATAGGTGAAACTATTCTCTATGGTGCCAATATTATAGACCATTTTATTGTTAAAAAAAAGAGGTAGTAGAGACCAATATATGATCAAAAAATGAAATTTGATGAAAAATATTTGAAAGGTAAATAATTTTTAATAGTAAATATAAATAGGGTTAAAAATAATTCATTTTTTATTTTTACTATTCTGAGAAAACAAGCTCTGAGAGATCTAGTTGGAGACTAGAGAGCCATCATAGTGAGCAGACAATAATTGAGATGAGGAGGATGCATAGTGTCTAAAATGAGTGAAGCACAAGTATGCAATTGGAAATATAATTTTTTTGAATATTTTTATTTAAAATTAAGCTAAAAACATAAAATTGATTGGTAGAAAAAATTTAGGTATCAAAATGAACCCTAAGAAATTTTTAGGTAAATTAGGTGTAAAATGGGGTATTACATAGGAAGAAGTTAGACTAATAAATACCCAATGCATTTATGGTAATTGGGAAAAACGTCACCATTGTGGATGAATAGAGTTGACCTGGTTGAATTAGTCCATAAGGTGAGGCAAAAGAATAAGGTTGATTGCATAGCGGTGGACTGACTTAGTATGATAAAATGGGACTAACTGTGTATAGTATGGTTGACTTAATTGGTAAGGGGTAAATTTTGACTACATATGATAGGGATGATTTAGTTCACTAAAGAAGGTGGATTTATTATCGATTTGGATGATCTAGTAGGAAATTAAAAGGAATGATCTAGTATTAAAAATAAAATACAAGAACGATTTAGTATTGAAATGGGTTGATGTTGTATAAAATTGAGAAACTAAATCAAACTAATTGATTTTATGAAAATTTAAGAATGTATTTTGATTATTTATGACATGGAGTTCTAAAAAATCTTTTTTTTTTGATATTTTTTAGAGATACAGGAGGTATTGGTGACTAATAGATGCATTTTGGCTATTAGATCTATTAGAGTCATTGAATAATGTGGATAGATCATGATTGGTCACACTGGGATTTAGAGGCATCATGGAGATGAGGTGAATCTTGATTAGTGTTGATCTCATTTTCATGTTCCTTGAAGCATAGGAATATTTGACCAACACTTTTCAATGGGTGGTGGATGAGGATACCATGGAGGTGGGTATCATGCTGGAAGATGTTCATGCATTATTGAGATTGTTGATGGGAGGGATGTCAATGATTACTGGGACACCAAATGATTTAAAGGAGAGGTGAGCACTATCATGGGGGGATAATGCTCTTAGATAAGATATACCATAGATTGAGGGTTGGTTTATTTTATGTATATATTTTAGAGATTCTAGACATATGGAAGGTTATGATTAGACTTATGATAACATGAGTGTTGTGTCACAATTCAAATGGAAAGGTGTTGTTCTATGTAATATCATTGTCTTAGTTCATTTTAGATCAAGGAGCACTACATGATTTTGGAATTATCATAGAGGTCCATCTCATGCATGATATGTATGGGATGTTATCTAGATGGTAGAATACCATGGGGCCTATTATTTTACTAAGTGATTGAATATATGAAATGTTTCCTATGTATTGACCAACTAGATTTCCCCATGTGTTTGATGATAGGTTACCTCAGGTGATGATATGGAGGTAGTATCATGTAACTTAGGTTGTTCCCTATTTGATAGTGTTGTAAATTATCACATGAGGGGATATCATGTGATAGACCTAGATAGACATTGCTACTATATGGCATAATTAATTGATCATTATGATAGGTTTGGCATGGGTATGGATCATGAGAAACTATACCTCATGGGTAAATCCACATATAATGGCATGATTGTCAGGGTAGTTTAGACTCCCAAACCTAGCATCCCTTTTAATAGTGCCCAATTACTGGGCATGATATGCTAGAGAGCTAAGGGGGAGAGGAGAAGGAGAAGTATTGGTCAAGAGACCCATTATTAGGCTATGACATATTAGACAATAGATTGGTCAAGTATGAAAATAGGTAGTTGGGGTAGGGGATGATATGGATGTGGATGTAGGTACTTTTATCATTAAATTGGGAACCCTAGAACATTCTATGAAATTCCTTCAATTTGATGCAACATTGAATCATCCCTCAAGTTTGTGGGAACTTATACGAGAGATGAGTCTCTAGGATTGAAAAGGGATAGATCTTTCAATTATTTTCTAAGTGTCTATCACGTAATCTACTACATGTTCATGAAAAGAGTTGAGAATTGGCATAAAATAGAAAGACTATGCTAAAGAGGTGATCCACCAAGAATTTATCCCACTAACTATCACACTTATATTGAGTAATAATGTTTTACAAGACTAATTCCATGCATTGAAATATACTAACATAGTGTTTCAATGTGAAGGTAACATGCTTGAGACAATCAACAAGATAATCGACCTAAGGGGTAGATTGCACACCATAGATACAATTGCATACTTGAAAGAGAGTTTGATGCATTCGTCACACTTCACATGACCTATTAACATCAAAACCTTTGTTCAAACAAGAAGGATAAAGGGAGTACAGATAATGCTATCACTCAGCTCCACTATGCATCACTCACATACTTAGATAGAAATTCACAACTTAGAATTATTCTTGTATTCAATGTTTAAAATAAAAGTGTAATGTCATTCAGAAGGGCTTCACCATACCAAAAATGTGGTTATCTACAATGGATAAAATGGCTTAATTTATAGAAATTTGGGGAAGAAAAAGAGAAGTGAAGCTAAAAAGGCATAAGGACATGTGTCCACATGTGAGAATTAGTGACAAATCCATGAGAGAGATGGATGAGTGAGCCATGCCATGTCAAGAGTCTTACTTATCTAAAACAAGTCATGAGGATGGTGGAAAGTGGCATTAAACCTTTAGGAGTGGCACAAGAAACTGCTTTTATCAAATATCATACATGAGATTTCAAATATTAAAATAGAAAAACCAACACATCACACTACTAAAACTCATGATGGTAGTTATAAAATGCTCTTTCTAACTACTAGTTATTCTCTAGACACTTATATTTGTTGATTTCATAAAACCTCCTTGACTTGGTCAGCTGGCATTAATGATACACTCTATTAACCTATCCATTTTGCTCACTTAGTCCACTCTAGATGTTTAGGATTTGACCATTTACCATTTCCATGTATTTTCTTATTTCCTCATCAAGTCTTTTGAATAGAAATAACTATTTTGCATAGTTTAAAATTGACTTCCTATGGGTTGTCACTCCTCAGGTATTCTCTTTAGATTTCTTGTCCTCAGCGCTTGTCTTCAAACTTTTGTTTTGGGCATTATTTTGGATAATTTGTCTAAAATAATTATTTTAGACTCTTCTTCCTTTCCTCTTATATTTTCTTCAAATAAAAAGTCTAAAGGAATTCTTTCTTTTTGAATTGAGCCTTTTCCTTTATCCATTTATTCATTCGGCTTTGTGAAAATGCCCTTCAACTTTTTGGAAATAACCTTTCAATTTTTTTACAATGATCCACCTCTTACCTAAAACAATCCTTCAAACTTTATTTTTGGCCCTTTTGAAAGGAACATACACTTCAAAATAAATGTAAATAACCCCTTCAAATTGAAAATGGCCTTCAAAAAAATGTAACTATCCTTCAAGATTTTTAAAATGGTCTTTTTCTAAATAGAACATACCCTTCAGAAAAATGAAAAGGTCCTATAGCTTGAAAAAATCCTTCGAGAAAGTTAAAGTGCCTTTCATAAAATTTACAAGCATACCCTTTGGGAAAATCAAAATGGACAATTTTTTGACAAAAAATATATCCTTCAAAAAAAGGAAAGTGCCCTTTGGAAAAAGTGAAATCTACCTTTTAGACTTTTTGTTTGGTCCATTTTTCTTGAAAAGTTCCCTTCAAAAAAATTGTAAACTACCTTTGAAACATTTATTCAGACAAATTTTCTAAAATAATTCATCACTTGGCCAAAAGAAAACCCAAAGAAATACTCTTAAAGAAAATCCTTGGATAAAAAGTCAAAAATAATTCAGCAAAATGCTTTAAATAAAAAACCTGAAAGAATTAGGCAAAGGCTTAGAACAAAGGCCAAAATGGAATTTAAAAAAGAAATAAGACTTGGTATTTTTATGGGCTTTACAAAAGAACATTTATTCTAAATAAAATCTAAGTACTAGACTTGGCCAAATTTGAAAGGTAAAAACTTGGGGGTGGAAAGTGGCCAACATTCTTGGTGATTCCTAGGTATGGTATACCTGTTATGCCTAAGACCAATTTCCTAAATCCTTCCATTGGGAATGGAGTAACATAAAATGAACACTTATATTGTCATGAATAGACCTTGGATTGATCACAAGATAATGACATTAGACAAGACACACACAAGCAAAGACACACTTATGCTACTAAGCACTTGGAGAACATAAATCAAAACAAAGGAAATATTCATGTGTTAACTAGAAAACTTAGGGAATAGAAAGAAAAACAAAACTAGACAACACACACCTATTCTACTATTTACAAGATAGACTTGGAAGGACTAATAGCAAAACTTTAGATGTATCCCATTTACAGGGATAGGTAATTCTTCTCCATTCATCTTGGTTAGCTGAAAGGAGTTGTTTTTCTTGCACTTGTTGATGATGTAAGGACCACTCCACAAAGCATCAAAATTTGTATGTTTACCTAGTTTTTATTTATCCTCATCTCATTTTAGGACCAAGTCACCTTCCTTGAACACTCTTGTACTTACTCTTTTGTCAAGAGACTTCTTCATGAGTACTTGGTGGTATTCCATGGTTTTATGTGAATTATTTGTTTCTTCTTGTAGTTGCATTAGTTATATCAATATGACTTCCATTATACTATTTTCAAGTTCTAGTTGATGTGCAAGTCCTAGAGTAGGGAGCTCTTGAGAGATGGACAACCTAGATTCTCTCCCATAAACAAGCACAAAGGGAGAGTTGCCATTTGATCTCTTAGTAGTGATCCTATCATCCCATAAGGTTGTCTTTAACTTGGTGTGTCATGCTCTTTGATTATTATCTAGTGTACTCTTGATGATCTTGATGAGGATCTTATTAGCAGACTTAGCCAATCCATTACCCTGAGGGTAATAGTTGGATGAGGTACTCAAGTAAATCTCATTCCTATTTTCCCACTCAAAAGTTTTAGCACTCATAAAAGCAAGTGTATTGTCAGAAATGATAGTATAAGGAACCCTAAATCTTGTTATGATACTCTTAAAACTCTAAGATTGTATTTTCATTTGCCTCCTTCAATGCAATAGCCTCTACCCACCTTATGAAGTAGTTAGTAGAAGTTAATATCCATTTGTGTCTAGCACTTGATGGGGGGTTGATCATACCAATGAAATCAAGGATCCATTACATGAAAGGTTGATCCACTTGGATAGGATTCAATGAAAGGGCTACAAGTTTCTATTTGCCTTCAAAAAAGGCACATTGAGGACACCTCCTAACCCAAGAGTAGCAATCTTTGAAGAGGATATGCTAATAATACCTTACCCTCATTATCTTTTCAATTTTTATTTTTGGAGAGAAATGACCTCCATCTACACCATTGTGAAAAATTTTCAACAAAATGCCAAACCGATCATCATTAATACACCTTATTAGTACACCATTCACATCCTTATAAAAGAAAATACCACCTAAAAGACAATAAGTAATGGTTTTTAATCTGAAATATCTTCTTTGTGACTTGTTGAAACCATTAGGACAATCACCATTTTAGAGGAAACCAATGATGTCTTGTATCCAACCTTGAATTGGTATGTGACCAACTAGTTGGGAATGAACTTGATTGATCAAGTCCTCTTCTTTTGGCCCTTGAATATCTAAACCCAAATGTTCACACAACCCCTTTCCTCTTACCAATTTGGTTATCTTTGTTTCACTAAATTTTGTCTATTTTGAATTTAAACGAAAATAGAGAGAAGGATGGGGATAAGTGACTAGAATGAACCTAGATTTGGTTTGTGCACCATATCCAGACATTATGAGCACTCCTCTTTGGCTGGGGAGGACTACTTGTAAATAATAAATCACTACCATAAGATGTTAGTTATCAAATAAATGAGTGGGATACTAATCTATGTGCTTGTTCTAAGAAGTGTGAAACTTCCCTAGAGATGACAATCCACTTTAGAGAGTAAAATTAATAATAATAAATAACTGAAATAGAGGTAAATAGAGAGTAAAAAGAGATAAAATTACCATTTCAAATAACCTATTCATAGTAGAAAGTGATAAGGTGTAGGTGAGGTGTTTTTTTGATGTTTTATAAGTTATCTAGATAGGTTTTCAAGAGGTTAGGAAATTGACAATCACTAATGTTGGTAGGTGTGTGACCACTATTAGTTAGGCCACCAAGATAGGTAGTGAGGTGATAGATTTTAGTTAGGATCCTAACATTAGTAGGGCAATAATTATATGAGAAGTTTTAAAGAGATTTTCTATGTCTAGGAAATGGTTTGGATTAGGTCAGGGGGGTTGAGAGAGTTAGGATAAGGAGTTTATGGTTGGTTAAGTTTGGTCAGAGGTTTGGTATGCATGTAAGGGGAAACAAGCAAGGAAGCTTTATAACTCCCTCATAGGGGTATGGTTAGAAGTGCATAAAGAAATGCAAGGTAGATATAAAGAAATATAAGAATAAATATTTAAATGACCTATAGTATTAGTGATATACTTAGTTGTGGTGGTTAGTGAATGATAAGTGCCAGTTGATGGTTTCTGTCTGAGACTCCAAACATGAATTCCTAAATAGAGAGAATTAGATGTTATTGGTCCTCAAGAGCTCAGTTACTGATGGTGATTGACTTGTATAGGGTGATTTTAAGCTTGGATGTTGAAAATAGAATGCTAAGAGCCTCAATGAGAGTAAGAAACAATTTTCTTAATTTCTGTTGACTTGAACTAGTGGTTGGAGTTTGGCTTATATTGTTGACATCATTGATCCTACAGATGTCGATAGGTATCTTTTCAATGTCAGCTATGGGTTGATTGATGTTGATGGCCCTAAAATTATATTCTTGGCCTATTTTATATTGTTGTGCATGCCAAATGTGACACCCATTATAAAATGATAAAAATAGGAGGTTAGGGAGGAAGTAGTTGTTTAGGAATTTAGTTTGGAAGGAAAAATCAGTCTTAGGTAGTTAGGATGATGGGACCAAGTCTTAAGGTGACTCATTAGAGTAAAATTAGTCATAGGGTAAGGTGGCTAAGTAAGGTGGAAATAGGGGTTTTTAATTAACTTAATTAAGTATTTTAAATTTATTAAATTTTTGAAGGGTAAAAGTATGGGTTAGGAAGATTAATTGTTATTATTGAAATAGGCCTAGGGGGTTTCAACATAGGGAGTTATGCACATGTGTGTGACATAATTTTGGTGTCTACATTTTCCCATTTTTGTCTTGTAATTTGCATAAACATGTTGCAAGACAAAAATATGAGTTAGATGCCCCAAGTATTGGAGGAGGTATCCCCCCTCAAAATAGGAATCGATGGAGGAGAAACCAAAATTAGGTATCGATTTGATAGAAAGGTAATTAGGTGACTAATGGATAATTTTGCATCAATACGTATAATGAGAAATAGTTCATAATTTTAAGAATAGGAAAGGTTAAGGATGACTTGGATAGAAATAACTAAAGCATAGCTTATAAGTGATAGCTGATAGGTTAAATCAATCAAAGTTGTAGCTGTAATGGTCAATGTGTCCCAGGTATCCAAGGTTAGAAGTGCTCTTAGGAAACATAAAAGAAGTTGAAGGTGATAGGATGGACTTGGTTTCCATCTAAAATTCCTAAAATACATGCATGTTCATAATAGCTAATTATAGTCAAGACAAGCAATGTACACCTAGTGTAAAAGGGTCAATGAGCTAGGAAATATTTGTGATCTCCAAGCATAGTCATTGAGGGTGAAGATTTGAGTTATCTTCAATGTAATTTTGTCATGGTTGGGGGAGATATATGTGATCTCTAGTTGCCCTAATGTATGGATAAAGTTGTGCAAAATTAGGTGTTTTTATGGTGGAAAACATGTTTTGAAAGGTGTTGACGTCAATGATAGGTGCTGAAATTGGTAAGTTAAAGTACCAATATCAACATAATTAGGGAAATGTTTCTAATATCGATAAGTGTAAGCACTAACATTGATAGGTGAGGTCAAGTTTACCAATGTTGGCAGCTGACCAAACCTAACAAAAGGGGGTTTGGTAGTTGACCAAACTCATTTGCAACTTGTTGATTAGAGAGAAGAAATAGGGCATTAAGAGTGATTTGAGATGGAAATACAAGGAGGGGACCCAGTAGGAGGTGTAGGACCAAAGATTCCAGTAGTTCTAGTAAGGAGGAGACAACAAGATGAGGTAAAATCCCAAACTACTCTAATTTTGTATTTTCAAGTTTTAGTTTAAATTATAGGTGAATGTGTAGAAAATAGGATTGGGGAGGGTATAAAATAGGTTAGGGTAGGTGTAGGATAAGTTAGGGGGATTTTGGGGTAGTTTTCTAGGGGAAATGAGTAGGTTGGGTTTGGGTCATTCAGCCCTAGGGCTGAACTAGTCACTGATGTCAGTGAGATTGACCAACATTGGTTGATTGTCAACTGACATTGATTGACATAATATTGAGGTCAACTAAGGTTGGCCAACCTAACACCAAGGTTGGTAGTGTGCTACTAAAGTTAGCTAATACATAGGCTGATAAGTCATTAACATTAGTTACTATTAAAAAGTAACAAATAAGAGAAAGGGCAAGTTTATCTCTAGTGGGAGTAGTCAACTAGCCTAATGGCCAAGTTAGCCTTAGAAGACCCCATGTCATCTGGGTGCTACCTATATATCCCAATTTAGGGCCTCAAGCCAATGTAGTACTCCCAAAACTTAAGAAAAATATCTTAAAGGGTGGTTGTAGGAAAAAGGTAAAAATATAGTTGAGAGGTCTAAGTTTGTTTTAAAATCTAGATTATATCATTAAGAGTCAAGAATATACGCAGTGAGGCCTAGAGTTGGAATAGGTAGGTAGGCTTAGGGTAGAGAGAGAGATAGAGGTAGTGAAGCCTAGGGTAATTAGGAAGGTGGTTCTATGGCCGAGCTAACCTTATAAGACCCTATGTTGACTAAGTGCTACCTACATAGCCTAGTTTATGGCCTCAAACCAATGTAGTCTTCCCAATGAGTAGGGAAAAAGGTGGTGAGGGAGTATATTAAAAGGGATGTGACTTGATTCATTTTTGTATGGATGTAGGTGAGGATGGATCTTACACTATGAGACCATTTACTAAGGTTATTGAAATGGATGAGGAGAGATGTTATTCCTGATGAGTGGGATCATATGGTGGCTATCAGTTTGGGAGGAATATAATGATACTATCAAATTACATGAGATGTATCACTAATGATTGCACTAATTAAGAGGTGGGACTATACCACCAACACCTTTTATCTATTGACTGGAGAGTTGATGATGACATAGGAAGATGTTTACAAGATTATACGACTATCACTCTAGGGTGAGGAGCTTTTTACATGCTTGAGAGACGAGCATGATATACATATGGTCAACTTATATAGGAAGCATGTCAGTGAGGTGACCTACCATTTTTTTGGCTTTGTATATGAGTCACTCTACATGGTTGATGAGGAGCAACATCATCTTAGCATCCTAATGATGATCAAGATCATGGTTTATGACCTACCTAATGTAAATAGAGGGATATTTTTGATTGCTTTGACTGGTGTACTTATGTAGATGATAGAGTAGTAAACTATTTTTACCTAGGGTCTAGTATTTTTGGTATATTTATTTAAAGATTTGTGGGGTTTGAGGCTACATCAGTGATATAACTTATGTGTCAGCCATATTTTGCACTATTGGGAATATGAGCTCATCATGGTGACATGACCACTAGGGCTACCTATCACTATTATATCCAACTTCAGGATTGGATTTAGATGGTAGAGAGATGGGATGGCACAAACTTGAGTGGATGGCATCATGTGAGACATCAACTACTATAGGTGCATCATTAAGGGCTTGATCCCTATATATATTGTGTGGAGACTATAACTTACATATCTAATTTTTAGAGGGTAGAAAGAGTAGCTTATTGGGTTGTAGATTGCATTATGTGTCAAAGGGTGATGGGATGGCGAGCTAGAGATAGTACCCATGGCATGAGTTAGGAGATAGTTTGGGCTATTATAGGATATTATGCTTGCCTTTCCTTAATATAAGAGGGATAACATAAAGGCATCATTTCCATTTCTCAAGGAGATCAAGGGGCCATATTTTGAGGAACTGCCAATAGGGCTAGGTGTTGGGCACCTAGGGTGTATAGATACCTACATAGCTTAGTGAGTATGGTTATATCTGGTAGTGGAGCTTAGGAGGCCGTCAACAGACTTATATGGGCTAGTTAGGGAGAGAGATGTAGCACTATAGGCATGAGATATAGTAGTATAGGCTTGAGATATAGTGGTGTAGGCTTGAGAGATAGCCAAGGTAGAAGTTTTAACGTTATAGAGGTAGGTGGTGACATTGTAGGGGTAGATTAGGGATTTGTAGGGTCAGGCCACAACACTACAGCTAGATGATTATTTTACAAGGTTAGGTGACTATAGTGATGACAAAGAAATATTTTGAGAGTAGTAGTAGGTCAAGCCACTCCTCCTCCACCATAGGGACTCATATAGGTTGGACCATTGTCAAGTGTCATGGGTCGTCCATAGACTATATTAATGGTGAGCTATTTGACTACCCTAGATGACATTGCTTACTATGAGAGGGAAATTAGAGAGTTCTTATAGATATAATGATATTCAGAGTTTAGAAAGTAGGAGAGGTTGATGTCATGGGTGATAAATTCTAGCTCAAGTTGATGTAGATGGATAGAGAGTGGTGATGATACTGCATCTTCATGACCTTAGGGAGAGCCTTGAGGACCCTGAGCATCAACATTTTCTAGTTTTGGTTTATATATGTTATATGTATATCAACCTATGATCTAAAGATGTGAGATGTAAAATTTGAGAGAGTCTTATGATGTAGAAGAGAAACATGTATTTGATCACATATTTATATATGAGATGTTCATTCATTGTCATGTGTTTATTTGAGATGCATTGTGTATGTTCATGATGTTGATATGGATGATGTTCATTTATTGATATTTTAATTTAGATGTTAATGTTGATCATGTTATTTGATGTTAGACTAGATTTTCCCATTGATGTGATGGTATATGCATAATTTATTGGTTATATTTTATTGTCCCCAAAAATTGACTTCTTATTTTTGGGACAACATATGAACTATTTTTGCCCTGCAGGACCAAAATTATCTCTCCCCTTCTCAAAATATTATTTTGAGCCTTCAAATGCTTTATTATCCAAGACTTTTCAGATTTTTATGGACTCTGTAGATTCAAAACTACTGACTCTATGGGCTTAAAATTAGCTGGTTCAACGATTTCCATGGTTCAACGTGTGGGTTTTTCATTTTTTTCCTAAAGTTTTGTCTAAGTCTCAAAGTCGAGCGGAAGGTGCCAAGTGTCATCTACCAGGACACATTATAACTTATTTCTAAAAAGTAGCAGAACGTGTCATGTGTCCTGTTATAACTCAGTGGAAGCCACCAAGTGTCAGCATCCACAGTTCCTTCCTTTTGTTTCATTATTTGAGTAAGGACTATGGTGGACCCCTCGGGTGAGTTGCTAAAGTCAAGCAGAAACTGCCAAGTGTCATCTATCGAGACACAGTTTCTAATAAAATTTCAAAGTAGTGGAGTGTGCCACGTGTCCCATTCTAGCTCAACAGAGCGTGATAAGTGTCTACATCCATAGTTTAGGTTTTTAATACATTTCAAAGCTTATTTCAATAAGCTTCTCTCATAAACCTGTGGAGGGCACCAAGTGGCAATAGGAGAAGGTTGTAATATGTTTTTCTACAAAGCAGTAGAAGATGCCACATGTCCCTTGTAAAGCTCAGTGGAAGCTACCAAGTGTCAACATCCACAGTTCCTTCCTTTTTTTTCATTATTTGAGTAAGGACTGTGGTGGGCCCCAGGTAATTTGCCAAAGTAAGCGGAGCGCACCAAGTTTCATTGTTCATGTGAATCCAAATGAGTCTTGAATGTTTTTATATTGTTTCTAAAGATTAGTAGAAGCTGCCATGTGTCATCTTTTGTAGGACTCTCAAAAGGTGTTTAAAGCTTCTATAAGTAAGCAAAAACTACCAAGTGTCCTTGCATGTTTCACAGTGGAACACGCCATGTGTCACTTGTTGAGATCAGTGGAAAGTGGCCAAAGCAAGTGGGAAAGACATGAAGGAATTGTTACAGAGTATGATGGGCCCATATGCATCAAATTTAGGACAACCACCTAGCTATTGGCTTTTAAATGATGACAGGCTTGAAGACATCAAATTTGTGGCAATGAGATAACTATTAATCTTTATAGGCTTAAGCATAGACCCGAATGCATTCAAAGACCTTCAGGGTGAGAAGAAGAACCAAAAGAACTAGAAAGGGGAAAAATGTAGTTTGAGGGCTCAAATTATAGCAGGAAAAAGGGAAGACCAAAAATATCTATAGGAGTTATTCCCATTAGGTGGAAAAGTTAACTAGGTAGATATTTGAGCTTGCAAACATTAAAGGCATGGCCTATTTGTCTCTTTTGGGGTAAAGGTGAGGAGGATAACTTTGCAAAAATTAGGTGATAGACTAGATGACTCAAGCCTAGGAGAAGACATTTGAGATGAATCAACACGTCATAGTTAAGGTGGCCACCCTATTCTAACATGGCCCTCTTTGACAAAATTGGAAGTGCATTCAATACATTGAGTGTGACATGGGCCATTCCATGGAACAAATCACCAAGCCTTTCTCGACTATTATATATTGTAATCTCTTGTATCATTTTAAAGGGACCTTTATTGATAAAGGAAGTAAAAACTCTACCCAAACTGAAAGGCAAATACTAAGACTTTGAGCTCAGATTATTGTTCATATTATTTTATCTGAATGAGACAGCAAGTTACATGCAAACTTTGAGTTATTATAGCTTGTATCATTTTAAGAGATTGTTTTTATGCCTATCTTCTAAATGTGTTCTTGTTTATTTAATCTAACAAGCAGAATTTGTGGAGATAATTAGGAAGGTGTCTTGAAGCCAATTATAAGAAGACTTTATGCTACCTATAGTTGCCTTTAGCGTGTTTGTCTTTTTCTATTTTTATGTAAAGGACCTTGGGATGAATTTGTGCCCTCATTTTTCTTTGTATCTCACTCTTTGGGTAGTTAAAGTGGAGACTTTGTGCTACACTTCATTATGCTAGTTACTGCACCCTATTACCAGTCACTTGTCATTTCCTGAAAGAAATCTTGTTGTTTCCTGTAAGACCACTTCTGAAAGAAGATAAGTGCCTTCAGTATCTTCACCAAGATTTCTCCTTTGTCTGTGAGCATCATCTCTAGAAAAAGAGAGATGTATGGTGTTACCCTACCCTTGAGTGTTATTTTATACATTTATATAGTATATAGCCCCTCATATCTATAGGGAACCTCCCCTTGATGAGAGGAGAGATTTATCCCCTTTTGATGTGGTAAACACACACATCTGGATGACCAATCTCCCTATGATGTGGTTGAAGAGACCTATTTTGCTCATCAATTAGCTGGTGACAAAATATTCACCCAATAGATTTATCTTAGCATTTTTACATATTTGTAATGGTGTATGCTTAAAATGAGAATGTTGGTCATGTTAGGCTATTTTAACATTTTCCATATCTGTGATGGCATATGCATAAAATAAATAAGCTAGTTAGGTAAATGTTGGTATTATTTCTACATCTTAAATAGAGATATCGACATGTGATATGGATAGAAAAATAAAAGTCAAAATACTTGTGCTTTGGCAAGGACCATATTTTATCACATAAATAGGCTTAGGAAAATAAGCCTCATTCATGCCTCATATCAATGAACCATTGTGTTTGTTAGAGAAGCATCATGTTCACCTCATGTTAAGTGAGCTTGATGGTCCCTTGAAAGAGTATGAGGGGAAAAAAAAGGGATAATGAGAGGAAATGTTTAGACAGTATAACCTACCAAGTAGAAATGATATGTCCCTTTTGTGGGTGACCTGAGAGCTAGTATAGGCAAGTCCATGACTTAAAGTTTTTTTTTTTTTAATTTATTTATTTATTTATTTTTTACAGTGTAAGCTGATCAATAAGGGAAGCCTAAAATGGGAATGTGTATAGGTTAAGGTTGTTCAAAAATATGGGGAGCCTTTTACATTTGTTTTTCCCTTTGAGGAAAAATCTTGGCTTAGCCATCCTTCAAGGGAGTAGTCTATTGATAATAGTAGAGATAAGTTACGTATCTATCCTTCAAGGGAGCAATCTATGTTGAAAAAAATAACCTAAGATTTATAGATTTTTTCAAATATCCCATTTTTTTACTTTTAGTCATGGACAAGACTATAGAGGCTTAGGAGTTTTTCACTTTGAGGATAAAAAAATACCACTATGTAAGTTATCTAAGTTTATAGAAGTAAGGGTGAAGAGGAAGGGAAATGAATGTAATGGATATGCTCAAGGGATGAGCTCAAGTTAAACATGAAGTAAAATGACATTGTTTTAAAAAAAGAATGGTCATAGATGTAAGGCATTTAAAGGCTCTAGTTTTGGCCTTCCTTTGAGAGAAAATAAGTGATAAGTTCCTAAACCATACTCATGAGTTATGATATAAGGTCCAAGCCAATTAGGAGAAAATTTACCCCATTTTCTTTTCTCCATGTTCATCACATGTTGATTTTATTTCAAGACAAGATCTCCTATATTGAAATCTCACTCTTTGAGGTTTTTGTTATAAGCACGTTCGATACACTCTTGATAGATTTGGAGGTGGTTGAGGGCTATGAGATGGTTCTCATCAAGCAATTCAAGTTGGTAAAAACTTTCTTAGTGAAAGGCATCATTAGTAAGTATAACATGTAGAGAAATGTGAAGAGAAGGAATCTAAACCTTAAGAGGTAAAATAGCCTCCATCCCATATACCAATGAAAAAGGTGTAGAACCCATAGGTGTTAGAATGATAGTGTTGTAATCCCATAAAGCAAAAGGAATGTGTGTGTGATAATCCTTGATTATATCATTGACTACCTTCATGAGAATCTTGGTCAAAGTTTTGTTAAAAGCTTTTGCCTATCCATTAGCTTAGGGATAGTATCATGATGAGAAGCTTAATTTGATTCCAAATTCATCACAAAGACTTTAAACAATCTTATTTTTGAAGGACTTTCCATTATCTATTATAATCTTGTGAGGTACACCATATTGACAAATAATGTGATGGTTAATGAAGTCAATACTTTTGTTAGTTTTAGTAGAGATGAGAGGGACCACCTTGACCCACTTGGTGAAGTATTCAGTGGTAGTAATGATAGAGCAATGATAGAGTGATGAATGAGGGTTAATCTCTTTGATTAGATCTAAGCCCCATTAGGAGAAAGGCTAAAAGTCTTTGGCAACTTTCAATGCATGACTAGGAATGTGAAGAAGGTTAGCATGTTGTTGATACGTGATGAAATGCCAAACATAGTTAGCATAGTCCTGATGAAGTATGGGATAATAATATCCAAGTTGAAGAATATATTAAGCAACTACATGACCATTGAAATGCCCACCACAAATCCCATCATGGACTTCCTTAATAACAAAGGTAATTTTAGTACGAGTTAGGCATCTAAGGAAAAGTACATCAAAATTTTGCTTGTAGAGAAGCCCCCCTAGTATAGTGTAATGAGCAATACATTTTATGAAGGCCCTTTTCCCATTATTAGAAAGATCAAGAGGCGTAATGGAGAAGGAAAAATAATCTATGAGTTGTTTGTACCATAAGTCTTATGGGTTGGTTGTTACATTTCCTACAAAAAGGATGTTAGCTAAGACATAGGAGGGTAATGTTAAGTGATGCATGGTCACATAGATTCTTGAGGAGGAGGATGAAGAGGGTATGTATGAATTAAGTGAAGCCATCATGTTAGAAAACTTCTTTTTAGATTGATGAATAGTTTGTAAGAGATGAGAGTCAAATGATCCCAAGAGTGTATCTACATGATGTTTATACTATTACAAAACTTCATTTTTGCATAGGTAGGAACCATTAACTTGGTTAACCACTAGTTGAGAATCACCAAAAATGGTTATGGATTTGATACCTAAGAAGAGAGCTATTTGAAGTCCTAGAATCAAAGCCTCATATTTAGCCATATTATTAGTGAATTCAAAATCTAGTTTAAATGACAAATGCATAGGCTCACCATCTAGAGGGATAAGTATGACACTGGCACCCCCATAATGTTGGCATTTAGATCCATCAAAGAACATCATTATTTGATAGGAAACATCATTAATGGAGAGTGTTGCAATAGAGTCATTAGGGAATTCAAGATTTGAAGGTTAATTGTCAGGTAAAGGTGCAGAATATAACTACTCTATGATTTTTTGCCCTTTAATTGATTTTTGTTGAATGAACTCTAAATCAAATTTAGTAAGAAGCATGAGCCACCAAGATATAGGTTGGTTGTGATAAGGTTTTGAATGCATGTATTTGAGAGGATCAATATGGGTGACCACATAAGTTTTGTGATAATGGAAAAACTTAATGGTAAAAAATACTAATACAAGGCAAAGTTTTTCAATATGGGTATATCGAGTCTCATAATCAATAAGTGTATAGCTTATGTAATAAATCACCTGCTCTCAATGTTGGTCATCTCAATGTGTAGTCATAGCACCTAGAGAATGGTTTGTTGTGGAAATGTAAAGGTAAAAAGGCTAATTTTACTTAGGTATAATAAGAACCAAAGGGGAAAAGAGGTATTGTTTAAGTGCATCAAAGGCTTCCTAACAATTTTTATTCCATGGGAAGGAGACATCCTTTTGAAGGAGATGATGAAAGGGTTAGTAGTGATCTAATCGATAGGAAATGAAGCATCAAATTGACTAAAGTTTGCCTTGTAGTCTACAAAATTGTTTGATATTAGTAGGTGGAGGCATCTATAAAATTTCTCTAAACTTAGCAAGATCAACTTTGATACCACGGAGAGAAATGATTAAACCTAAGAGTTTACTAGAAAGAACAATAAAGACATATTTCTTTGGGTTTAGTCAAATGTTATATTGGAGGAGATGAGTGAATATGGTTTTGAGAATTATCAAGTGTTCTTGGTGATGTTTAGACTTTTCAAGTAAGTCATCCATGTAATCTTCCATAATTTTGTGTAAGAAATCACAAAAATGTAAGTCATGGCACGCTGGTAAGTTGCACTAGCATTTCTTAGTCCAAAAGACATGACCCAATAATATAAAGTTCCCCATGGGGTAATAAAGGTGGTCTTGTGTTGATCCTCAGGAAAAAATAGGATTTGATTATATCCAAATATTCTATCCATAAGTGATAGCATCTCATGGTTAGTCATTAGATCAACAAGTTGGTCGATATTAGGCAATGGAAAATCATCTTTTGGACAAGTGAGATTTAAATCATGATAGTCAATGTAAATATAGATTCTTCTGGTTGCTTTCATGATAGGAATGATATTGGAAATCCATTTCATGTAGTCAATATATTGGATAAAGTTAACAAAGAGGAGGCATTGGAGTTCCTCTTTGACAAGGAAATCGATATGAGGATGCATTTTGTGAAGTTTCTACTCAATGAGTTTAGCATCTCAATTGGTGACAATGTTATGGGTGATGATAGAGGGGTCAATACTAGGCATGTCATTGTAAGACCAAGTGAAGGCTTTGCTATGATCATTAAGAAATGTGACATAATTAGCTTGCTTGGAGGAATTTAAAGATTGGCCAATCTTGAGGATGTGAGGGTTATTGTGAGAGGGAAAGTTGATGTCAATGGTTGATCCATTTAACATAACTTGGGTTTTAAATGGGAGCAATCATTGGATATAAGAATAATCCACACCCATGTAAGTGATAATTGCATCATCATCCTGACATTAAAAAGTGTTAATAGTGGGATAATCTTCATCAATTTATTGAAAAAAAATTAGGAGGTATAGATACCTCTGATTCTATGGGTAATGGTGAAGAATAAGGTGGAGAAGGAGAGACTAGTTTTTTGATACTTGGTTCATGAGAGGTTTTGGTGAGTTTGTTTGGTTCATCATATCCCACACCATGCCTCTTTTTGTCATTTTCAATGGTGTTGTTCATAGGAAATTCAATAGGCATGTGGGCACCTTATTTGTAATGACCCAAACCAAATCCTTTCTAGACACACCTATGTAGGTAGGTGTGAGAGAATCTAGGGGTACTCAAAAAAGCAAAGTCACAAGTGAATGTCATAGAATCTTGTAAACATCTTCTTGTGTCACTATCAACTCTATGATCGATAGATGGAAGGTGTTGGTGGTATAATCCCACCTCTCAATCAATGTGATCATCAATGACACATCCCATGTCACACAATAGTATCATATTACTCCTCCAAAATTGACAACTACCATATATGATCCCACTCATCTAGAGTAACATCTCTCATCATGTGCATCAATAAACTTGGTAGATGGTCTCGTAGTGTAAGTTCCATCCTCACCTATATTCATACATAAAATAATCAAGTCACATCCATTTTACTCTACTCCCTCACCACCTTTTTCCCCTTCCCATTAGGATAACTACATGGGTTTGAGGCCCTAAAGTAGGCTATGTAGGTAGCACTCAGTCAACATGGGGTCTTCTAAGGTTAGTTCAGCCATAAACTCACCTTCCCAATTACCCTAGACTTCACTTCCTCTATATCTCTCTACCCTAGGCTTACCTACCTATTCCAAATCTAGGCCTCACTACCTATATTCTTTAATCTTAACGTGATAAGCTAGATTTTAAAACAAACCTAGACCTCTCAACTATATTTTTATCTTTTTTCCTACAACCACCCTTTTAGATCTTATTCCTAAGTTTTGAGAGAACTACATTAGCCTGAGGCTCTAGACTAGGCTATGTAAGTAGGACTCAGATGACACACGATCTTCTAAGGCTAGCTTAACCATTAGGCTAGTTGACTACTCCCACCAGAGATAAACTCAGCCTTTCTCTTATTTATTACTTTTTGATATAATTGATGTTATCATTAATGATGATGTTAGTGTTTTATCAACCTATGTATCAGTCAATGTTGACAGCACACTACCAACCTCAGTGTCAGGTTAGCCAACATCAGATGATCTTAGTGTTGTGTTGACTAATGTCAATTGATCTCATCGATGTTGGTGACTAGTTTGGCCTCAGGGCTGAATGAGCCACACCCAACCTACCCATTTTCCCTAGAAAACTACCCCCAAATCCACCTAGCCTCTCTTATACCTACCCTAACCTATTTTCTACATATTCACCTATCATTTAAACTAAAACTTAGAAATACAAAATCAAAGTAGTTTAAGCTTTTAACTCACCTCACCATCTCCTTGCTAAAATTGTTGGCACCTATGGTCATGCACCTCCTATTGGGTCCCCTTCTTACACTACCATCTCAAATCATTCTTAATGCCCTATTTCTTCTCTCCAATCAACAAGTTTCAAATGAGTTTGGTTAGCCACCAAACCCCCTTTTATCAGGTTTGGTCAGCCACTGACATTGACAAACTTGACCTAACCTACTAATATTGGTGCTTATGCATATCGATATTAGTAATGTTTCCCTAATAATTCCATTGATACTTTTTCTTATTGATATCATCACCTATTTCCAATATTGACACCTTTCAAAACATATTTTTCACCATAAAACACCCAATTTTGCACAACTTTACCCATACATTAGGGTAAATAGAGATCACATATATCTCCCCAAACCATGATAAAATGACATTGAAGATAACTCAAATCTTCACTCTCAATGACTGTGTTTGGAGATCATGAATATTTCTTTACTCATTGACCCTTTTACACCAAGCTTACATTGCTTATCTTGACTGTAGTTGGCTATTATACACACACGTATTTTAGGTGTTTTGGATGAAAACCAAGTCTATCATGTCACCTTCAATCCCTTTTTTGTTTCCTAGGGGCACTTCCAACCTCAAATACCTAGGATATATTGACCATTAGAGCTATAACTTTGATTGATTTAACCTATCATCTATCACTTACAAGCTACGCTTTGGTCATTTTTATCAAGGTCATCCTTAACATTGCCTATTCTTAACATTTTCAACTATAACTCATTATACGTATTGTTCCCAAAATTTGTCACTTGTTTTTGGGGACAACATATCAACTATTTTGGTCTTAAAGGCCAAAATAGTCTCTTCCCTTCTAAAAGAAAACGTTTTGAGTGCTCAAGTTCTTCAATTATTCAAGCATTTTCAGTTAAGGGACTCATAGGTTCAATAATTTCCACAGGTTCATCAATGGGCTTTCACAAAGAAAGAAGTTACAAAACTTAGGTAATTTCAAGGCTAGTTTAACACTGAGGTTCAATCAAAAGACTTAAAGGTGGGCTTCAAACAAATGGAATGAACCATTGAACTAATGAACCATTAAACCCTGCCTCCAAAATTTTAAGGTTCAATGGGTTCAAGGTTTAATGACATTGGCAGACTTAAAGAGTTGAGCACTTTAAAAGTTCAAAGAAGTTCAACCACTTCAAGATTCAATGGCTTTGACGGACTTACAAAAAAAGAAGACTTCAAAGAGTAAAGATTGAACCATTGAACCTTGAACCAAAAGAGTTCAAAGTTCAAAAGTTCAATGAGTTCAACAAGTTTGATGGACTTAGAAGAACAAAAATATTTGAGGAGCTAAGAATGAAAAGTTGAACCATTAAATTTTGAACTAAAACAATTCACATGTTTAAAGGTTTAATGAGTTCAAGAGAAAAAGAAAGGGTCCAAAATTTTTGAAGCTTCATGAGGATTCAAAGAATGAGAATGAACCATTAAACTTTGAAACAAAATGGTTCAAAGTTCAAAGGTTAAAAGGTTTAAATAAGTTTGAAGTTCAAAAGGAAGCTTTGAGTGAAGGAAGGAAGTGGAAGATTATAGAAACAAGTTTGAGGAGAAGGTTCAACCAAAGAGGAAAAGAAAGTGAATGCAGACCTTCTCAAAGAGCCAATTGAACCAAATAGCCAATTGAACTGCTCAAACCATTGAACCATTGAACTGATGCACTCCAAAGGTTCAAAGGTTCAAAGTGGTTCAAGTGACTAGAGACTAGTGACGTCCCTATAGATGTCAAATTTAGGGTAATGAAATATCTGTTACTTTTCAAATATGGTATGAACATGAGAATAAACTCAGTGACTAACCAAGAAGAAGCCAAAAGAGCCAACTAAAAGTGAGAAGATAGCCCGAGAGATCAGATCACTAAGGAAGGACAAAACATGGCAAGGAAGAGAGAAAATGCTAAAGGAAGACCAAAAATATCTAAAGGAGTTATTTCAGTAGGTGGAACAGTCCACCAAGTGAACATTAGAGAGTGTAAGCACTCAAAGGCATAGCCTATTTTTCTTCATTGAGTAAAGACAAAGTGGATAGCTACACAAATATCTTGAATAGGACCAGATGGCCTATACTTTGGAGAGGACATTTGAGAAGAATTAACATGGCAAAGTTAAGGCCGATACCCTGTTCTAACATAACCCCTTCACAGAATTTTAGATGCATTCAAGTCATTGAATGCAACATGGACCATTTTGTGGAACCAAGTGCCAAGTCTTTCTTGGCTACTATATATTATAGTCTCTCATTTTGTAGAAGAGATATCTCTCTATTATAGAAGCAAAACTCTACCCAAATTGAAAAGCATTTCCTAAGACTTTAAGCTCAAAATTGTTAATCATATTTCCTCATTTGAATGAGAAAACAAGTGACCTTTTAGACTTTGTGCTGAAATATCTTGTGTTGTTTAGGAGATTGTTCTCATGTCTATTTCCTGAATGCAGTCTTATCCATTTAATCAAATAAGTAGAACTAGTGGAAATAACCTAGAAGGTGTCCTAAAGCCAATTGTGGGAGACTTTGTGCTACAAAAATTGTCTTTAGTGTGTGTTTTCTATTTATGTGTAAAGGAGATTAGGAATAATTTATGCCCCTATTATCCTTCATATCTTTTACTCTTTGGTAGTTGAGGTGGAGAGTTTGTGCTACACTTCATTCTACTATGTTACTGCATCAAGTTACAATTACTACCTGAAAGGAGTCTAGCTATTCACTGAACATTACTTCTAAAAGAAGAGGAGTACCTTCAGCAATCACCCAAGATTTCTACTTTGTCTTGTGAACATCATATCTAAAAAAAGAGAGATGGATGGTGTTATCCCATTCCTGTGTGTATTTTTAGCATATATATATATATATATATATATATATATATATATATATATATATATATATATATATATATATATATATATATATCCTATAGTTAATAGGGAACCTCCCCTTGATGAGAGGAGATATTTGTCTTATTCTGATGTGGTAGACATGCACATTTGGCCGATTAAATCTCCTTATGCTATGGTTGAAACACTTATTTTTTTGTCAGTCAACTGGTGACAAAATATTCACCCAATAATTTTTTGGCGACTCTGTTGGGGATGTTTTGTGTAGTTTGAAGCCTCAAGCTTCAAATTTAAGTAGTTCCTATCCTTATCCATTTTCATTTTACACTCTGGAAAATCCATGGTATCCACAAAGCTAAAGAGCTAAAGGTATTGTTGACCCTATTTTTGAGCTTGTGCAACAAAATAATTTCTATCTTTCTCCTCCACAAACTCACCTTCAGTGAACTAGGAGTTTTCCTCCTACAAAAGTTAGGTCTCCATTACCAAGTAAAGTATCTATTTCTACTATTAGTAGATCTTTGTCTATACATACCCCTCAGACATTTATTATCCCTCCCTTCAATATTCATATCATGGCAATTCAAGGTCCTTGGGTAATTCTTTTGGTCCACTCAATCTAACTCTACCTCTACATGAGCTACCTCATAGTTCCAGGAAGAATTTCCCTAAGTTCTTTGGTGATGGGAGAGTCCATCCTAATGAACATATTACAGCCTTCAACATAGCCTATGGTATGATAGGAGTGGAGTATGAAGACGTAGTAGTCAGGTTGTTTGTGGAAACATTGTAAGGCACTACTACAAATTTGTTCTATCATCTAAAAGCAAAAATAGTGACTGACTTGAACACCCTCAAAGCTAAGTTTGAAGCAAGTTTTAAGCCTGTAAAAGATGTGCATGCCCTACTAGTCCAACTCACACAAATGAAGGAGCCTCATGAACCTATGAGGGACTTCATAGCCAAATTTGATAAGCTAAGGAATAGGATTCCTATAATTGCTAAGCCAATAGCTGAGAATCTCAAATGTTTTTTCATCAATTCTCAGCTGCCTAAAGTGAGTTTCCTATTGAGATGGGATAGCCACATAGACCTTGTTATAGCTCAAGATTTGGCCACTGAGGTGGAAGATAATCTTATGTTGGCATGAAAGATAAGAAGAGATACTAACAGAGGCAAATCTTATTCATCTTCTGAGAATTCATGTACAAGCACCACTGATCCTATGGTGCAGAAGCTAGCAAATGAGTTACTAGCTCTCAGAAAGCAAATGGTGTAAGGGATGTCTACTCCTCCTTCATACCAGGATATACCAAGGAGGACATTTCCTAATCAGTCATACCAAAGCAATGCTACCAAAAATCAAGTGTAGCTAAATCATCTTCCTCCCTTACAAGGGAAACTTGCCATTGAAGTAGCCCCAACCAACTCAATAGTTGGATATCTTGAAATAGAATCTAATTTTTCTTTCCAACTTGAGTTGAACCAAGAAATTTACACTGATCTCTTTGTAGAAGACCAAGAAAAATCAATAAGAGACTCCAATATTGGTTTCCTAAATTACCAGGATAAACTTAGAAGCAGAGGTGAAGTGGTTGATGGATCATACGTAGTGTTTACTAGGTCATAAAACTAGTCAGCTCAACAAAATAATAAAGAAAAAATAAGGAAAGAATCTCGACTAGAAATTTTGATTGCTAAATGGGGGACTACATTGCCTTTTCAATCAAAGGACCCAGTGAGCAATAAAAAAGTAAGTACTCCAAGTATTCCTTCATCTTCTACTTCAAATTTATAGATCAGTCCTACACCCCAAAAAAACTAGAAGGATGAACTTCCTTCCTCTATCATCAATCCTTTATAGTCATTTGACATAATCGACCATGTTAAGAAGACCAAAATTTAAATGATTGAATTTGAATTCTTGCAATCCAACCCTTAGTAATTAGATAGGCTAGTTGAATATGTGAAGAGTAAAAATGTCCTTATAGGACAAGAAATTCTAAAGGTATCTCTCACATCCACCTAGAATAACCTTATCATTACTCCTCCAACTACCCCTAGGAAAATAGAGCCTTTTTATGTTTTCCTATTAATAAACAATCACAAACTAAGCAAATGCATAATTGACTCAGGCACATCTGACAACATCATGCCTACCAAGGTGGCAGACTCTCTTGGTCTCACACTGACCAAGACCTTTGGGAGATGCTTTTCCATGGAAAACAAATAAGTACCTTTGCTAGACAAATCAAGGATGCCCAGTTTACATTTGCAACATTCCTAGATAAGAGGATCAAAATGACAGTACTAATGGAAGACATCCTGGCCTCATATGACATCTTTCTTGGTCAAAATTTTTACAAATATGTTGGTGGTGAGTTAACCATGGACCTGTTTGAGGCAAGGATCCTTATCAAATGTGTCATGCAGAGGCTACTCCCTAAGAAGGAGTTGAAGTACATTGTCACCCAGACATCAGCCCTTGAAGCTCAAATTTTGTTTGAGTCTTCAATAATGGGTAATTACTTCCTATCCATTAAGGAGGTTCATGTGACATTTGATGAAATTTCTAAATGTGACAATCTAACAATCAATTTAGACAAAATAGCAAAAGAATTAATAGAGCACAATTTATATGTGAAAGGATCTCCCCTTCCAAATGAAGAACAATCTGAGAAAAAATTAGTTTTTGATGATGTATGAATACTAGAATTAGATGGTAGCTATTCTTCTACCAACTCAAGAGCTGGGATTATATTGATATCTCCTCAAGGAGATATTTTTACTTATTCATATAAGTTGCAGTTCAGCAACACCAACAACACTATTGAATATGAATCACTGCTACTCATTTTTAGGCTACTAATGATAGAGGTTTTAAACTCCTTCATGCCAAAGGAGATGTTGAATTGGTGGTTTGCCAGGTGAGGAACCTGTATTAAACCAAAAATGAGAGATTGCACCATTATCGCAATCTAGTTTGAGATCAAATTGAAAGCTTTGATGCTTTTAGTATCTTTGTAGTGCTTAGAGACTTCAATGATTGAGTTGATGCATTGGCTATCTCTGTAACCCTCATGGTTCCTCATAAAGACTTTGAAGAGCATAATTACACTATCAAACTAGTATTTTAACCAAGTGTACCTGATAATGCCAACCATTGACAAGAGTTTGATGCTGACAATCAAATCATGTGCTTCACTAGACTAGAAGAGCAATGAACTATGATAATGGATGATACTACTGTGTGTCAAAGTTAGGTAAAGAAAATCTCTGGCAAGAGAGCAAGGATTCATGGTTTTCAGATTAGAGATCCAGTCTTGCTGTGGGGCAAGAGGAGAGAACAAAAAGGAATGCATAGAAAATTTGATTCTTGGTGGAGAGGTCTATTCACCAATCATCGATTCTAGGGAGAAAATAGTTAATTGCTAATATATCAAGACAAAATGCCATTTTCTCTACCTCACAATGGGTAGCATCTGAAGCACTTAAATTATTAAAGTATCAAATAAGTCTAGTTGTACATATGTATAATTTTTGTATAGTCTTGAATTTTTGTTTTACATTGTTCATTTTTATTTTTGGCACCTTTTTTTTGGGTAGCATGACTCTATAGCCCAATGGCATACATGAAGGCACTAAGATTCTAGTTTCTACTCCCCTTGGCTATTTCAAAATTTCAAATAAAGGAAGTTCCCCAACTAGAGCTAGCTATTGTTCCTAAAATCCATCATTTGTTTTTGGGGACAACATATCAACTATTTTGGTCCTACAGGCGAAAATAGTCTCTTCCCTTCTCAAAAAAAAATGTTCTGAGTCTCAAGTTCTTCAATTATTCAAGAATTTTTAGTTAAGGGACTCATAATTTCAGCAGGTTCCATAGTTTCAACGGTGGGCTTTCACAAAGAAAGAAGTTCCAACACTTAGGCAATTTCAAGGCTAGTTCAACACTGAGGTTTAATCAAAAGACTTAACGATGGGATTCAAACAAATGGAATGAACCATTTAACCCTACCTCTCAAAGTTCAAGGTTCAACGAGTTCAAGGTTCAATGACATTGGAAAACTTAAAGAGTTGAGCACTTCAAAAGTTCAAAGAAGTTCAATCACTTCAAGATTCAATGGCTTCAATGGACTTAAAGAAAAAGAAGACTTCAGAGAGTAAAGATTGAACCATTGAATCGTTGAAGCTTGAACCAAAAGAGTTCAAAGTTTAAAGGTTTAATGAGTTAAACAAGTTTGATGGACTTAGCAGAATAAAAGGATTTGAAGAGCTAAGAATGAACCATTGAACCATTAAACTTTGAACCAAAATAGTTCATAGTTTTAAAGGTTCAATGAGTTCAACAAAAAAGGAAAGGGTCTAGAAAGTTCAAAGCTTCAAGAGGATTCAAAGAAAGAGAATGAACCATTGAAATTTGAACCAAAATGGTTCAAAGTTCAAAGGTTCAAAGGTTTAAATAAGTTCTAAGTTTAAAAGGAATCTTTAAGTGAAGGAAGGAAGTGGAAGATTCTAGAAACAAGTTCGAGAAGGTTCAACCAAAGAGGAAAAGAAAGAAATCATGGCCCTTCCCAAAGAGACAATTGAACCACTTGAACCATTTAATCGATGCACTCCAAAGGTTCAAAGGTTTAAGGTTCAAAGTGGTTCAAGTGACCAGAGACCAGTGACATCCCTGTGGACGTCAAATTTAGCGTAATGAAATATCTGTTACTTTTCAAATATGATATGAACATGAGAATAAACTCAACAACTAACCAAAGAAGAAGTCAAAAGAGCCAACTAAAAGTAAGAAGATAGCTTGAGATATTAGATCACTTAGGAAGGAAAAAATATGGCAAGGAAGAGAGAAAATGTTATAGGAAGACTAGAAATATCTACAAGAGTTATTCTAGTAGGTGGAACAGTCCACCAAGTGAACATCAAAGAGCACAAGAACTCAAAGGCACGACCTAATTTTATTTATTAAGTAAAGACAAGGTGGATAGCTATGTAAATATCTTGAAGAGGACCAGATGGACCATACTTTGGAGAGGACATTTGAGAAGAATTAACATGCCAAAGTTAAGGCTGATACCCTATTCCATCATGGCCCCTTCATAGAATTTCAAATGCATTCAAGGCATTGAATGTAGCATGGGCCATTTTTTGAAACAAAGAACCAAGTCTTTCTTGGTTACTATATATTGTAATCTCTCATTTTGTAGAAGAGAGATATCTCTATTATAAAAGTAAAACTTGGCCCAAATTGAAAAGCATTTCCTAAGACTTTGAGCTCAGAATTGTTAATCATATTTCATCATTTGAATGAGAAAACAAGCAAGCTTTCAGACTTTGTGCTGAAATAGCTTGTGTTGTTTAGGAGATTGTTCTCATGTTTGTTTCCTAAATACAGTCTTGTCCATTTAATCAAATAAGTAGAAATAGTGGAAATAACCTAGAAGGTATCTTGAAGCCAACTATGGGAGACTTTATGCTACCATAATTGTATTTAGTGTGTGTTTTCTATTTTTGTGTAAAGGAGCTTGGGAAGAATTTGTGCCCCAATTATCATTAATATATTTTAATCTTTGGAAGTTGAGGTGGAGACTTTGTGCTACACTTCATTCTGCTATGTTAATGTGTTTAGTTACAATTACTACCTGAAAGGAATCTGACTGTTGACTAAACATTACTTCTAAAAGAAGAGGAGTACCTTTAGCAATCACCTAGAATTTATCCTTTTTCATTTGAACATCATCTCTAAAAAAAGAGAGATGGATGGTGTTATCCCACCCCTGTGTGTATTTTCAGCATATATATGTATATATCCTATAGTTAGTAGGGAACCTCCCCTTGATGAGAGGAGAGATTTATCCCATTTTGATGTGGTAGACCTGCACATTTGGCTGATCAAATCTCTTTATGTTGTGGTTGAAACACCTATTTTTCCTTTAATCAGTTGGTGACAAAATATTCACCCAATAGTATGTAGTGATGCTCAATTATCCACTAGTCACCCAATTATCTTTCTATCAAACTGGTACCTAATTCTAGTTTCTCCTCTATCAATTCCTATTTTGAGAGGGGATACCTCATCCAATACTTGGAGCATCTAACTCCTATTTTTGTCTTGAAACATGTTAGTATAAATTACAAGATAAAAAGGGGAAAATGTAGACACCAAAATTGTGTCACACACACATGCATAACTGCCTATGTCGAAACCCCCTAGGCCCATTTTCATAATAACAATTAATATCCTTAACCCATCCTTTTATCCCTCACATATTTAATTAATTTAAAATACTTAATTAACTTAATTAAAAACCCATATTGTCACCTTACCTAGCCATCTCATCCTATGACTAATTATTCTCTGATGAGTCACCTCAAGACCTTGTCCCCTCATCCTAACTACCTAAGACTTATTCCTACTTCCAAACTAAATTCCTTAACAACTAATTCCTTCCTAACCTTTTATTTTTACTATTTTATAATAGGTATCATAGTTGGCATGCACAAAAATTGAAAATAGGCTAAAAATAGAAAGGTTTACCTATTATAAGGCCACCAACATTAGTCAACATATGACTGACATCGGTGGGATACTTGCCAACATCAGTGGCATCACCAACATTGGCAATATAATATAAACTCCAATCTCTAGTTCAGGTCAACACAAATTAAGAAAATTGATTCTTACTCTTGTTGAAGCTCTCAACATTCTATTTTTGACATCCATGCTTACAATCACCTTACGTAAGTCAATCACCATTAACACCTAAGCTCTTAAGGACTAACAACATCCACTTGTTCTCTATGTCTAAGCATTCAAGTTCAGAGTCTTAGATAGAAACCATCAACCTAAGACTTATTATTTAGTGACCACCATAGCTAAGTATATCACTAATATTGTAGGTCATTTAAATATTTATTCTTCTATTTATTTATATCTACCATACACTATTTTATGCACTTCTGACCATACCCTCATGAGGGCATTAAAAAGCTTCCTTGTTTGTTTCCCCTTACATACATACCAAACCTCTAAAAAACTTAACCAAGCCATAAAATCCTTGACCTAACTCTCTCAACCTCTCTGACATGATCCAAACCATTTTTCAAACCCAAAAAGCCTCTTTGTAACTTCCCAATTGATTATTGCCCCTACCGACCTCGATAACCTAAACAACATTGATCACCTCAATGTCGACCTTGGTAGCATAACTGATATCTCTCACTATTCTACCAATGTTAGTGATTGTCAATTTCACAAAATTATTCAAAACCTACCTAGATAACTTCTAAAACACCAACAAAGCATCTCACCTACACCCTGTCACTCTCTGCTATGAACAGGTTAACTAAAATGGTAGTTTTATCTCTCTTTTACTCTCTATTTATCTTTCTTTTAGTTAGTTATTATTCTTTTATCTATTAAAAGTGGATTATCATCTCTAGGGAAATTTCATGATTCCTAGAATAAGCACGTAGCTTGGTAGCCCACTCATTTATCTGCTAACAAATAGTTTGTGGTAGTTCTTTCTTATTTTTAGGTAGTCCTCCCTAGCCAAAGAGGAGTTCTCACAATGTCTGAGTATGGTGTGAAAGCCAAATCCAGGTTCATTCTAATCACTTATCCTCATCCTTCTCTCTAATTTCCTTTATATTCAAAATAGACAAAATTTAATCAAACATTTCTTAATATAGACACCAAAATTATATCATGCACACATACGTAACTCCCTTGTCAAAACCACCCTAGGCTCATTTTAATAATAATAATTAATCTCTTTAACCCATACTTTTACCCCTCACACATTTAATTAAATTAAAATACTTAATTAAGTTAATTAAAAAGCCCTATTGCCACCTTACCTAGCCACCTCACCCTATGACTAATTCTCCTCTGATGAGTCACCTCAAGACCTGGTCCACTCACCCTAACTACCTAAGATTTATTCCCACTTAAAAACTAAATTCTTAAATAATAACTTCCTTCCTAACCTCTTATTTTTACCATTTTATAATAGATATCACACTTTACATGCACAAAAATAGAAAATAGGCCAAAAATAGAAAGTTTTACCTATTTTAGGGCTGTTGATCACCGTCAAACCATGGCCAACATCAATGGGATACTTGCCAACATCGATGGGATCATCGATGTCGGCAATATAATCCAAACTTTAACTTCTAGTTTAGGTCAGTATAAATTAAAAAAACTAATTTTTACTCTCATTGAGGCTCTCAACATTCTATTTTTGACATCGAGGCTTATAGTCACCCTGCGTAAGTCAATCACCATTAGCAATTGAGCTCTTGAAGACCAAAAACATCCACTTGTTCTCTCTATTCAGGCATTTAGGTTCAAACTCTTAGATAGAAACCATCAACTTGGCAATTATCATTTAGTGACCACCAAAAATAAGTATATCAATGATACTATGGGTCATTTAAATATTTATTCTTCTATTTATTTATATCTACCTTGTACTATTTTATGTACTTCTAATTGTACCCTTGTGAGGGAGTTATAAAGCTTCCTTATTTGTTTCCTCTTACATCCATACCAAACCTCTAACCAAACTTAACCAAGCCATAAACTCATTTACCTAAATCTCTCAACCTCTCTAACCTGATCCAAACCATTTCCTAGACCTAGAAAAGCTCTCTGCAACTTCTTAGATAATTATTGCCCCTATCAACCTCAAAAGCCTAACTAACATCGATCACCTTATTACTAACCTTGGTATCATAACTTATATCGGTCACTATTCTATATATGTTGGTGACTATCAATTTCCCAAACTTTTTCAAAACCTACTCAAATAACTTCTAAAACACCAACAAAGCATCTCACTTGTACCCTATCACTCTCTACTATAAACTAGTTGTTTGAAATGGTAATTTTATCTCTCTTTTACTCTTTATTTATCTCTCTTTTAATTAGTTATTATTATTTTTTCTCTCAAAAGTGGACTGTCATCTCTAGGGAAGTTTCACACTTCTTAAAACAAGCACGTAGCTTGGCATCCCAATCATTTATCTACTAATAAGCATCTTGTGGTAGTGATTTCTTATTTACAATTAGTCCTCCCCAGCCAAAGAGGAGTGATCACAACATCTGGATATGATGTGAAAACCAAATTTTAGTTCATTCTAATCACTTATCCCCATTCTTCTCTTTATTTTAATTTAAATTCAAAATAGAAAAAATTTAATCAAACATTTCTTAATGTAGACACCAAAATTACATCACACATACGTGCATAACTCCCTATGTCAAAACCCCCCTAGGCCCATTTTAATAATAAAAATTAATATCCTTAACCCATACTTTTACCCCTCACACATTTAATTAGTTTAAAATACTTAATTAAGTTAAATAAAAAACCCTAATTCCACCTTACTTAGACACCTCACCCCATGACTAATTCTCCTCTAATAAATCACCTCAAGACCTGGTCCCCTAATCCTAACTACCTAAGACTTATTCCCACTTCCAAACTAAATTCCTAAACAACTACTTCCTTCCTAACCTCTTATTTTTACTATTTTATAATAAATATCACACTTGGCACCCATAAAAATAGAAAATAGGCCAAAAATAGAAAGGTTTACCTATTCTAGGACCACCAACATCAGTCAACCCATGGCTGACATTAGAAGGATACCTATTGACATCGGTGGGATCAATGACATCATCAATATAAGCCAAACTCCAACCTCTAGTTTAGGTCAGCAAAAATTAATAAAATTGATTCTTACTCTCATTGAGTCTCTCAGCATTCTATTTTTGACATCCAAGCTTACAATCACCCTGCATAAGTCAATCACCATCAACAACTGATCTCTTGAGGACCAACAACATCTACTTGTTCTCTCTATTTAGGCATTCAGGTTTAGACTCTCAAATAGAAACCATTAACCTGGCACTTATCATTCAATAACCACCTGTAGACACTGAAATTGTGTCTACCCCTTTGGTCATCCTCCCCCCTTGGTCCCCTTGGTCCATTTCCTAACACTTATCCTAAGCCCCCTCAATTTTAAATTAAAATAATCAAATATTTGTCCCCTTGCCACCTCACCCATGCCACCTCGGATTCCTTCCCTTGGATCCCCTCACCTCATGCCATGCCTTAATGACCCAAATCCCACCTTAGCCCTTCCTCTCGCATCCATTTAAGCCCCTCTCAACCATTTTCCCATGCCATTTGACCCTGGCAACTTGTAAGAATGGATAGAAGGCCAAAATTAGCCTCTGTCCCCATTCTTCAACCATCGATGTCAGTCATTATACGGCCGATGTCGGCAGTTCTACCGGCGTCAGTTTCCTTTAAAACCAATTTTTTGCATCCATTGCTGCCCCCCACGAATGAAAACTCTTTGGCATCCTGGCATTCAAATTATCTCTCTCTCCCTCTCGCATAGCAAACATCACCAACTATAGGTACTCTGCATGAACAACTCTAGGCTCTTGGCATTACAGGTTCGTCAACAACATTAGCAACAAGTCCTCTGCACTCCCTCTTCAGAAAGCAAAGAGATAAGTATTTTTAGTGTCTTTTTCATTTCAGTATTTCTTTTTAATTCATTTGCTAACCAGCCCACTACTCAGACTCAACCTACCCTTCCCTGAGAGGCTGAAAGGCCTTCTCTAATTCCTGTCTCCCTGTCACCCTATCCTCTCTCTGATCCCCTATTCTAACCATACCTCTTGCCTCATAGCCCTGCACAAACTATCCAAACAAGTTCTCAAACCCTTAAACAGCTCTCAAATCATCCAAACAAATCTTTAGGCCATTTTGCAAATCCAAAAACCCGTCCAGAACTTGTCACAGGCCATTGCCCCGACCGAATCGACCATTGCCCCTACCGACGTCGGTGACCTTCCTTGACCAACGCTGGCAGAACCACCGATGTCAGCGACTCTGCAAGGCAGATTGCTACATAATAGGTACGCATTTGCTTTCATTTCTTTCATTTTGTCTTTATCATTTTCTATTTCTATCAATATTCTATTTTTTATCAGTGGACTGTCATCCCCTAAGAAGTCGTTGCACTTCTAGGACCAAGCCTTTGGTTGGTAGTCCACTTTCTAGCCTTCTAACAATTTTCATGTTTTAGTCTCTTTCTTCTACAGGTGTCATCCTCCACAACCAAAGATGAGTTCTTGCTATCGTCTAAATCTGGTGTGCAAAACTATTTTCGGGTACGTAAAAGCCCTAGACCATTTCTTTAGTTTCTCATTTCCTTTTTGAATGTGAAAGCGAAAACATGTTTGAAAACATTCTGGCACGCCCGATGGGACCCTAGGGTCTTCCTTCGGTTCTTTTCTTTCTTTTCATATAGGGTGCATTAGGTTTCTCCTTTTCATCTCTTTCTTCTATCTTCTGAAAGACACTATCAGCAAAAATTAAAAAGAATCATTCTTGTTCTTTCTTTTCTTGCATCTTAGACTAGTCAAATCATACTCTTCAACCCTTTCTCAACTTGTTTTCATCCGAACTCACATTTTGTTTTGGGCTTAAAACACATTGTATTTCATTTCTTCTTGACTACATACTTAGTCCACATTTAGTAATTAAAAACTGCATCATGAATTAATCGTAGATCACTTATGTTACACAACCAAATCACTTGTACAAATCAAACATCTTAACTCACCTGAGACAAAGCCCAACTGGGATTTCATCACCCAGCGGATATCTTACCCATCTCGACAATCCCACTTGGACTTCACTACCAAGGGGAAAGCCCACTCTATTCTCTGGCAGAGGATAATCTCTAGGGGAAGTATATACTAGCTAAGCGAGACCAGCTTACCACTGGGCTCATGAAGTGAGGGGAGCTTGCTCCTTAGCACCAATCCAAGTACGGAACCTAACACAGACTCTTGAGCACTGAAATAAACCTGAAACCAACTCTAGACTACTTCTAGGACCTATTTTACAAGCCAACCTCCCAAACACATTCTAAGGCATAAGCTAACATGATTCTAAAAGTTGATTCTTAGGATCTAATGCTTAGGGTCTGCCTGTCTCCATCTATTTTTCTGTTCCTATCTGGTTTTTTGAGCTAGTGACGACATTTTTCTTCTTTCCAAGAACTTTCAAATTCTTTGAGTTTCTGGAAAACACAGTCACCAACATCAGTTTTACCACCGACGTTGGCAACCCTTCTTCACCAGCATCGGTTACTTGACCGACATCGGTAGTATATTTCACCGACATCGGTCACTGTCTAAATTTTTCTTCCCTAAAACAACAAGCTTAAACCCTGACTTTCTTGCTGTCTAGCACCATTCTAGTTTTTTGATTTTCTGAGACTGAAAAAACATAGTCTTTAACACCTGAACCTTTTTGCTTTGAATGGTTTTGACACGTAGTCAAACCAAGGCTCTTCTTGACCATGCGAGACATCAACTGCTTCCACCTTCCCTGTCCATAACCAGTCCTATAATGGAGTTCCACTCAGAGATCGAAAGAACTCCTACTCGACCGACCCTGACTCAGACTCCCATAGTCCTTGAAGGGGACCAAGATTTTGAAAGATTCTTGGACCTCAATGTCAAAGCCTTGCAACATTATCTTGCGTGAAGCCAAATGTGAGACTCCTTAGGTAACCCAATTTATGGGATGTCAACCTCCTTAGTCAAGACGATGATCACATCAATAGCATCCATAATTCAACCTATAGATAATCAAGCCAAAACCTTGACTAATAACCAGATCGTGTCCTACCTTCAAAATTTAGCCTCTCCTTCTAGACCTACCTCCATGGGGGTTTTGGCACCGCCTCAACCTCAAACTACTCAACCAAATTCTACACCTTTCCAAAACCTAGTGGTCTCTATCCCCCCTACTCTTCCACCTATCAACACAAGAGTAACTGCCTACCCTTCAACAAGTGTGGCCACCCCTCAACCACCTTTGACAGCCCCTATCCAATTTGTGCCCACCAACCCCATAGCACAAGTGCCCTTGGCTTTAACTTCCGCCCCGATGACTAGCTACCCATATGTTGCACCTACACAAGCGCAACCAACCACGTCATACGCCCCTCTCAATACCTTCCAAGTGCCTTATAACTTGGGGGGTGCTCCACCCACCAATCCATCAGCAGACATAATCAAAATGCTGATGGACAAAATGTCTAATCTCGAGACCTCTGTTTTTGGTTCATGCAATACCCTTTCATATGAGCAAATTTGTAATGAACCCATCCATCCCTCCATCCTGATCAGGCTATATCCCAGTCAGTGGGAGCTTCCTAAATTTTCTCATTTCTAGAGTAAGGAAGACCCACAACATCACCTACGAGCATTCAAACATGCTTGTTATCTCATAGATCATGACGATACGTTACTTCTACGCACGTTCCCCATGTCTCTTTCTGGTGCTGCTCTCAACTAGTACAGCTCTCTCACCAGCCATTCCCTTTTCACATTCACCCAGCTAGCCCAACTCTTCCTCGACCACTTCTCTATCAATATCACCAAAAAGGTCTCAATCACAGATCTGTATTCTATCCGGCAGTTTGAGGATGAATTCATAGCCGATTTTGTTACTCACTGGAGAGGCCTCATCAATCAGCTCTCCTTTTCTCTACCCTAACCTGAGCTTATCAAACTTTTCTCTCAGGCTTGTGCCAAGCATATTTCCTCCACCTTGCAAGTTCAGACATTCCACACCTTTGATGAAGCCTTCACGATGGCCCAAAAGCTTGAATTATGTGCCATCGAGGAGAACAAAGTCAAGTTGCAAAGTAAGAACCCCAAGACCAAGTCCAATGACTCATCCTCTAAACCTTCTTCATCTAATCCCAAATCTAAGGCATCAGCAAAAGCTGTAGTCGTTAGACCTTCATCCTCTTCAACAACCAATCAGCCTGAACCGTCTACATCCTAAAGTATCACTTGACAATTCTAGCAAAGATATGTGTAATAACAGTATACTCCACTAGGAGAGTCATACGCATCTATGCTGGACAAACTTGTCAAATAAGGGGTTCTCAATCTCCCCCAAATCTGACCGCCTCCACAATTTGATCCCTCACGCATCATCCCTACGTGGTATAGGGAAAATGATTTTTGCAACTATCACTGTGTTAAAGGCCATGACATGGGCAACTGTAAGACTCTTAAAAACATCATCCAAGACATGTTTGATAAGGGTGACCTCATCCTAGACAATCCAAATGTGCCACCCAATCAAGGCATAGACATTTTCAAACAACCATTCCCCAATCATCCTCCTACCCAAAATAATGTGCAGACCATGACTGATGACACTCAAGAACATAACATACGCATAGTCAATACGGTCTCACCCTTCATCCCTGACCAACCTCTCTCACTGACTCAAGAGGTTAGTCAACCCATCAGTCCATCACACGTGGATGAAACTTTGTCTCTTGTTAGTTCTCCATCAACTTCCCTTATATTAGAGGATGCCTCGACCATACTAGCACCACCAGTTTCACTGTCCTCCTTCTTGCTACCTATGGAGGACCCTACCCTTCCTACTCCTCAACCACAAGTGGAGGGTGCAATCATCCCTACCCTCTACCCTCTTGAGGAGCCTCATTCTCTGGTTCCTTTTCCACCCAGGGAAGAACCTGTCTCTCTGCCTTCTTTGACCAAAGATGAACCTGTTATGACATCATCATGCCTTGGGTCCAAGATTGTACACCTACCTCACTTTTAGCCCCACAACTGTCTACATCTTCTGAAGGACCCAAGCCTCATCTGACATCTTCCCAACCATTTTACTGATTAGTGGAGAAACTAAGACTTCTCCCTTCATTGAAAGTGGAGCATTAGGCATTATGGGAGTGACTCACAGCTCTTTAGCATGCCCGTGCCATCTCATCTCATGCCGCCAACCCACCCATGGTAAAATCTCCCAAGACTTCTAACAAGGACCAGACTTCCACTTCTAAACCTTTAAAATCTCAACCATCCACATCAGGTCCAAAACCTTCATCTACCCCATCAAAACCAATCAAGTCACTCGGCGTTTTCCCCATCTCTAACCTCACTCACCCGCAAGTGAAGGTAGACCTAGACTAGGCCTCGACCAATAGTAGTCTTCAAACCAAATCAAAGAAGACTGCTAAACCATAGCAGCGAACTCCTCCTCCTCCATCACCATTGCCCTCCATTTTGGGCCCTCATCCTTCAACCATAATCAGAGTCCTCCCCACTCTAACCTCTAATCAAAACAAGTTGCCTCCTCTGCTTCCTTTGCCTACCACCAGTCTACCCTCTCTCAAAAATTTGGCACCTCTCACGAAAAAAGTGTCATCTCCGCATGTCGCCGCACCATCAACCCAAAAGGTGGTACGAAAGCCTCCTTCAACACCACCCAAGCAAAAGTCACCAGCATCTCACGCATCAACAAGCATGGACCCTTTAGTGGGCTCATACGCTTTGATATTACATCAACTTTTGCAGACCTCTAGCATAACCCTTCTACCTATCAAGCCATTCCAACCCCTCAAGTCAAAGCCCTCCTAGTTCGATGATACTAAGATTTGCCTATATCATCGTACGCCAGGACATGACACCAAGAATTGCTGTGCCCTCAAGGCCGTCATTCACTACTACATGGAGAAAGACACTCTTCTTTTTTAGGACACTATTGACAGACCCCCGATGCCTTCCCATATCCCTCCAACCTCTTCAACCACATCGACATCTCATCAGCAGGGCATGACCCCTTCATATCCTTCACCCCCTATCTTCAAAATCAATGCCATCCACATAACCACTAGGTCACAAAAGGATAAGGCAAAAGAAAAATCTGCCATTCCTTGGACCTATCCCTTTATCAAGCTGCCTCAACCGCCAAAACCTAAAATCTCTATCCTTGGCACATCTCAACCCTCTTCTTCAGGGGCAATCCATGACTCTATGTTAAAACAACTTCACCAGACACCCGTGAATATGACCTTGTATGACCTTATCCAAACTTCACCCCAGCATCATCAAGCCCTCATCAGAGCCTTGCAAGTAGTGGAGGTCCAACCCAAGGACCCCCAACCACTAGCTACCCTGGTCCACTCATTATCCCCCATTGCCTCTATCACTTTCAGCAATTCTAAAATTCCTACATCTAACTTGAAAGATCAGGATGCCACTCTCTTCATCACTGCCTATGTTGATCAAACCCGCATCAAGTGAGTTATGATTAATGTAGGCGCCAGCATTAACATCATCTCCACCCATGCCTTTGATCAATTGGCCCTCCCCAAAAATTGTGTATCCAAAACTGATGCAATCTTGTGATCCTTCAATGACACCACTGCCACAATTATTGGCACCATCATCCTCCACATTTGCATTGGCCTACGCACAATCTCAGAGCTCTTCTATATCATCAAAGGAGAGTTTCAATATAACATGTTGCTAGGCCGACCCTGGATTCATGTCATGGCTTGTGTTCCCTCTACCCTGCACCGTTGTATAAAATTCAAACATGACGGGCAAGTCCACACCATTCCGACTGACCCATCACCTTTCAAAACTTGTAACATGACCTATTGACCAAATGACATTCTCATTCCTCTCAAGCCATCAATCTCGATGCCACCTCCATCCACAGAAGCTTCGACTAGTTCACAAATGGCGGTCACCCTAACACCACCTCTTCAAGTGATAACCAAAGACCCCATGGAAGATATCTTCTAACAAATTTCACTTGAGGAATATCGCTTGCTTTCCTTAGACATGTTCCAAACTCTACAAGAGTATGGACAACTTCACTATAGCCCAAATTATGACCATCAAATCGAAATGGTTGTTCCTTATGGTCCTCCTCATCTTTGAACCAATCTCATCTATGGGGGGCTCAATCAAGCTCCTACTGACGGGAACCATCTCTCTTCACCTCAACCATTCACATCAGACTTCTCATTTCTTGGCAACCTTGCCTTTGCACACACCTACCTTTATAGGTGTGCATGGAAGGGTTTTAGCTTCAGGTGCTATGAGTAAGGCTCCCATCAGCCCATCAAACCACTCAGTGATGACAATGCCAAGAAATGATATGGCCTGGGTTTCCAAGACCCTACTCAGGCTTCTATAGACCTTTGCTCCAAACCCACCATCGACCAATCTCCTCCAAGCTCACCCATTCCTCCCCCTTCACCTACGGAGTCAGTGGTTTCCATCCCTCCTAGTTTTTTTTGGCATAAACACCATCCACCTAGAACCCCTGACCTATCAGCTAAATGGGGTGTCCAGGTCTCTCCCTATGATTTATCCCTCCATGATAGAGGATGAGTCAGTGACCATCAACACTATCCGTTGCGTAGATGATAATGTCATTCTTTCCTACATGGGCACCGATGACTCTTTCATCCAGCACTCCCTCCCTTCTAAAACCCAGGTTATGTTAAATGAATCAACCATTAACATCAACCTCCCTTCTTCTGATGTTCCTCATGTCTTAAAGATTGGCCAATCTTTAGACGCTCAGGAGCAGCTAGACTACACCCAATTCCTCTCAGACCATAGCAAGGCCTTTGCTTGGACCTACAGTGACATGCCTGGCATCGACCCTAACATTGCTATCCATAACATCATCACCAAACTAGAGGCTAAGCCTGTTAGACAAAAACTTTGAAAGATGCATCCTCGTGTTGCACTCCTTATCAAAGAGGAGCTTCAACACCTTCTTTCTATCTCTTTCATCCAACCCATCGATTATCTGTAATGGGTCTCTAACATCATCCTTGTCACTAAGGTGACTGGGGGGATTTGGATCTGCACGAACTATTGTGACCTCAACCTAGCCTATCCCAAAGATGACTTTCCTCTTCCCAACATTGACCAACTTGTTGATCTCACAGCCGGTCATGAGATGCTATCTTTCATGGACGAGTTTTCAAGATACAACCAGATCCTGATCACACCAAAAGATCAGCACAAGACTACCTTCATTACCCCATGGGGACTTTATACTATAAGGTCATGCCTTTTGGCTTGAAGAATGCAGGTGCCACATATCAGTGTACCATGACTTACATTTTCCATGATCTCCTCTACAAAATCATGGAGGACTATGTGAATGACCTATTAGGCAAGTCTAAGCTTTGCCATGACCATTTGACCATCTTCAAGATCATCTTCTCTCACCTTCTTCAATACAATGTCTGCCTTAACCCCAAGAAATGTGTCTTTGGGGTCCTCTCAAGCAAGCTCTTGGGTTTCATCATTTCTTTTTATGGCATCGAGATAGATCTTGCCAAGATCTATGCTATCCTCAAGATGCCACCTCTGACCAATCTCAAGCAGCTTCACAGTCTATAAGGGAAGCTCCAGTCCATCCATTGCTTCATCTCGCAACTCTCTAACCACTGCCAACCCTTTCGTCATCTCCTCAAGAAGGATGTCTCCTTTAAATGGGATGAGGACTACCAAGAGGATTTTGAAGACCTCAAATGCTATTTGGTCTCTCCACTAGTCCTCATTCCACCTAAAGATGACTAGCCCTTCTACCTTTACATCTCAGCAACCAACCATTCGTTAGGTGCCATGATCGTGCATCGAGACGAGCATCACCGTGAGCAAGTGATTTACTATATTAGTCAAACACTTGTCAACTATGAAACTCGGTATAATCATACCAAGAAACTCTGTTTGGCATTAGTCTTTACTGCTACTAAGCTCTGCCATTATCTTCTTAACCACAAGACCTTTGTCGTCACTCACACTGACCCTCTTAAATACATGCATTCCAAGCCATATCAAAATCAATGTATGGCTCGGTGGCTCATGCTGCTTGTTGAGTTTGACTTAGAATTCATCCAGTAGAAATCCATCAAAGGGCAAACCATCACTGACCAATTGGCAGATGCCCCTCTCCTCGACAATCAACCTTTTCAGTGTGAGTTTTCTGAGGAATCTATTGCCATGCTTTCCATTGACGACACCATCTATCAAATGACCATGTTCTTCGACGGCTCCAAATGTCAACTCGGTGGGGGTGCAGGAGTCATTCTCATCCCACTCGAAGGTGAGCCCATGCCTCTATCTTTCAAGCTCAATTTTGATTGTACCAATAATATGGCTAAATATGAAGCCTTAATTTTGGGACTTCAAACTGCCCTTTCTCTCAGCATCAAGACCATCAACATATTTGGCAACTCGCAACTTGTCATCAATCAAGTCAACGGTTCATATCTTTGTAAAAATGAAATTTTGCAAAGGTACAAGCACCGTGTAGACACTCTCCTAGCCTCTTTTGACCATTACCTCTTGCAGACTATTCCTCGATCCATGAATAAGTTTGCTAGCACCATGGCTTCTCTCACCTCGCATATCGCATATTCGTCATCCTCATCCAAACTTTTTGTCACGGTGCATCATGTGTCATTACCTTCATACATTTCTACTAACATCAACCATGTCAACACCATAGACTCTAGTCCATGGGATGTTTGTTATAAACAACTTGTGGACTACTTGACTCATTCTATCATCCCTCCCAATCTGTCTAGCAATGCACAATGGGCTTTCATCAAACGCACAGCTTGATATACCATGTTAGGGGGTCTTCTCTATAAGTGAGGCTTTGACGGCCTCCTTCTTCACTGTCTAACCTCCACTAAAGTGTCTCATGCCATTAAACAAGTCCACGATGGGATTTGTGGTAGACACTTCAGTGGGAACTCAGTTGCCAAGCACATCCTTTGTCTGGGTTATTTTTGGCCCACTCTTCATCAAGAATGTAGCGACTATGTTCGGTATTGCATCAAGTGTCAGCAGCATGCTAACTTGCTTCATCTCCCTAGCCATGCCTTATAAGTTGCTTAGGATTTCTAGCCTTTTTCACAATGGGGTTTAGATCTCATCGATGAGATTAACCCTCACTCGTCTCTTCACCATCAATCCATTATCACCGCCACTGAGTATTTCACTAAATGGGTGGAAGCCATTCCTCTCGTCTCCACAAAAGCTGACAAAATTGTCAACTTCATCAGCACCCACATCATCTGTCATTTTGGTGTCCCTCACAAAATCATCACTAACAATGGCAAGTCATTCAAAAACAAAACCATCTAGAAACTCTATGACTCATTTGGCATCAAACTCAGCTTCTCCTCGCCTTACTACCCACAAGCAAATGGAAAAGCTAAGGATTCCAACAAAATCCTAACTAAATTTCTTATGAAGGTGGTCAATGACACTGTGAGGGACTGGTAAATTCATATTCCCTTCACTTTGTGGGCCTACCACACTAGCATCCGAACCACTACGGGTGCTACCCCTTTCTCTTTAGTGTATAGAACAGAGGCTATCCTACCTCTCAAAGTATAGAACCTGTCTCTGCATATCTCTCTTCATGACATTCTTTCTAATGATGACTTTCATCAAGATTGATTAGCTCAACTTGAGTTACTTGATGAACGTCATCTGCTGCCCTCAACCATCTCCATGTCTATCAAAATCGCATCAAGCGAGCCTATGACAAAAATCTATGAGAATGAGATTTCAACATCAAAGACCTCATCCTCAAAGAAAATCAGCATGTGACCAGTATGGAGTGAAGCAAATGAGGCAAGTTTTCCCCTAATTGGCTTGAACCTTTCATCATCACACACAAATATGGGTCAGGGACTTATTGTCTGTCCTCTCTCGATGGACGGCCAGAACCTGAGCCTCTTAATGCCTTGCATCTGAGACCATTCTACTGTTAGTCGAGTACTTGTCCACTTGACATTTAACTTGAAGCTCATCCCTTGAGCAATCCCTGTCCTCTTAATCCTCATTCCTTTCAACCCTATTCCCCTTAACAAATCCTATATAGCCCTTTTATAATGTATGGATGCTTTGTCCTAATATAAGGGAGCCCTTGAACTTCTATAGTCTTGTCCATGACTCAAAATTCTATCAAAAATTAATCAAGATGTCAAAATATCCAAGGTCACAAACTCTAAAAGATAGACTGCTCCCTCGAAGGACAACTGTACTATCATTGCTATAGCTAATAGACTGCTCCCTCGAAGGACAGCTATTCAAACATATATAAAGCAAAAATATAGACCACTCCCTCGAAGGATGGCTATGACTAAATCTTGCTACTCTCAAAAGCTTCCCACATCGATCAGCTTCACAAATGACCACAAAGCAAATGACATCTCTATGTAGACTTCCCACATCGATCAGTCTACTCAAAAAAAAGGGGGGGGTCATGGACTTGGCTTGTAGTTGTCTCAAGGTCTCCTATAAAAAGGGGCAAGGTTATCTCTACTCTAAAAAGGGTTACCCCATCCTCCTATCACATCACCTATTCAATGGACTTCGAGCTCATTTTAATGTCAAAAGTGCTTCGATTACCTCTCTAACACAACCTATGGTCAACGACGTAATGCATGAATGGGGCTCTTGGTTCTAATAACCCCTATCTATGCTGTCATTATGGTCCTTGTCAATGAAAGGGTGAATATACCTTTCACTTCCTTTACACTTTGGTCACATTTAACCACATCATTTGTCAATCCAGCTCAACTCAACACTTTTTCAGACCACTCACATAGCCTATTCACACTAGTTTCTATGGACACCAATACACATGGGAACTATGGACTACACAATTTATGTCTAGCATAAACCATTACTTGCTGAAGCATAAATAGACTCATTTCATTTTTAGCAAACATCCATCACCTAATATGGACACTTGCTAGGGATGAAAAACCCCGACCAATGTTACAGAATACACCATTTTGGAGAAGGCTGTAACATCTTCTTTCCCCTCATCATTTCAAGTATGAACCCTCAGACATATGGGACATGCTCAATCATTCTCATGACCAAACCAACTCTCAACCACTTTGCTTCCTTAGTCTGAACTACATTGGTCTGAGGCCCTAACAACCAAGGCTATGTAGGTAGCACTCAGATGACAGGATGTCTTCTGGGGTTAGCTCGACCACATCCATTTATTCATCTACCTGATGGACAAACTATCCTCCTTTTGACCATAACTTGACCTCGACCAAAACAATCGACCACTTCGACCCTCTTCCTCGCTTTTAGGGAGAACTACATTGGCCTGAGGCCCTTAGGATAGGGGCTATGTAGGTAGCACTCAGTTGACATGGGGTCTTCTGGGGTTAGCTCGGCCATTCCTTCCATCACATTCTTTCGTCACCTGCCAATCACATCACAACTAATCACATATTTCCACAATCATTAGATTAATCATTCACATTATTTACATCATCATATAATCATAAAACATCATCACATTAATCATTAAGTATCATCATAATCAACATCATCACATCATATCTCAGCATATATCATTGAAACATATGAAAAATGCTGCAAACATCTAACATCTAAAACCATTTTCATAACACATCAATAAACCAAAATCTTATCATATATATATGTACATCAAAGTTTACAATGGTACAATCTATCTCTCTCTCAAAAAAAAATCAAGTACATCTCACATCAATGGCTCACAGGATGGTATATACATCATATTAAAATCTGCCCTCAAGGCTGTGGCTGTGGTGGTGGTGGCGGTGGCCGTGAAGATGTTGTATCATCCCCACCCTCTGAGCGCCATCTATGAGACCCTGAAGCTATCGCTCGCGACATAAACTACTATCAGCTCAACTCTACCCTCATATCTAAGTATTGCTATATCTGAGGAAACCCCCTGATGGCCCCCTCATAATATGTGATCTCATCCAATCCATTATTATACCTAGATATAGGTATAGTCTGTGGTGGACCCATCAACCTTGAAGTTGCACCCTGAACTGACCCCTGTGGTTGAGCTGGCTACACTGATGCTGACTAAACTGGCTGCTGAAGTGGATGTTAAATTAGACCCTATCCTACCAATGCTTGTGCCTGGGCTATGACCAATTGCCCCTATGAAATGGTGATTTTCCTTGTCAGCACAGCCACCTATCCTATCAAAACTTGAAACCCTACCATCTACTCCTATAACCCTATGACTTGGCCCTCCAAAATGGTCACTCATCCTCATGCTACATCCCTCTCCTGGATGACAACATCCCTCTCCTATCTGGCAGCATCCCTCTCCTATCTTGCCACATCTCTCTCTCTGATCACTACCTGCAAATCAAGCTGTGGTCCTGCTTATATCCCTACATACTCTCCTACCCACCATGCCAAGTAGGCCTCTATGCATCTTATATCTGCTATCTTAGGGCTTGCTGGTAGCTCCTCAAAATCTGGTCCCTCTATCTCCTTAGGCAATGGGAGTGGTGCCTCAATATCATCTCATCTATACAGTGGGAAGGTGGGTGGCACATCCTATAGCAGCCCATACTGGCACTGCACTCTCTCCACTGACACCCTCTCAAGATCATCAGCTTATCTACCTCTGACCCATCTCAAACTCTGCACCCCAACAAGCTACTCTCCTTGGTCTCTAAAAGTTGGATATACCAAGTACAGTCTCCAAATGATATCTATAGGAATCAGGGCCTTCAGTACTTCTCTGTAGTAGTCTATATCTCTAACCACTCTGTCCACCCACGTCTGTGCCATCACCTCATGCCATCACCTGAAGCCAACTCTGAAGCCATCCTAAATTACCACTGGGAGGTTGAGAGGTCAGGTGACCATAATATGCTCATATGCCCAACAATGCAGGAGGTGGCCCACACACAGACTATACCACCACCGCTGACCGATGCCCCACAGCTCTCTATATACTTGGGCCAAAAAGACAGGCACCCAGGTAAACACTGTCTGTTGCTCTATCATGTCCATCAAAACTCTGGTCATAGCAACCAAAAACTTGCCTCCCTCTGCATCTGGAAGCATGTAGACTGTGATGCCTATCATCATCAGGATGGCCAACTGATATGCATCCTCATCTACCGCATACAATGGCTCATATGCAAAACTAGCTGATTGATAACTCGCCTCAGCCGCATGCTCACCAAACAATGTCACCATGTGTATATCATGTGCCTCTCTCGAGCACGCATATAACTTTGCCCCATGTACTGGTAACTGCAAAATTTGGTACACATCTTTGACTGTCACTGTCATCTCCCCTATCGGCAAGTGGAAGGTGTTGGTGGAGTGATCCCACCACTCGATCAGAGCCACCATCAAGCTCATGTCCCTCACCACTCAGTAGTATCACCATAGCCTACTGAGTCCCACTACACTCATATGAGCCCACTCCTCCCTAGTGATGTCTCAATGCATCCACGTAAGTAATGTCAGCAACTAATCCCGTAGCATAAGCATCTACCTCACCTGCATCTAATAGTCAAACTCATGTCAACGCAACCACCAATCCCCATGAATCTTCTTCCCTAGCTCACCCATTTGCCCTTTCATCTATCTACTTGACCATCTACCTGACTGTCTATGGCTATCCTGACACCCAAGAAGCCCTTGACGTAACTTTGACCCCTTAACTTGGCAGTTTTTAACCTCTCTCTGACCAGACAGCCACCGACATTGATTTGCATACTGACGCTGGCACTTACCTAACCAACATTAGTCACATAGTGACTGACATCAGTAGGAAAGTGATTGACATCGGCAGGAAAGTGACCAATGCCAGTCTTTAGTCGATCGATGCCGGTGAACCCACTGACATCGGTGACTGGTTCAGCCTTAGAGCCAAATGGGGCAAGCCCTAAAAATTAGGGCTTCCCCATTTGACCACCCTTTTCCCCCTAAAACCTTCCTAAAACACCCTAAACTAACCTACCTACCCTTCCCACCCACCTATCCACCTCTCCCCCTCGATTTCTAGCTAAAAACATCAAAATTTCAAAAATAAAAACAAACTTAAAAAACAAACCAAACAAGCTCAAAACACCTCCTACCTCATCTCATCATCACTGTCGTGGTGGCACAATAGGTGTTGCTGGTGGTGGACCTCTCGCAGGTCCTCTAATGCCCTCTACCATCTCTACTACATCTCTCTATCTGCAAGCTCCTACTGGCCCACAACTGACTCTGTAACCTCCTCTCTGACTCCAACCCACTCACTCTCTTCGCCAATCTCCCTCTACCCCCTCACACTACTAAACCAGTCACTTAAATGTCACTATCACAATCAATCCAGAGCCCTTTTTTCTCTCAGTCAAACAATCACAAATGACTTTTGGTGGGCCACCAATCTAGTTTTGTCAGATTTGGTAGGCCACTGACATCAGCATCGGCGTGCCCTACTCCATCGATGTCAGGTGATTTCTACTGACATCAGACCCCTTTGGCCACCGACGTCAGTTTTATCACCAACATCGGCATCCTTCAACCCTCCAAATTTTTCACCCATGCCCAAAATCATGCCCCAATTAGCTAGCTTTCACAATAGAAGTCATCTTAGCCTCCTGGGGCACACTTGAGATCACTTTTACCTCTATCCCTCAACCACAACCTTGGAGATCATGGCCATCTCCTCTGACCACTTTCGAGACACCTCTACCTTGGTTGTTTCGATTGCCTTTACTACCTCACGCCTAGTTAGCAAGTTGTCACCAACCCTCACAAGTATTGAATCGTGAGCAAGTTGATCCCTACTGCTTGTGACTTTTTTCATGTTTCCAGGAGCACTTCCTGAGCCCGAGATACTTGGAACACGATGACCCATTGGAGCTATAACTTGGATAGAATAACCCAATCAGTTATGACTAAATGTTGGGGCCTAATTATTTTGATTTTGGCACTCCTCGACATTTGACCATGACAATTTGACCTACTTATCGTGTGGTGTGGTACACATGTAATCCCACCCTTTATAGTGTTTACACTCACTCTTCACCCTCTCTATCCATCTCTTTTTCAAATCGACACTCGATCTCAGGTTCCCTTCCATCGACTCCCACTTTGAGGGGGGAACATCTCATCCCATACCTGGGGCAACCAACTCCTATTTTTGTCTTGTAGTTCATCAAGAACAACCAACAGGACAAAAAAGGCAAATGTAGACACCAAAATCGTGTCTACCCCTTTGGTCTTCCTCCCCCTTGGTCCCCTTGGTCCATTTCCTAGCACTTGTCCTAAGCCCCCTCAATTTTAAATTAAAATAATCAAATATTTGTCCCCTTGCCACCTCACCCATGCCACCTCAGATTCCTTCCCTTGGATCCCCTCACCTCATGCCATGCCTTAATTACCCAAATCCCACCTTAGCCCTTCCTCTCACATCCATTTAAGCCCCTCTCAACTATTTTCCCATGCCATTTGACCCTGGCAGCTTGTAAGAATGGATAGAAGGCCAAAATTAGCCTCTGTCCCCATTCTTCAGCCATCGATGTCAGTCATTATATGGCCGATGTCAGTGGTTTTGTCGGCATTGATTTCCTTTAAAACCAGTTTTTTGCATCCATTGCTACCCCCCGCGAATGAAAACTCTTTAGCATCCTAGCATTCAAATTCTCTCTCTCTCCCTCTCGCACAACAAACATCAATATCTATAGGTACTCTGCAGGAATAGCTCTAATCTCTTGGCATTACAGGTTCGTCAACAACATCAACAATAGGTCTTCTACACTCCCTCTTCAGCAAGCAAAGAGATAAGTATTTTTAGTGTCTTTTTCATTTCAATATTTCTTTTTAATTCATCTGCTAACCAACCCACTACTCAGACTCAACCTACCCTTCCCTGAGAGGCTGAAAGGCCTTCTCTAATCCCTGTCTCCCTATCACCCTATCCTCTCTCTAATCCCCTATTCTGACCATACCTCTTGCCTCATAGCCCTACACAGACTATCCAAACAAGTTCTCAAACCCTTAAACAACTCTCAAATCATCCAGACAAATCTTCAGGCCATTCTGCAAATCCAAAAACCCATCCAAAACCTATCCCAGGCCATTGCCCCGACTGACCTCAACCGTTTCCCCTACCGACGTTGGTAGAATAACCGACGTCGGTGACCTTCCTTGATCGACGCTGGTAGAACCACCGACATCGACGACTGTGCAAGGTAGATTGCTGCATAACAGGTACATATTTGCTTTCATTTCTTTCATTCTATCTTTATCATTTTCTATTTTTGTCAATATTCTATTTTTTATCAGTGGACTGTCATCCCCTAAGAAGTCTTTGCACTTCTAGGACCAAGCCTTTGCTTGGTAGTCCACTTTCTAGCCTTCTAACAATTTTCGTGTTTTAGTCTCTTTCTTCTACAGGTGTCATCCTCCACAACCAAAGAGGAGTTCCTGCTATCATCTGAATCTGGTGCGCAAAACCATATCTAGGTACGTACAAGCCCTAGACCATTTCTTTAGTTTCTCATTTCCTTTTTGAATGTGAAAGCGAAAACTTGTTTGGAAACACCACCATAGCTAAGTATATCACTGATACTGTAGGTCATTTAAATATTTATTTTTCTATTTCTTTATATCTACCTTGCACTATTTTATGCACTTTTGACCTTACCCTCATGAGGGAGTTATAAAGCTTCCTTCCTTGTTTCCCCTTACATGTATACCAAACCTCTAACCAAACTTAAACAATCCATAAACTCCTTGAGCTAACTCTCTCAACCTCTCTGACCTAATCTAAACCATTTCCTAGACCTAGAAAATCTCTTTGTAACTTCCCAAATAATTATTGCCCCTATCGACCTCAACATCCTAACTAAAATTGGTCACCTCATTACTGACCTCGATAATATAACCAATATTACTCACTATTCTATTAATGTTGATGATTGTCAATTTCCTAAACTTATTTAAAACCTACCTAGATAACTTCTAAAAAACCAACAAAGCATCTCACATGTACCCTATCAATCTATGTTGTGAAAAAGTTATTTGAAATGGTAATTTTATCTTTATTTTACTCTCTATTTATCTCTCTTTCAATTATTTCTTATTCTTTTATCTCTCAAAAGTGGACTATCATCTCTAGGGAAGTTTCATGCTTCTTAGAACAAGCATGTATTTTAGCAACCCACTCATTTATTTTCTAACAAACATCTTATGGTAGTGCTTTCTTATTTGCAGGTCATCCTCCCAAGCCAAAAGGGAGTGCTCACAATGTCTAGATATGGTGTACAGACCAAATTTGGGTTCATTCTAATCAGTTATTCCCATCCTTCTCTGTATTTTCCTTTAAATTCAAAATAGACAAAATTTAATCAAACATTTTTGGCATGCCTAGTGGGACCCAAACCCACAATCACTTGATTAGAATTCAGAGGAAGAAAATAAGATATTTTATTTTGTTTGTAAAATAAAATAACAAATTATTTTAGAGGAAAGGATAAAAGAAAGACAATTTCAATTTTACTGCCTTTTAAACAGAGAAATAAAATATTGATTTTTTTGTTTTTAAGAGAAAAGAGATAGAAGGAAGTGAAAAAAATGAAATTTCACTATAATGCACCTATATGAATATTTAAAATAAGAAATAAACCCAAGAAAAACTCCAAGTTCCCACCAAGCATGCCAAAAATCTTTTACTAAATATCCTCTTAAATGTTTCACTAAATAGATGGGTTGTTAATAGTAGGAGCTTGATCAATTCCCCCATATGTGAAATTGGTTCAAAGATTAGTGGAGTCATAAGGGATGACCATCCCAATACAGGGGTCATAATTTAGGTGCATGTGGAGGATTTCATATTCTTGTGGAGTTTAGAACATGTCGAGTGTTAATAAATGATATTCACCAAGTGATAAATGTTGAAAGGTCTCTTCTTTGGGGTCTTTGTCAAGAATTTATGTTGTCAGTATCTGTGTAATCATAGGAGTGGAACTTGTGAAAGATTCATAATCACCATGTGAGGAGGATGATGTTTTTAATTGGATGAGAACATCATTGGGACTATAGTCATATTATATGTTTTAAATAGAGGTGGGTCAATAGGTATAACATGTATTTATCTATCATGTTCAAACTTGACACACCAGTACAAATTCAAGGGTACACACACCATAGCACATATCCAAGGTCATCCAAGTAGTATGTTATATTGTAACTCTCCTTCCATAACATAGGAGAGCTTGAGAATTATGTAGGTACCTACATGAATATATAAGATAATAGTTCCCACCATAGTGATTGTAGTGTCATTAAAAGAATGGAGTACCACATCAGTTTGAGACATGATATTATTAGGAAAGGCTATTTGTTTGTAGGCATGGGTGGAAATAATATTAATATTGACTCCCCCATCAATCATAACTTTTTTGATATGATTTTGATCAATATATGTGCTAATAAAAAGAGCAAAATCCTAATCCTCGGGGTGTTGAAGTGGAATTTATAAATTACTAAAAGAAATTAGGGAGATAGAATTAAGAGAGCCAACTAAAGATGCAAGAGTTTAGGGATCATCTGATTGTACCTTAATTTCTTGTAAATCACTAGTCAAATCTTGATTATGTTGTGATGAGCTTTGGATTAATTCATACAAATACATCTTCACAGGAGTTTCGTGAATCTATTTCACCATTGAGCTTTGAATAACATCTAAAGATGTTGTTTTAAGAACACCTAAGATGGAAATCTTAGGATTAGTAGGGGGATTGTCTTTGGTAAATGGATGGGTCTAAGGTGTAGTGACCTTTTCCTTAGATTTATCCTTTTAGTTTTGTGACCATGTGGCCACATTAACTATGTCGATTTGAAAAGTTGGTGAGGGAGGTGAGAAGAGGTGATAATAACATCTTTGGGTTTGAATTTTGGTAGAATGGTAGGAGGCATTATAGATGCCAAAGGTGGAATAATAGGAAGGTTAACAGTAGTGTCATTGAAAAGATTGTCAACATCAAAGTGTTGTTGAATGATTATTGTGAGGGATTTACAATTCTTAGTATCATGTCCAAGTGAATGATGATATAAAAAAACTTGTGTATCATCAAACCAAGATGGCTTAATTTCAAGATGACTATAAGGATTAATGGAAGGAAGAGTTATTACCAAATATTGCAATAACTGACATAAGAAAAATCTTTGGGAGACTACAAGTGGGCTCATGCTTGTTGTACTAATAGGAGTGGATACCTTCTTTTGTTTCAGTGTGGGAAAAATAATTTTACTTGGTGTCTTGTTTAAATATGGTAGAGTTACATGTTTTGTTATCACTTTCTTAGTGTCAAATGTGAGAGGTATACTAGATGGAAAAGGTAGGAGTGGGGGTAGCTTAACCTTTTGTTTGGCTTGGTTAGATGATATTCTAAATAAAGTAGAAGGATGCAACCCCAAAATGGATGGTAAAGTTAAGGGTTAAATAAGATATCGATGAGGTCTAGAAGGCTTAACATTATTCTTTATTTTAGGGTAAGAAACTCCAATTTTTGTTTGAGGAGTCAAATCTAATTTCACCTATGGATGTATTAAATTGGAAACAGGGTATATACCTAAAGGCCTGATCTACTTTAATATAATATATTCATGTAAGGCTGAGAGTTATAACATAGATGACTAAACTTCCAATGATTTTGGTGAAGAAAATCTAGATTTTTCAAAGACCTTAGGGTAAAGTTTAGTAAGAGGATTGGTGGTAAAGGTCAACATTCATTGTGTTAAATATGGAGTTTTAAACTAGTCTCAAAATGCCACATGGTCAAGTTTCATGGAGTCAATAAATTTTAGACTTTTCACCAAACATGAGAAGGGTTTTGACAATGTTGATGTAGGCCTTACAGTTGCATCTTTAGAAAGATACTGTGTTTATGAAAGAGGGAAATTATTGGTTTCTGCTACTTTGGGCCCAAGATGAGAAAGAACCGCAATGGGGTTTTCTTCAACTGAGATGGGAGAAAAGTCTTGATCTACTATGGGTGGAGGGAAGGTAGGAGAAGTAGGTTCCTCAAGACGATAAATCATAGGTATTATGGCTCCCTCAACATATGGGTGAGGCATGGGTAAAGTATGATCCTCCATAGGTAAAAGAATAGATAAGAGTGGTGCAATTAGAGTAGGAAAAATAGGTCTCACATCCATTATGGAAGTAAATGACATGGACTCTTCTAAGTGTAAAGGTGAAGTGGGTGGGGTATCAATCTCTATAGGTGGAGGAGTGGTAGGTGAAGAAGGTTTCTCAAGAGGGTATAATGCAGGAATTATGTTCCCTTCAACATGTGGTTGAGTAATTGGTAGAGTGTGGTCTTTAAGTGGTAAGAGGATAGGTAATATTGCTGCAAATTAAATTGGGATTACAAGCTCCTTAAGTGACAAAAGGAGTGGAAAAGGAGGATGTTCCTCTTGAGGAGATGGAATGGGTGAAATAGGATCTTCTACTTGAGGAGCAAGAATGAGTAAAATAGGTGTCACTGAATGTGGAGGAGGAGTCGATGAAATAGGTGTCTCTTGTTGAGGGGTTGGTTAAACTAAAGATAAAGGAAATAACATATTAACCGTATGGATATTATGATCTCCTTAGTTAGTTGTGCACTAGAAAATATTTTTATTTGGTAAATGGTTGGGAAAAGGGTGATTTAACACATCCATGCTTTTATTGGGAGGTGTGTTAGGATTATCCAAGATGAGCTCACCTCTATCAAGCATATCTTGAACAATATTCTTGAGAATCTTGTAATTATTAGAGTTGTGACCTTTAACTTGATGGTAACTACAAAAATAATCTTCCTTATACTAGGTTGGGATAGGATGGGAAGGGTAAAACTATATAGGAGGTTTAATTTAAGGAAGGGTTATGACACCTTGTTTGATCCAGGCAACAATTTAGGTGACAATTCGGGTGACAGTTCCACCCCAATTGATGACAGAACTTCCGAGAGCCATAACTTTTGCACCGTAGCTCCAATTGACTTGCCGTTTGAACCGTTGGAAAGCTAAGAATGAGGGGAACATTGTGAAATGGCATTGATCTTTCTCAATGAATTTATACCCATGAAAACCCACTGGAAGTGCCTCAAATTTCAATTTTAATAGTGCAGTCTAAAAATAGTAAGTTTTTAAAAATAGTAATTCCTCAAATTTTGTATTGTTTTAAATATTGGAAGTCATACCAATTCATCTCCCTTGAGATTTGTGACCTTCCAAATCCCCCCATGATTTCAAATTGTTTATAAATGAATATGTAACCCGAAATGTGAAGACAGACATCTCTTCCTAGAGATAAGCATATGTTTGTATTGCGATCTTGAGTAATACTAATCTCTTCTCAGAGAATTCATTGTTACTGTGTTATTTCTATGTTATTGAGTCATTTATCAACCAAAAATTTTTATTTTTGGATCAGTGGTATCAGAGCTTCTCCAAAATGGATGTATATGATTCCCAAATGGGAGTATATTGTCTTTGTTCATACTATTGTTGGAATTGTTTGGTTAGATTTTGAGAAGTGCAAGTATTTAACTGGTTTATGGCTATGGAAGAGGTATATGATTCAAAAATTATTTGAATAATAATGACTATTTCTCAAATTTAAAATTGACTTCTTATGGGTTATCACTCCTTGGGTATTTCCTTCAGATTTCTTATCCTTAGTACTTGTCTTGAGAATTTTATTTTTGACACTCTTTCAAATAATTTGTTTGAAATAATTCTTTTGGACTCTTATTCCTTTCATCTTAACTTTTCCTCAAACAAAAATTCTAAAGGAAATCTTTCTTTTGGACTTAAGCCTTTTCCTTTATGCAATTATTCATTTGGCTTTGTGAAAATGCCCTTCAACTTTTTAGAAAGAACCTTTCAACTTTTTTGTAATGATCCACCTATTCCCTAAAAAAATACTTCAAACTTTTTATTTGTCCCTTTTGAAAGGAACATGCCCTTTTAAATAAATGTAAATGACCCCTTTGAATTGAAAATGGCCTTTGGAAAAATACAAGTGTCCTTTGGGAATTTTAAAATGGTCCTTTTTTGAACAAAACATACCCTTCATAAAAATGCAACATGCCTTTCAAAAAAATGAAATGGTCCTCTATCATGAAAAAGTCTTTCAGGAAAGTTAAAGTGCCTTTCAAAAAAGTTACAAACATATCCTTTGGGAAAATGAAAATGGACAATCTTTTGACAAAAAGATATGCTTCAAAAAATGAAAGTGGCCTATGAAAAAAGTGAAATTTACCTTTCAAAATTTTTGTTTGGTCCATTTTGATTGAAAAGTGACCTTCAAAAAATTTGTGTGGACAAATTGTCTAAAATAATTCATCACTTGGCTAGAAGAAAACTTGAAGAAATACTTTCAAATAAAAACCTCAGACAATAAATTAAAGAATTCAAAAAAATGCTTCAAATAAAAAACTTTAAAGAATTAGGCAAAGGCTTAGAACAAAGACCAAAATGGACTTTCTAAAAAAGTAACACTTTGTATTTCATAGGCTTTACCAAAGAACATTTTTTCTGAAGAAAAGCTAAGTACTGGAGTTGGCCAAATTAAAAAGATGCAAACCTGGGGGTGGAAATTGGGCAACAAGTAAATAATAGGCACCACATCAAGCACCATGATAGGCATCATAATAAAATTTAGTTGTAATTACCACCCAATCCACACCATATACGAAGGCACCAATAGCAAGAGTGGACACAAGTGAGGGTGATAGTGTATGATGATCCACCAGTCATGTTATGACATAGTTGGTCTATAGAAACACCCTTAAGAGAGGCTCATAGATTGCATGCATGGTAACTCTTTGATTTACAATAGTGTGGAGGAAATACATGGAGAAGGAACGTAGAGGATGAGTGGATAGAGAGACCATGATCAACAGGCAAGAAAATAGAAGGACAGTGGTTGGTGATACTAGTAATGGTGATAAATGTTGTAATTTTGATTTAAGCTTAAGTATAGAATATTAGTTGCATGTGTTTATGGTAGATAAATATATTTTGAGATATATATGTGATCTATTATCTATCTAGTTTTGGTTCTAGAGATCTTATAGTATAGGAGGTTAAATGGGGATCCATGATTATGGCCATGCATTTTGACATTTTGGATGGGGTGATGGCATAATAAGACCCCACCATTATAGATGTTCCTATGGTACTATTAGCCCTAACTTGGGAAGGATAGTTTAGACTAGTGGGAGAGACTACAAGGTAGTTGTAGGTACACAAGGTGGATTATGTCCACTAGAATGGGTGAGACAGGGAGAGGCACAAGCCTAACAAACCTTGTATTAGGAGAGAGAAATGCACATGACTACCACCATCCATCTTGGATAGATATAAGCTAAAGTATCCAACTTATTGAAATAAGTAACAAGTTTGAGATCATGGACTACTTCATTATAGTGTATCATTTAGAAAGGACAATCTCAGGCATCAATGGTCACCATGGATAGGCCACATGATAGGCATGATGGAGTCTAACCTTATACTTGGAGTTATTTTGTATTTTGTACTTTGTATTGTATAAAAAGCTAGATATTTATATATTGATTTTGATAGTTGGATTTGATCTCATGATTTGTATGTGGTTGTGGATGTTGATACATGTATATATTTATTCCTAGCACATGTATTTATATTTTGTTGTATATGTTATGGGAAATATATGTGGAGTGTTTTCTTATCTAGCATTATGTCATACACATACAAGGTTAAAAATAAAAAGGCAAAAATGATTTGGAAAAGTATAAGTAATAAAAAAAAGTACTACACACTATATCATGATGGTAAATGTGTAATAATAAAAGATGACTAAATATAAAAAACCAAATATAGTAAAAAGGATAATAAAATGTCTTTAAACCATGTAAAAGATTCACACCAAGTTAAAACAACTAAAATCATACTATATCATGTTGGGAAGTATGAAAATAATGTAATAAAATGGAAGATGCATGAAAGGCAAAATGGTATAATAAAATAAAATAATTAAGTCAATCAATCATACTAAATCATGTTGTGAAGTATAAAAGAGAAACAAAATTGAAAAAATGAACTTAAATTGATCACAATAAAGCAAGTTAGTAAAAATGAAAAACTTAAGAAAAATGGTTAAAATCTTACATGCAATCATAAAATAAGAATATAAAAATGAAAAATCAATGGAGTAAGCATAAAACATACTATATCAAGATGGGAAACATGTTAATGACATGGAACTCATAATTAATCACTACTTATCTCAAATTTGACACATGTAATTTCGTTTTGACTTGGGTATTGAATTTTTTTTTTAGGAATGCCTAGTCCTATCCATGGTATTATAATTAAAATTTTAAAGGGAACACTAATGAGTTGAAAATGACTGAAAAATATGTTTAAAAGAAATGTTTGGAATGGTAATTTCATAATCTATAAGGAAGGCCTAGTCCTATCCATGGTCTTACACTACAACTCATAAATGGAATCCCTAGGGGAGAGTGATCAATGAAAAAACAATATTTATCAATTGAAAATATTAGGATTATTATAAATGAAATAGGTAATGCAAAAATCACAATATAGGCATCTATGAGAGGACCTTAGGAAACATGATGCATATTAAGGGCATATAAAAGACACTAAGTGACTAGTGACCATGAATATGCAAAGGATAAACTCTTCACAATAGACACAAAGTTTTATATGCAAATAAGTGAGATACTAAGATGGACTCATGTTGGTAGTTTAATCAAGGAAAGTAAAATGGACCTATCTTCCCATAACATTTTCCCCATTCCTCAAGACCTCCTATAGAGCCATCGATATACTATGAAGATTGGGTACTGTTAACCAAATTTGGTCTACATACCAAAAATTTGCCTAGTCCAAGAGTCAAAAAGAAGGAACAAGATCTTGATTTTAGAGTGATCCAATGTCACAAGGAGAAAATAGACCTCAAGTAGAGATCATATAGATTTTGCAAATCTCTTGAAACACTTTAAGTAACCTTAAAGTATGATCTAATTGATCTTCAAGGGACAGGTCTATAGTTATAGGTGAAGGGTCTAAATAATTTTCATGGTGTCCTAGTACATGAACCAAGTTGAATAAGATTTAGGAGATCATCAGATCTTTGAAAGATTGAGAAAAATAAGGACTATGCAAATTTGAGGAACCAGACCATCACTGGGATGTCACGTAGGAAATAAATAAACTAGATCATTTTCACATTTTACATCTCCACTTAGAAATATCTCAAAACCATTAGATCAAGTGGGCATAATGATTTTGACCTCAAGAACATCTCCATTGAATTTGGTCCCTCCATGATTTTTGTGCTTCAAGATATAAATATTCAAATTTGGTCAAATAATGGGATACATTAGTATAGACATCAAATTTAAGCCACTATAGAAATACATTGGAGATTAAATTTTATTTTCTATGAGATGTTAAATATGTCCTCATGTACATCAAATGATGGTCATGTAGACATCAAATTTAAGACATGGTAAATAGCCATTAGATTTCAAACCATGGGTCCCAGGTAGATCTAGTGGCATGCATTTGATCATGTATTTAGATTTAATGGAAAGAAAAGGTCAAAGGGGTCAATGAATCTCAAAATCAAATATTTGCATGACATGTGTCAATAGTGAATTTAACTAGTAGAAGATCAATGATAAACATTCATCTAGACAAGTAGGATCTAATGAAGTAAGATGGGTCAACATGTCAATGATTTGAGTTGGTAATTGATAGCCAGTAAACAAAGTTTGAACCTAAGAAATTTTTCATGAAATTTAATGTGGAATTATTCAACCAAGGTAAGATAAAAATAAAGGAACCAGAGCTAGATCAAATTGTAGGTGGAACCAATGAGACAAAACATTGATAACAGAACTCCATATAGGTAAAATACGTAGTTTGGGGCCTAATACAGAGGTCTCAAATAGACCAGTGATTGTGAGGCAAACTCAATTATTTTGTAGGTTTTCATGGATACTATGACTATGTGAAAAATAATATTTGGATTGGTTTTCACCTATAAATATATTATGTTTGATATTGAAGCAAATGCAGACCATGGAGAGATGTCTCATCTATGATCAAGGTCACTTTTTTAATGAATAGATACAGTTGGCCACCCAAAGCAGATGTGGCATAATTTTGTCAATTATAAGACATGGTCCTCATCAGTAGATCAAATAGATAATAACATGGACTTATAAGAAGAGACCTAGTGGCTGGATAAGGACAATGGGTATTTAATTAGTTTACAAAATGTGTTCCTCATTAATAAGGCCATGAGTCAACATCCTCGTACTTGTGCTAATACAACATAGTTCCCTCTCTCTCTTCTCTTTTTCTATATATGTTCCAAATTATACCACATGTATCAAATCTCAAAAAAATTTAGAAAAAATCTGTAACATTTTTTATATAAAAAGACTTTTATGCTTTGGCTTTCTTAGGCTATACCAAATTTGTAGTGTGACACCTTTTGATGCAATAAAGACTAAATTCCATCATTTTTCAAGCTAGATTGAAGTATGTTTCATGAATTCATGTATTTTAGTTAAGTGAATGTATTTTATCTATCTATGTATGAGTTTTTATCAACTTCATGAAGTGCTTGATAGTTATCACATGTCATTATAAGTGTAATTTATAGTTTGTTTAGCTTGAAAGTGGGTATATGCCCTATCATACTAGTTTGATAACTGATTCATGCCCTATTGTGAAATATTCATGTGAGACTAATATTATTTGGTCTTGAATGTGTCTCATAGTATGTCTTGTGTAAATTATAATTATTCTAATTACTAGTGCATCAACCCATTTTACATGTTTTCTTATATTTTTGTATCTCTTTATCTCTTTTCCAAGTGTTATATTATGTATGGTTTAGGTGATAGATATAAAAGGAAGATGACCTTCTCTGGAGGTCTGATCCATTATTATGATACTTATAACTTAGGATCAGTCTCATGTTGGACTAGATTTAAGTAGGAAGATCTGAACAATCCCCTTATGTAATGTCCCTTACTTAGGGGCTCCTTTATCTACACAATAAGCTTTGATACCACTGTAATATCCCCTTCAAATAGGAAATATAGCAACACAAAAAACTGAACCAAGATATTATCTCTGTTGAATAAATTCAGAATGATAACAATAATATAGTTTTTTGTTAATAGTAAATCACAGATCTTATCACTTGTCCTTCTAAACTATTATAATTGCAATCCTCTATTATGCATATAAATATGAAATACAGTCTTGAAAACCCTGGCTTTGTAAATCTGGAAGTGCAAATTGAATTCTAGAAAGTCTCGGCCTGCTGTGTCGAACACACAGTCGCCGGCGTCGATCGATATATTGCCGACGTCGGTCACTGTAGGTCCCTATCTACCGACGTCGGTCTCTAATCGGCCAATGTCGGTATCTGGAAGCTCTCTTTCAGCTGATGTCGGTGTCGGTATGGATTTGTACGGACCTGTACGGACTTCGTATGGCCACCAATTAAGCACAACTTCCCTGTTTTCAACCCCTGATCTGAAAATATATGCTTCTAGCATAGAAGATCTCTAGCTGTATAATTTATTGAATCAAAACATAAATAAATAAATACCTGGAATATCTGTAATAACTTCTGTGTGAAGTTATCTCTCAACCCTATAAATTCTATGATAACTTCTGGATGAAGCTATCTCTCAATTTGGCAATAGATCAGCTGATATTTCACAGCCTCTTAATTGCACACACTGAAGAGGGAACATTCTCCAATGCAAATGGAATCTTGGAACCCTAGGCTCAGTCTTCACAGAAGAAATTCTTCAAAATCAATAATCAATAATCAATGGCTAAACCATAATGGCCTCCATGTGAAACCCTTATACCCTCAACAGATATGCTTGCCCTAATTAGGGTTTTCTTAAATTAGCATTAGGGTTTCTAATTTAAAATTAGAGAAAATAATTAATAATTAATAATTAATTATTAATGAGACCAAATAATTAATATTTGATTAAATCAATCAAATATTAATATCTCCCTCAATATACGTCAGATCCTCGAACCGATCGAAGCAGGTGAATCAGGGAGTGATTCCGCACATGACCATACCAAAATAAAGGTGCTCCATTGCATATCAAATATCCCTAAAAAGTAGGAGCTCAGGCCCAATGCATCTGAAATACCCTGAATGAAAACCAAATGTAGAAATTCTATGAATCAAAGTCAATCCAAGCCCCATTATGACCCTCTATCCATCCTATTAGCCTACGAAGGTCGTATAATAGGCTAATCATCAAGACTGTCAATGTCCATGAAAAAGGGGACATGACAATCCGCCCCACCGGAAATTGCTTGTCCCCAAGCAATCTTGGAATAATGAACTATTCGATCCCCCTGGATCCCAAGGAAAAAGTTGTGTAATATCCATCATATCACCAATCAACCCATGTGAATAAATCATCAACAGCAATAGCATCAACAGTATCAAAATCAGCAACTGAAAAACTGCACTCGACACCCAAGCAACTATCTAAAGACCAACTGTAGATGCCGGAAGAAGAAACCAGTCTATGGAACTCAAGCCAACTAAAATATCAACCCTGTCAAAATTCAAGTCCCTATCTAACTGATAATCACACCCAACTGGACCATGGATATGACAATCATTGGTCCCTGAGTCACAGACATCAAAACTAACCTCTAGATGCAAAGAAAAATAAGGAGCATACCTCACCGTATGATGCTGGTAAGAATCCCCAAACTCTGCTACTGGCTCACTATTGCCAAATTGGGACTCAATGGATGGCTCCAATCTCGGCTCAACAAACATCACCTCAACATCCCTGTAAGGTAATATAGTAGAGAGGGTTCGTAAAATCTCCTCACCCAATCTGCTAATAGCACTAGAACCTCAGACAAGAACACCTTCTGTCATCTTATGTGAGTCCAGAAGAACACCTGCACTATCCAACAAATACTCCATGAATGGTTCAGTGCAGTAAAAATTATATGTGGAAGCGTCAACATACTCCCCCACACACTCCAACTGATCTCTCTATAAAGGTGGCACAACCAATTGTACCACACTGTCATCTGTGTGAGAATAATCAATCTGGAGACTCGACTCCACTGGTATCTCAAGCTCATCAGAATCAAGTACTCCCAAATCCTAAATATGTGTATCAGCCTCAACAACATGCTCATCAGCAACAACTGCAGGAAGGTACTCATCACCAACCACCTCAATATATAAATGATCATCCACACTCTGTAAATCAACGCCAAAGCTCATATCAACAGACAGACTATCAACAACTGTAACATCACTGTCTAACTCTTCCATACGAAGAGAAACAACCAGTGAAACTAAGTCCTCAAAACTGTCCACTGCATTCTCCTGAGTGTCATCTACAATAATAGGATCCTGGGACTCTTCTACAATCTCTGCCATATCTGAGAGGCCATCAACACTCAGTGCACTAACATCTGAGTCCACCTGTACACTCTGAGTGCAAGCATCTAACTCATCATCATCTTCACTATATCCTATCTCATAATCATAATAATTATGGGACATGTTGCTCTCTCATCTAAGTGATCTGTAGTGCTCTCTCCTCAGCTTGACTAAATGATCAAAGGTCGTCCTCTCTTGAACATGAGGAGGTAATAAGTCCCACTCATCATTCACTGTCTTATACCTTGCAGGTTTGTTTTTGGATGTAGGATATGAAAGAATTTCCTTCATCCTCCTCTGGGTTTCATCCAACTGCTTCAAACTGTGTTCCAGCTTCTTCATATCATTGTCCCACTATTTTTGAGTATATGAAGGCATCATGATACTTTGTTGATTCAATCTACCCAACTACCCAATAGGATGGAAAGACATTAGTTTTGATGTGCCCAACAGGATGGCAGGAATTTGGCTCTGATACCACTGTAATGTCCCTTACTTAGGGGCTCCTTTATCTGCACAATAAGCTCTGATACCACTGTAATATCCCCTTCAAAAAGGAAATATAGCAACACAAAAATCTGAACCAAGATATTATCTCTGTTGAATAAATTCAGAATGATAACAATAATATAGTTTTTTGTTAATAGTAAATCACAGATCTTATCACTTGTCCTTCTAAACTATTACAATTGCAATCCTCTATTATGCATATAAATATGAAATACAGTCTTGAAAACCCTGGCTTTGCAAATCTGGAAGTGCAAATTGAATTTTGGAAAGTCTCGGCCTGCTGTGTCGAACACACAGTCGCCAGCGTCGGTCGATATATTGCCGACGTCGGTCACTGCAGGTCCCTATCTGCCGACGTTGGTCTCTAATCGGCCGATGTCGATATCTGGAAGCTCTCTTTCAGCTGATGTCGGTGTCGGTATGGATTTGTACGGACCTGTACGGACTTCGTACGGCCGCCAATTAAGCACAACTTCCCTGTTTTCAACCCCTGATCTGAAAATATATGCTTCTAGCACAGAAGATCTCTAGCTGTATAATTTATTGAATCAAAACATAAATAAATAAATACCTGGAATATCTATAATAACTTCTATGTGAAGTTATCTCTCAACCCTGTAAATTCTGTGATAACTTCTGGATGAAGCTATCTCTCAATTTGGCAATAGATCAGCTGATATTTCACAGCCTCTTAATTGCACACACTGAAGAGGGAACGTTCTCTAATGCAAATGGAATCCTGGAACCCTAGGCTCAGTCTTCACAGAAGAAATTCTTCAAAATCAATAATCAATAATCAATGGCTAAACCATAATGGCCTCCAGTGAAACCCTTATACCCTCAAAAGATATGCTTGCCCTAATTAGGGTTTTCTTAAATTAGCATTAGGGTTTCTAATTTAAAATTAGAGCAAATAATTAATAATTAATTATTAATGAGACCAAATAATTAATATTTGATTAAATCAATCAAATATTAATATCTCCCTCAATATACGTCAGATCCTCGAAGCAAGTGAATCAGGGAGTGATTCCACACATGACCATACCAAAATAAAGGTGCTCCACTGCATATCAAATATCCCTAAAAAGTAGGAGCTCAGGCCCAATGCATCTGAAATACCCTGAATGAAAACCAAATGTAGAGATTCTGTGAATCAAAGTCAATCCAAGCCCCATTATGACCCTCTATCCATCCTATTAGCCTACGAAGGTCGTATAATAGGCTAATCATCAAGACTGTCAATGTCCATGAAAAAGGGGACATGACACCTTACTCAGCCAGGGTACAAATCTAGAACACCAATAATTTTGGCATGCCTGGTGTGACCAAGTTTCCTTGTCATAATTGAAGTTTAAAGATTGATAAGAAGAAATTATTAAAGGAGGAGACATCTACCATTATCAAAAGTTGAAGATATTTCAATTTGTAAATCTCATAATATCTTCTAGATAGTGCTTTCATAACAAAGGTTACAACAATATCATCAAGTAAAGGTATTCTTTTAAAACATATTGAATTGCCTTCTACTTCTTATAAAAGATCAAAATTTTATTGGTGTAGATTTTCATTTCCTAGTTGGTATATTTATTTTCCTACTTTACTAGGTTTTCGTACAACTTTTATTAATCTTTCCTAGGTTAATACAACATGTTTAATTACATGATTAGGTTATGAGGTGTCACCTTCCTATAAATGGTAATTCATTTTCTATCTTGGAATATACTTTTATATCTTTAGTCCAATAGATGGTTGTTTCCTATTGGTTAGTGTTTCCACCTCCTCCCCCTTTCTTTTCTATTTAAACATGCTACCTATCTTTTATTTTATATCTTTTTATTTTTCATCCTCTTAATGTTATTTTGATTTTATAGCATTTGCATTACTCTTGTGGAAACTAACTATGTGTTGTTATTTTGATCTTGTATCATTTTCTTTCGCAGTTCAATATCTCTTTGTTTACACTTTTTTTTGGATTATTCATCTTTTCAGATTCTAACATGTTATTAGAGTGGTTCTATGTACAAGAATAGATTTTAGTTTCCATATTTGACATATTTGGGGGGATAATAAGCTTGTTGTAGGTTTCTCAAAAACCCAGTATGCTTTACCAAACTACTTATGTCATTGTTCATTATGACCCCCTTCATCATTTCTTCTACAAATTATTTCTTCTCCAAATCATTTCTTCTTGGAGATATAATTGGTAAATGGATGGTCTTACTTATGGAATTTGATCTTCACATCATCGCTCAAAAATATATTAAAGGGAAAATCATAGATACTCAACTTGCCATAGCTCCCATCCTAGCTACTTCTTCTCTTCAAGATAATCTTCTAGATGACAATATCCTTTACATTGAAGGTCCTAGTCAAGCTATTTCTATCAAAGATTATTTTCATAGTTTTACTACAAATCTTAGAGAAAATAATCTTGATTAATCCTCTATTCCCTTCAATACTACTAAACTAAAAGTAGTTATTGAGGAGCTTCCTAAAATCAATGTCAACTTGCATGAATATACTTAGACCCTTCACTTTGATGGTGATAAATGCCTTCAAGGAGCCATGGTAGTTTGTATTTTCACAAGTCCTCTTAGAAAGATCATTCCTTTAGATTTTCACTTCACCTTTGATGTCACCAATAATATGGTCAAGTAAGAAGCTCTTATCTTAGGAATGAAAGTTTCTCTTGATTTGGACATTTAATACCTTCATGCTTTAGGTGATTCTTGTCTTATTTAACACCAAGTCGGTGGTGATTATAAATGTAAAAGTGAGAACCTCCTCACATATCATCAAATTGTGACCACTCTTATTAAGGATTTCATTTCTTTCACTATTAAGCCTTTTCTTAGAGATCAAAATTCCATTATTGATTATCTTGCCTCTTTCACATCTCTCTTTCATTCCCACCAAGTTATTTTTGATCTTACTTTTCTTATACAAATAAGAAACTCTCTATCCTCTACTCAACCACTAGATTCACTTATCTATCATATCAAGGCTATTGCCATTCGATAAATCCTATGGTACCAAGACATTATTCAATTATTAAAACATCAAACTTATCCTCTTAACTTGGATTCTTGTGAAAAAACACATATTTGTAAAAAAAGATTTCAAGTATTTATTTCAACACAACATCCTTTATTTTCATAATGTTGAAGGTACTTTACTCCATTGTGTTATGAAAGATGACGTCCCTCCTCTTATTTAAAAGTCACATGGGGGCATTTTTAGTGGCCACTATAGCATACATTCTACAAGTCACAAATGCATACATATGGGTTACTTTTGTCCTACTCTTGAAATGGATGTAATTGAATATGCTAAAAAGTGTAATATTTGCTAGCTTCATTATGATCTAATTCATTCACCTCCAACTAAACTTCAAATTATCAAGTCTCCTTTGCCATTTTCCACATGGGGATTTGATCTTATTTGAAAACTACCTTTCTCCCAAGATGGGCATGTATTTATTATCACTACTACCATATATTTTACCAAATAGGTAGAATCCATGCCCCTTATTAACTTCATCAGTCTTACCATTTTCAAATTCATTCTTAATAAAATAATTTTATACTTTGGTGTTCCCAATACCATTATTTTAGATAATGGTGGTAATTTCAAAAACAAACATGTTAAACAACTTTGCAATAAATTCAAGATCAATCATAAATTTTCCACTCTTTATCATCCATAATGCAATGGATAAGTTGATGCAACTAAAATAAATTTCAAAAAAAAACTCCAAAAGACAACCCATAAAATCCTTATGGATTGGAACCTTTATCTTTACCCTATACTTTGGGCCTAACAAACTAGCATATGTACTACCATTGGGGAAACTCCATTCTCTCTAGTCTATAGTTCTTAGTCATTTCTTTCTTTAAAATTCAATTTTCCCTCTCTTCATATATCTCTTCATGGTATTACTATTGATGAATAATTACGTGAATCTCATTTACATGCCCTTGATATACTTGATGAACATCATTTTTGTGCCTTACAACATAACTACCAATACAAAGCTCGCATTGTTAAACAACATAACAAACATGTTAAAGTCTATAAATTTAATGTTGGTGATCTTGTCCTTAAATTATAATACACCCATGATAAAGAAAGTAAATATTCCCATAAATTGTGGGGCCCATATTTAGTCAAATATATTCTTGTTTCAAGCACCTACCATCTTCAAACCAATGAAGGTCATGTTTTCAAAGATCCCACCAATGCACAATTCCTCAAAAAGTAATTTTCCAAAACATTTCTTTTTTTTCATGCTTTCTATCTACATCTCTCTAACACTTTTTTTAGGTTACTTACATGGATCTCTCTCTTTGCACCAAGTTCCTTCCTTTCACAAACCTTTAGTCCTCTCTTTTGGTCTTTTGGTTTCTTGATGTACCATAGTCTTCTTTATTTTCTTGCATTTTCTCTTTTGACACCCCTTGGGTTTTTTTTTATGAGTTACTTTCTAAAAAAATGGATAGGACCCAAATTTTCTCACAAAATTACCATCTTTTATTTATTTTGCTTACCTTACTATATCTTTCACTTGCTTGTTGTCACCCTCGTAGGTTTCTTTTTTATGAAGTTGTAGTGTAAGCCCATGGATAGAACCCAACCCTCCTCATAAAATTACCATCTTTTCATCTTTTTACAACCTTGTTTTCAAACTTTAGATTTTGATTCTTTTATTAAATAGAATTTACACAACAATCTATGTTAGCATGTTTTCCTCTATTTTCCTCATTCTTATGATAAGGAATCACACTTTACTATCATTGTATCCCTTTTTCCCTTTGTCACTTTTTTTGTAATTTGAAGTAATTCAAAAGGTCCATGTGTCACTCCTCTTGATTTCCCATTCCTTTCACTCCACATGGATAAAATAAGGTCAAAATTAATACAACACTTTTATTTCACCTAGATTTACAAGAATCTTAGACCCCATGCTCTTTGAATTTTTCTATCTTAGAAACCTATTCCTAAGTATTCAAAATAAAGTCATTTTAAGCACCCATGTTTGGTTTTCCAAATATATCAAGGAATAGAAAAATTGATCAAGAAAGTTAAAATCTAAATCATTTGAATTAAAATGTAATGATATCTAAAAATTAATATACAAATCTCAAAATTCAAATTCATAACAAAAATATGTGATTACAACCACATCTCTTATCTCTTATTAAAGCTCAAACTACATAGTTGGCCTCATATTAAGCTGAGGTCCTTGGGGGTGTGGTAGGCTAGTAGATTAGAATAAGAGAATTCAACAAACTCTATGTGCTACCTACTTTCTCATATAAGTACCTAATCTTCACAGTAGACTAATGACTCTGTAAGTAGTCCTAAAGAATGGGGAACACATTATGAGAAGGTGGGTCCATATTAATTTTCATGCATATAGCCTTCATGGGATGATCTATATACTGCATTTGTTGACCTAAGACTTGTGTGGTTAAGAGAAGTTATTCATATTCCTTAAGGTCAAAGGTCGTCTTGTTTTGACAAACCTAATTTGAGTGTCTTGACTTTGATAAAGAGTTCATATACCTTGGTTTTTCCTTCATTTTCATTCTTCTTTAATTACTTCTTATTCACTTCTTATAAACATTCTAGCGCGACTTTGTTTTAGTTTTATCTATCCTTAGAGTGAAACAACATGTATGAACAACTATGGATTACTTCTTTCTTTTTCACCATTTTTTTACATTTGTAGACTTGTTTTACACTCAATTTACAATTTATCATTTTTTTACTATCCTATTGTTATGGACACATGAGCATGTACCCTTTTTCCATTTTTGAGTGAGGTTGGCTTATTACTTCTCACTTGGCAATATTATTTTCCATTTTTATGCACCTTTTTCCATTGTTGAGTGAGATAAGGATTGTTATTGATCACTCGTCAATATTGTTTTACCATTTTTTTATTCTTTCATCATTGACTTGTTTGATTACCATCCTTATTGACATGTATCCTTAGTTTGACTTTGTGAACTTCCCTTTCTTACTTAAGGATAGCTTGTTTGAGTTTTTCAGTCTTTAGTAGCCTTGGATATTTGGTTACCCAATTTACTCTTATTTTTGACTTGGTCATTTGGTCTAACATAAAACTTGTCATCTCAGCTTACCAAATTTCTTAAGTACATCCCATCCTCATAGTACTAACTATCTTGGCTTTTCTTGTATTTGTTTATTTTTTCTCTTTAGTTTTGTATTCTTGGGTTTGTCAAAAGTAGTCTCTGATCCCTACACATTCAAAAATAATAACACAAAAGACAACCATCTGATGATAAAGGTAATTCAAAGTACGTATCACATTTACTTTTTATTTATTTACATTTTAATTATTTACTTTCATTTATTTTTTCTTTAAAATACTGTAACATTATTTTAGCATTAGTTTTGTATGTTATTATGTTCTTTCCCAAATCACCATCCCCCAATGCACCTTAGTGACATGTGATGAGATTTGAGTGGGGCATATTTATAAACATAATATTTTTAAATTTTATCAAATATTGATGCTTTACATCTTTTAAGAACATGTCAAGACTCAATATCTCTGAGTGCATACCCTAATTAGTTCATCGAGAAAGGGGTAGGTAGACATTTGGTGATTTTGAAGATTATTTTACCTTATTATCACATTATTACCAATATAAATATATCTTAAAACCATTACATAATATATTACTCCTCCTTTGCACACTCCTTGAGTCTTTTTCCTTTTTTCATCCCTCTTTTCCTCACCTTGATCCCCTTTTGCTAGGTGATTGTATTAGGTCCACTGGGTCAACCCTATATAGTTTTGAACCTATGATTACTATATAATGTCAACTAGGTTGACCCTATAATATTTTTGGGTATTCTCACTTGAGATTTTTTGTAGTATTTTGATTGACCTAGCTCGAGACCTAGTGATTTATCTCTTGAAAACATATAGGGTCAACTAGATCAACCCCATATAGCTAACATATTAATAAGGATTTAGGGTGTGAACCACCTATAAATACAAGATCATTTTATCATTATTTTAATATTCAATCAATAGTTATTATTTTCTCATACTTCTTTACAATCTTCTCTTCCACCATTCTACTTGAGGAGTCTTAGCATAGGGTTTCTACTTGGAAAATCTAGTCTTGTGGATAAGTCTTGAATGATTTGGCCTTTTTTAGTTATATTTACAAACCAAAACAACCTATTATGAATCCCCTTTGGCCAAGGGATACATTTAGTCTCGATGGGTTCATATTCAAGTAAGTATATTCAAACTGTATTCTCCTCTCTTTGGTAAATAGAAGTAGCATAAGTATTGGCTCAAACAATATTACTCTTCATATTACATTTAATAGGGTGTTACTCATACTTATCTTAATTAATATTCTCATATACATGTTTTGATTGCTTTACTAAACCCCACTTTATGCCATAAGCTTTGGTGAGCACTAGATTAAATTTACTTTATTGTTTATTAGAATAGAGAGAACATTAAACCTAGGAATCTTTTAGGGTTGTTACATGATTGTGTTAGACTATATGATTTGAAACCATTCATATCATTATTTATTATGACCATTGATCCCCTAATCAGGTTTAGAGGATCCCCATATTGTTCATGATCTTGCTTAACAAATCTTAATCAGAAGTGTATGTATGCTCTATCTTCTCCAAGCTAGGAATGATTTATAGAGATGATGAATTTTTGATTGCATATAGTCATGTAATAAGATTTTTGAAATTTATGAATTAGTTAATTGTTATCAAAATTTGGACCAAGGAGGAAATCCATATCTAAGTTATGTAATTGCTTACAAGTCTCATGAGAGTAACCCCAATTAGTGTGAAATCAACATAATTTATTTAGATCATACCATGATTTAATGGGGTGAGTGGAATCAAGATCTTGTGGAAGAGGCCTTGGTATACTCTATTGGATTTTATCTATGAAAAATGAGTTATGAACATTTATTTTTTTTATTTGAGAAAATTAAGGATTATGGGTGTGGTTTGAAGTGGAAGCTTACTCCAGAGTACGTTCAGGAGAAATAGATTGAATATTATGTATGTTATCATAGGAATCGATGATGCCATCATTATTAGTGTGATGATTTTTATTTTTAATAAACATGCAAGTGCCCAAAGGAGGTTAGGGTGGCTCAAAATGATGCATGAGAAAATCTTGGTGCTTGGATTAGTTTAGGGCCTCTTCCAAAGTTCATGAAGAGAGATTCATAACATGAGATTAACACTTAGGATAGAGAGTGTTGGTAAATATATTAAATAGGTTATCATCCACCATGTTATGTTCACACTTTTTAGATAAGGTCTTCCATCATTTAATGAAAATTTGTGTAGTCTTTATCTCAAATTGATTGCAATTAATAAAATGAACTAGGGTGTTCTCTGGTAGGTCACTTGTTTCAAACTCTTATACTATAGTGTTAACTATATCTTCCAAAGTAGTGATAGAATGAGACTTGACTTGATTATACCAATCTAAATCATCTCTAGAGAGTGTTTTTACAAAGATCTTGGTATCACCAAAAGTGTTTAGCTTGACCCAATCAATGTATATATTGCCAAACATTTTTAAATATAAGGTAAGATCAATTGTCCCATTGTAACTAATATCTATGTTATCAATTTGAGGCATAAGAGGTTTGTTTTGAAGATTTTTAATCATTTTGTTAATAAGAGGTGGTTGTGGAATAAATTTTCCATTGATATCCTCAAGGGGGTGGGGGGAATTTTAATTGTGAACTCCCCATAGAACCCATTGAGGTTGATTTTGGAGATGAATAAGGTTATTCTACATTTTTATCATTTGTTTGGCATTATTATCTTGGAAAGTGTTCATTTGGTTAAGAGTTTGAAATAAAACATTTTGGGTTTGAGTGGTTTTTCGATTAGTGTGCATGGCATGCAAAGCATTAGCATTAGTATTAGTGTTTTGGGTACCACTGTGAGTAGTGGCATGTGTAGTAATAGTGTCTTGAGAAGTGTTGGTAGAAAAGGAGGTACTAGTGGCATGATTAGCATGTGTTGTGAAAGATGCACTGTATAAATTTTATAAGATAAATAATAACTAGTGGCATGATTACCATTGATAGCAAATAATGAACTAGTGGAATGATTAAGAAAGATGGTTCTTGGAAAAGGCCCACTAGATGTTAAATGTATCATGTTAGTAGATATACCTGGCATAGAGGTAGAATAAATCAATGAAGAAGAGGTCATAGGATGAGAAGGGGTCAAAAGAGAAGGAAGAGGTTGAGAAGCAAAGAATCTATTACCCCCAAATCCATGTGAGAATGTGGGGTAAGGTGAATGGGGTTCTTATTCTTGGCCACTTATTATAAGCTTGTAAATAGTGGAAGGGTATTTTCCTCTATGTTGAGTAAATTCATTAATGAAGAAAAACATTTTTGGGGTATGCTCTAATTCAAGATGATCTTCTAAGGATAATAGAGGGTTACAAACTAAAGAGGCATGAGGAAGAGTCCTATAATTTTTAGTGTGAATGGATACATACACAATAATTCATCTAAAGTGTAAGCCATAAGTTGTTTACATGGAAACCCAATTGGATTGGTAAAGTTAATCATATTTTTTTCCTTCTAATATGTGTTTTCCTTAGATAATAAGTTCAAGATGAAAGAAAAAGGCTAAGGAAGATGTTGATGATGCAAATAAAAATTCAAAATATAGAATACAAAGCCAAATTATTCAAATGTGTTTTGCAAACCAATAGATAGATAAGAATACCCAATCATTCAAGTAAATTGTGCATTGTAGACATGAAAGTTAAATAAGATGACAAGGATACATAGTTTTGTAGGTTGATTGTGTACTTCTAAACAAAGAACTAAATAGGGGGATAAGAAGACACAGTCATGTAGATTAACTATGTATTGATGGTAGGAAGGTAAACACAATATATAATAGACTATATCAACCAAGAATATTATGTTTTTAAATAGGGGAAATTTTTTTGCAAGGTAAATTAAAGGAATAATGAAAGTAAATAGATAAATAATTGGATCTATGCTATTAATCTAATTGGGGCACACAACACAAACCTTTCACCAACACTAGCTAATGAAAGTTTTATAATAAAACACATAACGATCAAAGATCAAGTAATCAGCTTAAAAGTAAGTGTTAAATAATTAGTCACCCTAAGTTTTATTAGATTATTATAAAGTTTTATTTTAATGTGATAAGAAATTTAGCTAAAATGGGGAACTAAAAATTAGTCCAAAGTTGGTTTCATGATGTTTGGGTTGAGAGGGATGTGTATTGGCAATGGTACTAGCTTAGTATTGGGTCCTACCCCTTTAATTCACAATCATGTAGTGATAATGGTGTTAGGTGCTTTACCAATATATATTATTAAGCACATATCTATACTTGGCCAAAAAAACTAAGTCATCTTCCACCTTGGTGATGAAATCCAAGTAGGTAGGCCTTGGGAATATAAATGCCTAAGTAATTTTTGAATGTTAAGTGGCTTGTTAGTGTGTGAAAAATATTAAAATAGTGTAACTAAATTGTTAATTTGAAAAACCATCTATTTATACCATGTAAATTACTCTAAGCATGCAAACAACTAAAAAGAAAATGTGAATTAATTATTAGAAAACATATGCTAATTCTTTTATTGATAATAGTATAGACTCAGTTCAGGTGACATTGTATGCCGAAAATATAGAATAGAGTTGACTAGGTCATTATTTTTATGTATAAGTAAGGTCTTTAAGAACATAGTTGAATAGTTTGACTTTGTCTCTCAAATAGAAGATAAACTGCATAACTAAGTCGACTAGGTCAATTTATTAGCCATAGGTTTGTAATTTTGAATATTTCTAACTTGTGAAAATAAAATAGAATGAATAACTAAAATGATATAGAGAGATGAGAAAGGAACCTTGGTGGGATTTAATATTATTTAGATTTCACTTTGTATGTTATAATGATTAATCATTGCTTTCAAATCTTACAAAATGGGTCGACTAGTTTGACCAAGTTCTATAAACCCTACATGTTGAAGAAGAATAATGAATACGGTCAACCTATTCAATAGTGTTTTTTGACCTATATTTTGATAGATTAAAATATCAGATAGATTTAACCTATTTGATAGTGTATGATATTATAGAACTAAATAAGAATAGTTTATGGAACTATTCGATCTAGTAAACTATAGTTGATGAAAACTTGCATAGAAAAAACAAAGCCTTTTTGAAGTGATCATGTTAAAATTTCACACATAAATTTAGAACTATATATATAGATGTGATATAGTACTAAAAATATAGAAAAATATAATATTAAGATAAAAATGATGGCATGAAATAAAACCTGCAAGGGTTAGATTCATGTCAAGTTTACCATAATGTATGTAAAAGGAAATCCAATTGAGCTATAAATCAATCCTAGCTTAGAGAAGATAAATCCTACTTACATTTCTAATTGTTGATACATTATATATTTTGGGTCATTACCAAGATGGATCTTCTAGACCTAACAAGGGATGTCTTATCATAATAAAATCACTAGGGAGGGTTACAAAGCCTCGAGTCAAGTAAAACTATGCAATAACCCTAAATATGTCCTTATTTTAATATTCACTAATGTACAAATGACAAAAGAAAATTATATGTCTAATCTAGTGCTCATCAAAGATTTTGTAAAAAGTGGTAGGGGCAATAAACATAGAAAATAAAAATGCATAGAATACATATACTCACATCAATGTATACAAAATCGTAATGTACGGGAGAGAAGTACAAATGATAATCTATCCACTCTTACCAAGGAGGAACAAAGTTAGGAATACTTACCTTTAAAGATGAACCTATCAAGCCTCAATCTCTCCCTTGGACAAGGTGTTTCATAAGAAGTTATTGTGGTATATTTGGATGAGAAGGATAGATCAACTCTAGGCCACACAACTTATCAATGCATTTAAAAGACTTTTCCATAAGACAAGATATATATCTCCAAATAAAGTATGAAACCCTAAGTTATGTTCCTCAATTATAAAGTTAGATAATAATATGCAAAAAATATCTCTTATTTTTCTATTCTCTTCCTAAATGATAAAAAAAGTGTGTATATATAACTATATCTAACCCTAGTCCTTTACAATTTTAGCCATCAAAGTTAGCCCAATTGACTCTATATCATTATTGAAAAATAAAATTAGGTCCCAGTCAAAGTCAGCCAAATGCTAACCTAGACCCTAAATTCATTTTGTCAATTAGAGAACACATGATTGATGGGTGAGACACTTTATCATAAAACATTAAAAAGGATTTTAGGCTATGGAAGGGATAATGAGGGCATAATATGACTAGATAAGGTTGAAAATGAGGAGGCAAATCTAAGGTAAATGATTTTAGGAGATGGTTGTGTAGATAACAAGTGGTAATAAAGGGACAACGATCCTATGAAGCACCAATGGTCTACCCACCCCATTCTTAGTGCACCCCTTAAGGTATACACTTAGAGAGATTGAGACTCGATGGGTTCCTAGATGAGAGAAAGCATCAGTAATTGATAATGTTTGAAAATATTGTGTATACATATGTGCCTTATATGTCTTATGTGGATCTATCTAGACCCCTTATCTATATTACCACATTAATGTGACATGAATGAATACAACTAGTTAAAGGGACCTCATTGATGTGTGAGTCTGTCCATGCATGCCAACCCACATCCACACACAATGAATAGATGATTCAAGTTAGTTGGCCCCAATAGACATGTAGAAATGCCTACGTGCCCCTCTATGTGTGTGTCTACACAATAATAGAGGCATAATGACCATCTTACTAACCTTCCCAAACACACACACATCCCTCAATGGATATACTTTGTGCATAAGACATCATAGAACCTATATATGCCCTTATAAGGTTTATTTTATTAACTTTTATTCAAGATATTTTTCTCTAGGGTTTAATGTATTCCCCCTATTCTCTCCCTACTAGTGAGTCATGTCTATTTTTTTCATTATTCTTGAGAAAGTTTGTAATATCCTATTAGTAGTTTACCCATTCTCAGACCTTATCTTCCCTTATTAGAGTTTTGTTATGATATTATTCCACCAATTTTAGGATATTTAAATTTGATCACTAATTCTCACTCATTCTAACCAATTTAACATTTCTTACCCTTAGATCTACCCAAACTCATTGTTCTCTCCTATGAAACTAATTTTTCATACTTAGAACCAGCCAAGATAAGTTCAATTATATGGGGAATAAGTCATTGCTAGTAGTAGACAATGACATACCTAAGACAATCGAATCACAAATCAAACACTTACACTTGGAGTAATTTCATCACATATCAAACTCATAAAATACAAAAGCATTGGCTACTAACCTTGTGGAGAGTGGTCTTCTTTAGGTGGTATATTTTTGAAATTAAATCTAATGTTCTAATTTAATGTTCACCTATGTGAATAACTATGACCCATCAATTCATAATATCAAAATAATAAGTGGATCTATCATGGATAAATTTGATGACACAATAATGTGAATGATAAAGAGAATTATAGTTCCTAGAGACATCATCAACATGAACACCACCAAGGGATAGAAATACTAAGACAAATATAAAAATAAGTGTTTGAATTATATGAACAATTCATGATTGAAACATAAGAGAGAAAGAGTCTCAAATTTGCTTAAGAATTTATACAATATAGATTTCCATGAGGAGATCTCAGACATGATTACTCTCCTCAATTGAGTGGTAGGTAATGATGAAAATAAGACTTTTCACCCATTTATTTTCATTCCAATAAACATCATATACTAAAATAATAAGTTTATCAATTAAGGAGAGATGATCAATGAGTCCCTACATCATCAATTACTAAACATGTAATCAATAAAATAATTTATTATGACCTCTTACTTCTTGTATTCTTTATTTTCTCATATGGTCTACCCAAAATTTTCATAACATGGGAGTATTAGCCATACCACCCAAGTGTATACATTTTATCTCTATATAACTCTAAAATAAATCAATAAACATTTCACAAGGGTGAATGATGCATTCACCATGAGGGCAGTGTAGATTCAAGATGAAGATTAGGGAAGAAGTATTTCAGATGAATCAATCACCTTGATTAGCCAATATGGTATCTTTTGTATTCAATATCAAAATTTCACCTACATCAAACTTAGTGGTTTTGAATGATACCCATTGAGACTCCTAAGACTAGCCAATAATAAGATAATATTGACAGAGCTATGTCGATAATTGGGTGCAATACACAAATGCTAAGGGGTTAAACATGTATTTGGGTGTCTCTTTCTCTATTTCATTAGGACACTTCACATGAAATAGAATGGTAAATGCTCAAGACATTGAGTCACCCATCTCCCAATTCACTCTTTTATCATATTCTAACATAACTTCTATGGACACAAATAAATATGTAAAAATATGCCTTGGTATTAGTTCAACCTATGAATATGTGCATAATTTGGAGGACTATTAGGAAAATTATTCAAATTAATATGAGGTAGTCTAGAGAGAGTAGATATGAATGAACATAGATAAAATCAAGTAATTTATTAAATAATGGATCCTTGATAGCATGGTGGATGACATGAATGAACTCATCAACCTTGCATACATAAATAAAGTTATATGTTCTACCCAAAATTTTAATAACATGGGAGTATTAGCCATACCACCCAAGTCTATAAATTTTCTCTCTACCTAACTCTAAAATAAATCAATAAACATTTCACAAGGGTGAATGATGCATTAACCATGAGGGTAGTGTAGATTCAAGATGAAGATTAGGGAAGAAGTATTTCAGATGAATCAATCACCTTGATTATCAAATATGGTATCTTTTGTATTCAATACCAGAAGTTCACCTACATCAAACTTTGGTGGTTTTGAATGATACCCATTGAGACTCCTAAGACTAGCCAATAATAAGATAATATTGATAGAGCTATGTTGATAATTGGGTACAATACACAAATGCTAAAGGGTTAAACATGTCTTTGGGTGTCTCTTTCTCTATTTCATTGAGACACTTCACATGAAATAAAATGGTAAATTCTCAAGATATTGAGTCACCCATCTCTCAATTCACTCTTTTATCATATGCTAACATAGCTTCTATGGACACAAATAAATATGTAAAAATATACCTTGGTATCAATTCAACCTATGAATATGTGCATAATTTGGAGGACTATTAGGTAAATTATTCAAATGAATATGAGGTAGTCTAGAGAGAGTAGATACGAATGAACATAGACAAAATCAAGTAATTTATTAAATAATGGATCCTTGATAGCATGGTGGATGACATGAATGAACTCATCGACCTTGATTATGAAAATAAAGTTATAATTGCTCTCCTACCCACCATAAAGTGGTTAATAAAAGAATTAGTATAAATGCATGGGAGAACCCAAAGAGTATGGACCACATTTAAAAAATGGTTTAATAGAAATTTGGCCAAAATAACTAGAGAAAACAACTCTAGAAAATGAAAGACTTTAACTCCTTCCAAATAGTCTCTCACACCAACTCTGAAGAAGATAAATGTTGGCATGAAAAATAATACACTTAGTTCTACAAGTTCTAAAGATGGTGATGATGAATATACTGAGCAAGGTAAGTGACCAAGAAAAACTTATGAATAAAGTCATGTAATTGTTAGGAAAAAAGTAGAAAATACAAATATATTAATGTAGTCCTCTCCTACCCTCCTTGGTGATCCCTCACTTCTTATCACTAGTTCAACATAATAGACACCTTTAAAATAAGTTTATGTATCCCTTAGTTCATCACCTTTAGCTTCTCCAAGTGTTCCTCCTCTCTCAGAAGTTACTCTCAAAAGTAATCCACACCTAATATAATTAGAACCTAAATAATTCCTTTCAATACTATGTCATTCAAATGGATGTAACCAATGCATAAAAAAATGAGGGTGGTGGAAGGAGATATCCTATACTTAGATTCATTAGCTAATCTCATCAAGACTCCTCCTCTCAAGAAGGCTAAAAATACTTCCATATTGGTGTCAGATCTTTTTGGTTCTAAATTTATTGAAATTACAAAACCTAATGTGGAGAAGGGTGTATCATATATAAATATGAGTTACTATAATCTCAAAATAATATCACTCAGAGAAGCAACTGTGGAAAGTGAAATTCATAACTTGAGGGAGACTACTAAGATAATATCTAAAATATTAGTAAAATATGAGCTCACCCAAGAATAGCTTTAATATTAGATCAAGTAGTTGGCAAGGTAAATCAACTACCTTCTCAATCATGTTGACATGCCCATGACACCTAAAGTTTATGATCTTTACCAAGTGTCAAGTATAATCAAGGAATATATTTCCTTAATAAGTAAATACAATCTATATGGTAAGAATTTGGAGGCTTTGGTGGATGAAGTGTTGATTAGTGTAAAAAAATACATTGAGGAGGTTTTGAATTTATTATCAATGATTGATATGAATTGGAAACTCAAATATCACACAAATGAACTAAGTATATGAGATAATGTAAAGAAGACTTTCATGAAATGATTGAAACTAATACAAAAGTAATGGTCAAAGATGGGATCTTAAATAAACAAGAAGATGAGACTTAATATAAATGGTATGAATGTTTCCTCTAAAAAATTGAGGATCTAAGATAATAAATAAAATAATTAAAGGAGAAAAAAATATTTTAAAGGAAAAACAAAATATGATCTCTTCTGAATTAAATGAAATCTATTACGACCTATTTCAAGAAGATGTAATCACCTTACATATTGTTGATGAAGTAAAATAAAAATTCAAAAATGTTATAAAAGATGAATTATTAAGAAAAAGTTTTTTCAATATATCTTCCATGTCTATAATTAGATATATCCATGTCTATAATTATATATATCCATGTCTTAATCGAAGAAATTAATAATTAGCTAGCTAAATTGGTAGATATCCTGACTGCAATGTTAATAGTCTCTAAGAGATGGATTGCATGGTGTATACATTAGTAGTACCTAAATGTCATGGTTATACATAAATAATAAATAAATTAATAAAATTTAAGGCCATTCAAGACAAAGAACAAACTAGATGTTTTTTAAATGCACAAGGTTGTTTAACACCAACCACTACAATGATAATGGCTCCGTAGTGGAGTCTAAAAAAATTATTTTATATTTTTGTCTAACTTATATTTCAAGAAATTAATATTTTTAGTTTTGTGAAATTGAAAATTGTAAAAGATAGATTCAAAAAAATAAAAATAAAATACTAACAGTTTTTTTTTTAATATGAAGGGTTATCACATTCCCTCTTTTTATAAATATAAGAAATGGCTGATGTAAAAGGGATTTTTGATGTCCGTAATTTGTGAATATTGAATATGAATAATAATGAAACTTTGTGATCACTCTTTTGGCAAGGAACTAAGGATATACCAAAAATTTGTGTCTTATTTTCCTTAATGGGTACATATTTTTGTGATGTTAATGCATAACTCATTGTTCCAAGCATTAGTTGCATTTTATCTTCTAAATTAATTTACTTCCTTTCAATTTTTTTTCATTATGTGGTTAAATTAAATATGTGTTTGCTCATTTACTTGTGGCTCTTCACCTTCTCTCTGTCTCTCCCTTCATTCAACTTGTAAATATTGTATTTACTATATATTAGTTTTTACTATTTTAAATAAAAGAAACCTCCCCTCATAATACAAGAGAGACTTTTTGTCTCCTTTACTATTGTGAAACCCATATTTTCCACAAGTACTAAATATTTAACCAACATGTAGAATGGACATTTTTCCATTCTATATAAGTCAAGACTAATGGATTATTAATTGATAAATTTATTATCTTGTGTGTAATGGGCATGTGCCCATTCTACACAAGATAAAAATATTATGAACATTGATTAATAAGTGATTGTATAATGTCTATTATATGTAGGTATAGTATATTACATATATTATAAATTAAGAATCCAATAGTCTTAATTTGTGTAGAATGGGCATGTGCCCATTCTAGATAAGATAATAATGTTGGATTATTAATTGAAAATGTTATTATCATGTGTATAATGGGCATGTTCCAATTCTACACATGATAGTAATATTATGAGCATTGAACAATAAAATGTCATAGAAGAAAGATAAATAGATTTAGAGAAGTTGGTTAAAAAGGTTTTAGAATAAACTATTAGAAAACATAAATGGAATACATTATTAAGAGAACATGATAATGAAAGATTAGTTAATAATAACGTGGGATAAAGAACCACAATAAAAATATTATTATTGAGATTTGGTGGCTTACTATTTTCAAATATGCCCACCTTTATGTGCATCAATGTGTTATTTTTCAAAAAGTGGGAAATCCAAACACTAGGGATGAAATGCCATTGATAATAGTTTTGGCCTTAGCAACTTTTGAAAAATGGGAAATTGATTTCATCAAAAAAATTAAGCCCACAACAAGGATATCTCAATCTAGGTTTATTTTCAAAAAAAAAAAAAAAACATTTTACAAGATGGGCACTTCAACATTTTTTGATAAATCACAAAAAATTACTCCCTACTACCTATAAGCCAATGGTATAATTTAAAATTTTAATAAAATTATAGAATAATTAATTAAAAAAAAATGTAATTTAAATGTCACAAACTAAGTCCTATAAATAATCAAAGTACTCTAGGTGTATACACATAATATTTTTAAACATTATCAATTACTAATGATTTTTCTCTTCTAGGAACCTATCGATTCTCAATATCTTTGAGTGAACACCTTAAAAAGTGTACCAAGAAAGGGGTGGAAATACCATTGGTGTTTTTAAATATTGTTTTTATTTATACCACCACTTTATATCTATAAAACCTTATCATATACACTTCCCTAAGCTTTACCTCCTTCCTTACACACTCCTCCAAAAAATTTACCACCTTATTCAGCTCCTATCTAAGTCAAAAACCCTTTTTGACATTTACCAAACAATGTCAGCCTAGGATGACCCTATATTCAGATTAATATTATCATGTTATGGGTATAGGTCAGCCTTAGACAACCTAGACCAAAACCTAACTTGATTTTATCAATTAATGATACAAGTTCGAATTAGGCCTACCTTTTCAAATATAATTTTAGAAAGGTTTAGGGTTAGATTCATGTATATATACATATCCATTTATTCCATTTATTAAGAATAGAATAATAATAATATTATATTGTGCATATGTTTATTGACCATTCTACTTGAGGAACATTGCTTAGGGTTCTAGTACTACACTTAGAGATATAGATCCTATCTTGTGGAAAAGTTTTTTAGATGCATAGAGAAGTTGTGTAACCTAGAGATAATTTATCCTTGTTATCCTTACATACCAAAATAATGTATTTCAAAACAACTTGGCCAAGGGAGAGATTGAAGATCAATTGGTTCATGTTTAAAGGTAATTATTCCTTAAAAAATTTATCCTTTGTTAAAGTAGATAGATTTGCATTTGTACTTCTCTCGCATCCATTAGGATTTCATATACATTGGATCAAGTATAGATATTATATGCATGTTTAATTTTTATGATTATTACCCCCCATTTATGCCAAAATTTTTTGTGAACACTAGATTAGTTTTTAATTTACTTTGCATATAATTTTTGAATATGAAAACATAAGACCTAGATAGGGTTATTACATGGTGTTTCTTGATGAGAGGATTTGGAAACCTCTCTAGTGATGTTATTATGATAATGATAATCTTTATTAGGTATATAAAATCCATCTCGGTCATGACCCCAAATGTATAAATGTATCAACAAGCAAAAGTGTAAGTGTCATTTATCTTTTCTAAGCTAGGATTGATTTTTAGGTCAACTACATTTTACATTGTATACATTTTGGTGAAACCAAAATGAATCAACCCTTATATGTTTTATTTCATGAATTAATTTTATTGTCATCTTATATATTATCATTTTTAGTAGTACATCAAACCTATTGATATAGTCTAACATTTTGTGCATAGGTTTAATACACAGTCACTCCATAATGAATTTGTTTTATCTATACATGTCTTCTCCAAATATAGGTGATTAGATCAATTATATTGACATGGAATTCTTATTCAATCATAGGATTTAAAAAAATTTCAACCCAATTGACCTTATTCATAGTTTTATTTTTTAGCATACAAGTTTACAGACATAGTTGAGCCAGTCAACTCTATTTGTAGATTATTTTTTAGCACACAAGTTTTGTAGACTCCATTGACCTAGTAAAATCTATTCATAAAATATTAAATTAAGCATTAGAGTCACCATAGAATTTATAAACTAAGCATATTAAAAATTACCAATCCTACTTTTACTCCTCCTTTACCTTTATATGAGTCTAGTCTAGTTTATGTTCTATCTCCACCTTCCCTTGGTTATGACCTTCTTCCTTTGTTGTAGCTTGATCCCATGCCTGCCTAATGGGATGATTAACCTTATTGTTATATCCACAAATTTATCAGTCACTGGACTAAATATTTCTAATTATATCAATCATACCTAGATTCTCCTCCTACCTCTTTAGCTAATAAGTCCCCAAAGCCTAATAAAAATGTATCCATTAATTCTATGGGATAAATAGCCACTATTTAGCTCATTGATAAAAAAAATTAGGAAATATATTGACACATTTCATGTAGCCACTACTCATCCCAAAGATAAGGCTATATATCCTCCTAAGTTATTACTAGAGTATATCCCTAAATATGGGGAGGTATATTGTCTTTGGCACTAGTGTGGTTCAAATCATACTGATCACTATAATAATATCTATCGGTGCCTTCATGACCACCTATATTTGATACTCACTTCAATGATTCCTCCTTACATAGGTCACCCATATAAGAAGGCTCCTCCTTCTCCACTAGTGGTACTTCCTTTCCTCATAGATATTATTCTCATTGAGACACATATTCCTCTCCTTTAGTATCCTATGCATAATATCCTTTATGAGCATGATTCTTCATTACCTATACCTATATTTTTAGTTGAGGAGATTCAGAAGGAAGTCTTTACATAACTTTCTATGAATATTGATGAGACTCTGGCTGCCTTCAAAATCTAGCTTCATAGAGATATTTCAAATGTCATGGATAATATTTTTGTTCAAATTTATCAACATTTATGAACACAACTTGGTGTTCTTTCATATTATTTTATGTTATGATTTTGGACTGGATCTTTGATCCATTTTTATCTATCTTATACACTTGACTATGTGTCAAATTTGGTTTCACTTTTCTATTTTACATGGATCATTAAATTATGCTTTATGTATTTTATATGGTTTCATTTATCTTTACCTTTATTATGGAGTATTATCATTTTTTTCATGATTGAACACTTGTATTTATGAGTTCACTTCTTTTATGAATTATTTTTTCTTCTACAATGATCATTTTCTATCTTATCTCACTCAAAAATCATATAATTATTATTGTGACTGAGTTATACAAACCTTGATTCCCTTAGTAATTATATCTATCATATGATCAGTTAGTTAAAAAGACTTCTCATTGTACCACTATTTATCAATCTAATTTGAACTCCCTTTATTCATTTATTCTCCTTTCAAATACTAAGCATACATATGATTGAAGATTGAATTACATACTAGTTCATAGGTAAGCTTAAGTGTTTAGCCAGCCATATCTTTGGATATTTAGACTACTTTAAACCAAAGTATAAAGCTCATTTATGTGTATAAATTATATAACTCATATTGGTTATTCTAAATCTATATGGAGGAAGAATCCTAAAACCCATAAAAAGCTAAAAGCTAAATCAATTATATAAAAGGCAATGATTCAAAAAGGTAACATACAAATTTAAAAGTCTAATCACACCAAAATACATGATTCATAGCATATCTCCTATCTCTAATCAAATATCAAGCTCTATAGTTGGCCTCATGATAAATTTATGGTCCATTAGGTGTGGTGGGCTAATAGATTAGGATAGGAGAATAAAAAATCTATAAGTGCTACCTAATTTCTCACATAAATACCCAATCTTTGTAGTAGATTGATGGATCTATAATATGTCCTAAGGAATGGGATACATGTTGTGGGAAGGTAGGTCCATTTTAATTTTATTGTTCATATAACCTTCATGAGTTGATCTTAGCATCTCACCTATTTGCCTCTACAACTTTGTGCTTATTATGTGAATGTATCCTTTGTATTTTTATGGTCACTAGACTCTTATTGTCTTTCTTTTGTACCTAGTATGCCTTACATTTCCTAAGGTCTTATCATAGATGCATATGTCATGATTTTTACATTCCCTCTTTCATTAAAAAATTCATGATATTTCTCCTTGAGAAATATTGATTTATTAACTAACCGTTCCTGCTAGGGTTTATAATTGTGAGTTTCATCATACAACCATGGATAGGATGAGGCTTTCCTCACAAATTACCATAATAAAACATTTTCTTACTACCATTCACCTCATTGGTGTTCCCATTGTGAGTTGCAATGTAAGGCCATGGATTATACCAGGCCTTCCTCATAACTTACCACATTGAAAACATCTTTAAAATAATTTCCATATTTATTTTCACTACATTGATGTTTCTTTTGTGAGTTATAGTGTAAAAACATGGATAGGACTGGGCCCTACTCACAAAATATTCCAAAACTTAATTCATCCTATAACCAAGTCACAATACAATAACATGCTTTAAATTTGAGATAAGTTGTGTTTGATTATGAGTTGTATGTAATTGACATACTTCCCATCTTGATTTTGTATGTTTTATGCTTACTTCATAAGTCTTTCACTTCTATCTTCTTATTTTCTGATTGTGTTTATGTTTACAACCATTTTATTAAATTTATCATACTTCCCATCTTGAATCAGTATGGTAAAAAAAATGCACTTACATTTTTATTTTATTTTCATACTTCCTAGCTTGCTTTAGTATTGTTGATTAACTTTATTGTTTGTTTATTTTTATTGGTTTTCATGTGTCTTCCTTCATATTACAAATTTTCATACTTATTAATGTGATATATTATGATCTTTTATTTTTTTAATTTGGTGTAAATATTTTACATGGTTTAAAAATATTTGTTACACTTTTTGTAGACATTAAAAAACCATATACTATGGTTCTAGATGTCGTGTTGACTCTTGGATCACCCCTGGACCCTCTTGGGACCATTTAAAAACCTTTCAACCATAAAACTTAATCAAAATGACCAAACTTAATAATTTTACCTTTCCCCTCTTGACCACTAATGGTTTGACCCAACTATCGATGGTTAGCCTTGACCACTAATGGTTAACATTTAACCACCTCAAAGCGTAACTACCACTCAACTCTATCTTGCTTTTTTATTTTTAGTTGTCTCATCCATATGCAGAATCAATGCATGTTAAAGTTAAACCTATTATTGAACCTCTTATTTCACCACTCCCTTTTTCCAATATAAATAGGTAAAAGGGGAGGAGAAATTAACAATCATCATCAGAGTTTTATGCATTAAATCTTCTCGTGTAGGTGTTATTCTCACTCCTAAAAAATCCAAGAAATATTATAGTGAATCAACAACCACAAAAGATATCAAAAGTGATACTACTCATCAATCAATAACCAAGCTATCATCACTCTGTCAGAATTATTCTAGGGTTTATAATAAGTTTTCAACCACTCACCTCAACATTATTCAAACCAACAACAAAGATAAGTATCTATTTTTAGTAATTAGTTCTTTTGTTTCTCTCCATCACTCCCAATCTAAGATCCTTTTACCTAAGCCAAATCTGATAGTAACCTAATCATCAATGGTTTGCCCATAATTGTCTATGCTCACCTAATCACCAATGGTCTCACCTAATGGCCAATGGTCACTACGTGTCAATTATAATAAAAAGCTTATTTGATCTATCAGACCTTAATCAAATCCCACATTCAAAATTTTTGCTTGATCATAGAACATCACTCTATTCTGTAAACCATGTCTAAATTATTTAACATTAATATCTAATCATTTATTTCTATAATTAGTCAAATTCATATCTTTTCAATCACTTTTTGTATTTTATTTTATTAGCCTCTATTATTTATGAAAGTAATTTATCTTTCACTTTTAGAACTTGATTATTTAAAATCATGGATTGATAGCCTCCAAGGAATTCATGTACTTCTTGGATCTAGATTGCTAGGCAATCCACCTACCTACCTAACTAATCAACCATTTTATAGTGTCTTTCTTATTTATAGGTCATTCCTTCCTAGACAAAGAGTAGTATCTACAACTATCTAGATCATGGAGCACAAACCAAATCTAAGTTATGTTAAGCTCACCCTTCTTTTAAGTTTTACAACTTTCTTCTTATAAATAAATCAAAACTTATGTGAAACATTTTGGTATGCCTGGTGGGACCTTTGAGTCTTTTCTTGGGTTCATAGTTACATCTAGGTTCTTCTTCTTCATGTTTTTTACTCATACAATGAAATCAAAATTTCATTATGGGCTTAAAATTGACTGCATACACTATTTTCTTGCTTATTTGATCTCACATAGCTTAATTAATCAAGTTAATTAATCATAGCTTCACTCTTATCACCACACAATACCAAACCACTTACACCTAATCAAGCATAAAAACATTGACATAAGGCCTGACTGGGATTTCATCATGTAGCAATCACCTTTTTAGCTATCCTACTATAGTTCAACACCAAAGGGAGAACCAACTATATTCTCTAGTTGAGTATAATCTTTGGCAATCAGTATATCTTGGTTAAACACTTGACACCCTTATTGGTGTGGTGTGTGAAGTGAGGGGGTAAGTCCCAATATCAAGCCATGTATTTATTTCCAACACAAATTATTTTGAGATCCTAAATTACCTAAAACCAAACATAGACTCATTATCTAGTACCAATTCTACAAACCAAAGGTGAGTTACAAAATTCTTAAAGCTTAAGGCATAAGCCACAAGAGAGACTAAAAAGAACCTTAGGATTTAATGTGCTTTAGTGTGTGTTTCATTTCCTTGACTTTTTCTTGTCTTCTCTTTGTTTGAGTTGTGAGATTCCTTGTATCTTTCTTTTTCCTTTATTTGCATGGTTTTAACTAGGCAATAACTAAGAAACCAAGCTAATCAAGATCCACCTCCTAATCATCTATCTTCCTCTTCTCTCTCATCCATGGAGTACATCTCAAATGTAGAGAGTTCTCCTCATCCTTTTGAAAGTCCTAATATCCTTTGGATGGTTACCTAAGGTGATGCAAATTTCACCACTTTTCTAGATAACAACCCCATAACCCTCCAAAATTACCTTAACACCATATCTCACCATACCCCTACTTCAATTTTGCCTGTTAACCCATCTTATGGTATGCCATCCCACCTTATGGGAAATACCTCTATTTCCACCATTTATACCCAATCTCTAATTACCATAGCATCTTCTTCTACCAATAATCCTACCAAACCAACCAACACCCAAATACCTTCCACCCTAATTAATAACCCTTATTGTATAGGAACAACCTAACCTTTGGACAATGGTACTTCACTTACCATTGAAGTAACCTCTAATAGTGTTACTACACTTCCTCTTATTTCCAACCCACCTACCTCCACTCCATTCTAAAGCCTGGTGGTTCCCATACTTTCTACCTTTCAACCCATTAGAACCAAAGTTACCACCTATCCTATACCTACCAACCCAACCATAACCCCAACCCAACCTACGTTAATCCATCAATAGGTTCCTATTACACCAAACTTGAGCTATATCCCTAACCCATAAGGGTATGTACCCTACCTTCTACCCAACCACCTATCTCCACATATTTATATGTAGCATCATCCTAACCACCCATGCCCACATACCAATATGTGGCAACCTTCAACCTCCCACCAACTATCCATATGTTGCACATACCCAACCTCAGCAAAATCCACCTTACAACTTTGTAGGTGCACAATTATAGACCAATCTAGTAAAGATGTTGATGGATAAAATGACTACTTTAGAGTCATCTTTTTTTGGTACCCATAACCTCTTATCATACAAACAAATCTTCAATGAACCAATGCCTCCATCTATCCCCATTTGACCTTATCATCCTCAATGGGAACTTCAAAAAATTTCAAAATTTTAGATCAATAAAGACCCTCAACAACATTTGAGAGAATTTAGTAATTATTTCTATTTGATTATCTATGATTATGCTCTCCTTCTTCACACCTTTTCCATGTCTCTATTGATTCTAGAACTGGATTGGTACAGTGCTATTACAAAGCACTCCCTCTTTTCTTTTTCCCAATTAGCTCAAACTTTCTTAGACCACTTTTATATAAACATATCTAAGAAGGTTTCCATCACTAATCTCAACACCATTCAATAATTTAATGATGAGTCTATAGATGACTTCATAGCCCACTAGAGAATATTGATAAATCAACTCTCTTTATCTTTTTCCTAACTTGAGCTTATTGAACTCTTTGCTTAGGCTTGTGCTAAACACATTTCCTCTGCTTTGTGGGTTCATACTTTTAGGACCTTTGATGAAGCTTTCACCATGGCATGGAAGTTAGAGAATAGAACCATTGATGAGGATAAGTTAATATTGAGAAACAAGAATTCTCCCTTCAAATAAAATGAGGCTCTATCTCTAAACTTAATAATCAAACCAACACTGATACTAAAAACAAGGGAACTAAAAATATAGTTATCCTTAAAACAACTCCTCCATATATTGTTAACCAACCCAACTCTTCCAATTAATCCAATAAAAACACTAAAAACCAAAAATAGAAATAACCAAAAAAATTACTCCCCTAGTGGATTTATATGCTTTAGTCTTGGAAAAGTTGTTAAAATCAAATAACATACAACTCTCACTGATCAAACATCTATAATAATTTGATTCCTCTAGTCCTGTACCTAATTGGTATAAGGAGAATGAATTGTGTGCCTTTCATCATGTCATTAGACATGATGTTATTATGTGAAATACTTTCAAAAATGTTGTCCAAAGTATGATTGATAAGAGGGAACTTATGTTGGATAACCCTAATGTACCCCCGAATGAATAACTTAACATCTATAGATAACAATTCCCCAACCATGCTCCTTCCATGAACAATGGAAACAATAGATCAAAATCCTCTCATAATCATGAGGTCTACACCATTAACCTAGTTCTTAGTGAAATAATTGCTAAGTAAACCATTGCCCAAATCACCTTTCCTTCCCCTCTATTTATTTAGGTAGTGGAGTCAACTTTTATTCCTTTAAAAAATGAAATAAAGGAAACAACTATTCCCTTTTCTCCACTTATCAAGGTAGTAGAGATACCCACCTCTCTTTTAGAAGACATACCAAAAGAGGAAGTCATTACCACTATATCCTTCTCTTCCATCCTACAACAATCCAGTCTTCTTTTGGAAAGCATTCCTAAGGAATATATAACTCTAACTACCTCTCCTATAAGAGACTCATCTTCCCAAACCTTAGAGCCTTTGATTGAGGAAAAGGATGAGGTAACCACTCCTCTTTCTCCACTCATGGGTTTATCCTTTGAGACTAATATCAAAGGGATCAAACATGTCTATAAACCTTTCTTTTGACTAGTTCAAAACTTGGAGTACTTATCCCAATCCAACATGAATCATTCTATATTTTAGCATCATCTTGGGCTTCCTTGCCTAACTAAGCAAGATCCCTCAACCACAACATTATAAACCCAACCTTTCACTTCACTATTGAACCCACCATACCTCCAACTTAACCTTTATAAACCTCTACTTCTCAAGCCATAGTTAAATCAACCAGACTAACACCACTCAAAATAGCCCAAGTATCTTCCCTCATCACAACTGTATCAATCAAAAACATAGGTATTCTCCAGACTCAGAGACTTATTCACTCATTACTAAAGTTGGATTTAAGCCCACCAATCCCACCAAAAAAATCCTAAATGAAACAAAAAAAGGGAAAAATCACCCAATATCCTACAAACCAAAACTCTACCTCCCCTCTCAATTTTACCTTTTAATTTGGGACCTCAGCCTTCTACCTTAGTAAGGAAACCAACCATCCTAGACAAAACCCAAATTCAACCAACACTTTTGATTGCACTATCACTCCTACTTTCATCCTCACCTATTTTCATGAAACCTTATATAGCCAAATTGCCTAATTCTCAAGCATCTACCCTAACACCTTTTACCTCCAAGCCATCCTCCCCTAAGCAATCTATACCAAAACCATCCACCAAGAATGCTCCTTCACCCAAATCTCCTACCATCAAGCCTACTCCTAAAAGGGCTTACAACTCAACTACCAAACCTAATACCTTCACACCATTACCACCTTTACTTGAGTCCTACTCAACCATCATATGAAGATTATTACAAGCATCTTGATTAACCTTTTCACCTATCAAACCATTTGACCCACATAGTCCTAAACCATCCTGGTATAATGATAAATTAGTATGCCCATACCATAGAACACCTAGGCATGATACAAATAACTAAAAGGCTCTCCAAGTATTAATCCATTGATTTTATCATGAAGATTACTTTTTTTTAGATGAGCCTCCTATGATCCCACCACTGATCCAAGAATCAAAATCTATAAACCAATACTTACACACTCCCCCACTCTCACCTCAGAGTTAAGAGGAACCAAATCAATCTTATAGCTTGACTCTTTCCCAAATATATATCATCCATGTGGTTACATGATCATAGGCTCAATAAAAGGATAAGAGAAAGGCAAAGGTTTCCATCCTATGGACATACCCTTTTTATACAACTCAACCACTTAACCAAATCCAAAAATCCACACCTTCTCTGAAACCCAAGATATCCATCTTAGGTCACTCTCAATTCAACCCTTCTGAATCAATCCAGTGAGTGGATCTAAAATAGCTTCACCAAAAACTGGTAAAGATGAGTTTATATGAACTAATCAATACCTAACCCCATCACCTACAAGTGATGATAGAGGATTTATAATCCATATAGGTTCAACTAAAAGACCCACAACCTCTAACAAAATTTGTTGGAGCTCTTCAAATTTCTAACCTTATTACCTTCAAAGATTCAAAACTACCCTCCATCCATCTAGATGATCCAAATCCTCCCCTCTTCATTATCATGTACATCAACCAAACCCATATCAAGAGGGTTATGATTGATGGGGGATTTATCATCAACATTATCTCTTCCCACACATATGAATAACTAAAATTACCAAATAACATCATGTAAAAACCCTTAATGGTGCTTTGATCATTCAGTGACACCATGGCCATAACATTAGTAACTATTATCCTTCACATTCATCTAGGGCCCTGCACACTTCCTAAACTCTTCTATGTAGTAGAAGGTGAGTTTTAGTACAATGTTTTATTGGGATACCCTTAGATTAATTCCATGGGTTGTGTTCCATCTACCCTACACTAAAAAATCAAATTTAAACACAAAGGTCAAGTTGTTACCATGCAAGCTGACCTTAGTCTTTTTACATCATACAACATGATTTACCAACCCAATGATGTTCTCCTTCCTCCATCCAACAATCCTTCATAAACAAAAGATGAAGCCCTATATTATTCTACCAATGAATCATCTACCATTTCATCCATCCCTTCCACCCAAATTCTCATAATGAACCCTTTATAATCAACCTTCCAACATCTTTTATTGGTGGATTATCACCTTTTGACACTAGACACTTTTCTTACTCCCTAAGAGTATGGGAATATTGACCAATAACCCTGTTATGACCCCAATATTAGAGACATTATTCCTTTCAAGCCCTCAACTTATCAAACTAATTTCATCTATAAAGGACTTGATAGACCCATTGACACTTTTACCACCTCTTTTTTGCCTCAACCATTCACCTCTAGTTTATCTTATTTGGATGAACCAGAGTTTGCACAGACATATCTCTATAGGTGTGCTTAGAATGGATCTAGTCTAGGTTGGTATGAACACAAACCACACGAGTTACTTCTAACCAAGACTTAAAAACCTCATAAAAGCCATGGCCTTGATATCATGCCACTTAAAAATCATACAAAACTACCTTCCCTTATCGTTATTGATGAGGAAAACCCATCCTCACCATCTATTCCACCATCGACATCCAAGGATTTAAACATCATCCCCATAAATTTTTTTCTGTCAAAATGATAATCCTCAACCCCTAACTTATCAAAATTATGTGGCAACTATGACTATTCCTCTAACTCATCTTGAGATGGTAGCAGATGACTCTTCCAGCATTAATAACATTCAATGTTAGGATGATGATTCTATTCTTGCCTATCTAGGTACATAAGATTTTTCTATCCACAAGTCTCTTCCTCTTAAGACTCAAACCATGTTGAATGAATCCATCATGGATATCAACTTGGGTACTCCAAATAACTTTTGTATCATCAAAATTGGCCAATCGCTAAATTTTGAGGAGCTTTAGGATTTCCCCTCCTTCCTGTAAGACCATATCATAACATTTTCTTAGTCTTATAGTGACATGACAATAATTAACCCCTCCATCGCTACCCATAATATAGTCACCAATCATGATGTTAAGATAGTTAGGAAAAAAATTGATGGATGCACCCTCATATAACCCTTCTCATCAAAGAAATACTTTAACATCTCCTATTCATCAATTTCATTGAACCCATTAATTATCCCTAATGTGTCTCAAAATCATCCTTATCACCGAATCCATATGGGTACTTCATATTTGTGTATAATTTCATGATGCTAACCTTGCTTTCCCAAAGGATGACTTTCCTTTGGGAAAGCATTGACTAGCTTGTTGATCTTACAGCTGACCATGAGATGTTATCTATTATAGAAAGGTTCTCAGGTTAGAATCATATCTTAATTACCCCTAAATACCAAAATAAAACTAACTTTATCATCCCATGGAGAAATTTTTTCTATAGGATCATGCCCTTTGGTCTAAATAATGATATTATAACCTACTAACGTGCCATGACTTACATCTTCCATGAACTTATTCATAAAATTGTAGAAGACTATGTCGATGAAATCCTTAGGAAATCCAAATGTCATAAAGATCATTTGGCCATTCTCAATGTTATCTTCAAACACTTCATCCATTACCATGTTTGCCTTAATCCTAAGAAGTGTATTTTTGGGGTCTTATCAAGAAAATTCATTGATTTTATTATCTCCATTAAAGGAATCAAAGTCAATATTACTAAAATAAAAGTAATCCTCAACATGCCTCCTCTAATCCACCTCAATAAACTCCTCATCTTGTAGTGGAAGCTCAAATCCATTCATTACTTTATTTCTCAGCTCTCAAATCGATGCCAACTTTTCCACCATCTTATAAAGAAAGATGTATATTTTAAGTGGGACATATACTATCAAAAGGCCTTTGATTCACTTAAATAATACCTTTTATCTCCGCTCATCCTCATTCCTCTCAAGGAATATAAACATTTTTACCTTTATATTTCTACCAGCGACCCCTCCTTAGGGGCAATGATGGCTCATCAGGATGAGCAGAATAAAGAGAAATCCATCTAATACATAATCCATATGCTTATAAAGTATGAGACTTGGTACACCCATAATGAAAATATTTACCTATCCTTGGTATTCATCACCTCCAAACTTCACCATTACCTTCTCAACCATAAGAGTTGTGTCATAACTAATACTAACCTACTAAAGTATATGTACTCTAAGCCATACCAAAACTAGTGTATGGATAAGTGTCTCATACTCTTCATTAAATTTGACCTTGAATTCCTCCATTATAAGTCATTTAAAGGGTAATTCATTATAGACTAATTTGTCAAAGCACCATTAGTAGATAATCAACATCCTCCTCTTAATTTTTAGATGAGTCCATTACGACCCTCTCTTGAGTAGAATTCACCTACCAAGTGACCATGTTATTTGATGAATAAAAGTTTAAATGTGGTAGGAGATCCAAAATCATCCTTATCCCCCTTCATGGTGAACCTCTTCCTTTATCCTTCAAGTTATATTTTGAATGTACCAACAATATAACTGAGTATGAAGCCATAGTGATAGGTTTCCAAACTAATTTGGCCTTAGGAGTCAAAACAATCCATATAGTTGGTGAATCCTAACTTGTAGTCAATCAAATAAATTATTCTTACCAATGTAAGAATGATTTTTTGAAATAATACAAACAACTAGTTGATTTACTCGTAGCTTCATTTGAACACTACCATATCTAAAACACTATGTGATCTACAAACATGTTTGCCAATATGATGGATTCTATTACATCCCAAATCCTATTTTCACACTCTAAATTTAAGCTATCTATCATTATCCGTCAACTTACTAAGCCTTCTTATATCAAATTATAGTTTCCAACCATATTTAATATGGAAGAGGCCTAGCCTAACCTTTGGTATCAATAGACCTTTTACTGTCTCAACTTTCCCATCACCCCTTCCAACCTTTGTAGGAATGAATAAAGAGGTTTTATTTAGATCACCTCACATTATACCATACTATGGATAATTATTTATAAATACAACTTTGATGGTCTCCTCTTATGCTACCTACATAGCCACAAAATCTCTCATGCTATCAAGGAAATACATGATGGGATATGTGGGGGACACTTTAGTGTCATATATATCACTAAAATCATCCTTCACCTTGACTATCATTGTCCCACATTTAACCAAGATTATTTTTATTATGTGTAGAAGTGAATTAAATGTCAACAACATGCCAACTTACATCACACACCTAGCCATAGTCTTTAAGTATATAAGGATACCTGTTCCTTCTCACAATGGGGCCTAGATATTATTTGTGAAATTAACCCTCATTATTCACAATGATCGCATTATATCATCACTACAACAAAATATTTTACCAAATGGGTAGAGGATATTCCTCTCATCTCAACCAAAGCCAAAAATATTATCAATTTTATCAACCATCACATTATCTATCATTTTGGTATTTCACACAAAATTATCATTGATAATGGTAAATATTTTAAGAAAAAATAAGTCCAAGGTCTTTATGACACATTTGGTATCAAGTTAAGTTTCTCTTTGCCTTATCTTCCACAAGCAAATGGACAAGTCAAAGCTTCTAACAAAACTCTCAACAACATGCTAACTAAAATGGTTAATGCATCTAGTTAGTATTTACATTTACACATCTCCTTGGACTTATGGGCATATCTTAATGGAATTTAAACCCCTATAAGTGCTACCCCTTTCTCACTTGTGTTTAGAGTAGAGGTTATCTTACCTCTTAAAGTCCAAATTCCCTTTATTTATATATCATTACAAGATCTCATTTCTAAGAGCAATTATCATCAAAAACATTTAGCCTAATTCAAGTTACTTGATGAATGTCATTTAGCCATGATTACCCATCTTCATGTCTATCAAGAGTAAATCAAGCATGTTTATAAAAAACACCTCAAAGTGTGAGAATTCAATATTAGAGACCTCATCCTAAAGGAAAATCAACATGTAACCAATATGGAAAAAATATAGTGGGGAAAGTTTTCTTTTTATTGGTTTGGACCTTATATCATAACACACAAGTATGGATTGAGAGCTTATTGGTTGTCCTCTCTTGAAAGGAAACTAGAACCTAAGCCCTTCAATGCTTTACATCTACATCCTTTCTTTTGTCAAATAGGATTGAACTCACCTTTTGTCAAAGTTAAACTCATCCCTTATTTTCACTCATATTCATCTCCTTATTTTAAGGACAACCAATTAAAGTTGAATCATGTGATTATCTGTTATAGCCTTTGCTTAATATTAAACATGGGTACCATGGCTCTAACTATGGCATGGTTATCATGGTACTTTTTGTCTCTTTATAAGATATATTCCCATGTTCGTTGTTGTTTAAACCTATTTTACCCATCATCAACCTTCTTGTACTCTAGTTTTGACTTTAAAAAGGTGAACCTTTCAAGCCTATATAGGAAAATCCATGTCAATAGCAAAAAAAAAATCAATAAATCAAAATAGAAGAAAAAACCATAAATTATATGGTTCATTCCAAAAATTCATATACTATTCCCTTAAAGGATAGCTACCAAAACTAATCACAAATGTTTAATGTAAGGTAGACATATCCCTTGAAGGACAACTATAAAAAATCCTTAAGAAAATCTCACAAACTTAGACCACTCCCTTGAAGGATGGCTAAGTAAAACATTTGTCAAAGGATAGAAATTTCTTGGAGGCTTCCCACATCAATCATCTTCCCCAATCCCTCCAAATACTATAAAAATATCAAAAGACTTGATATCAAAATAAGAAAAGTCAAAGATAATTTTGGAAGCCATAATCAAATTTCATAAGTAGACTTCCCACATTGATTAGTCTACACCTTATATAACATGGAATTGTTTATAATGGCTCTTTGGTAACTTTCAAAAGAGGCATGCTAGTCTCACAACAAGGTTCCATCATCATCTACCTCCCCTTTATACCCTCTATAAATAAGGGATTTTTTATCTTCCTTGACACTAGATGGTCAAGAAACTTTTTAATTGACTAATGAATGTTAATGAAAATCATTTGAAGGGCTTATGTTCATAAGCTGATCTAGCTTAAGATTGTGTCAGTCCTTGCCAATGAATAATCATCATGCCTTATTATTATTTCTCTCATACCTACTTTTTGATACATTCATTAAGATGTTTATCTTTTGATTATCTTATTTTTTCTCACATTTAATTTATTTATCTAGTTTACTCTTTGTGTTTTAAGATTACTTCACCTTCATCTAAATAATTGTAAATCATTACAAACATTTAACCACCAACCATGTGTTTTATTTAGTGCTAGACTTCTTACCTTATTTGTTTAAGTGTTTTAATCATAAGAACATTTTAATGAATTAACCATCTCATACATCAAGCATCATCTAGTGATCAATCACAGTAACTAACCATCTATCATATCTACCATAACTTAATCATACATCAAAAATGAATGATTCATTCACATAAGTTATCCACCACATGTATAATATAGATAAGGAAGCATAGACTCATTAATTAAAAGCATCAACATGATCATCATGAACATAATCCTATCAACATCATAAAATCATCACCATAAATATAACATGAACATAGTCATCTATAAACATGACAATAATCATAGACATCATAGCCATCTCTAAAAAAATAAAACATGATATTCATCATCACAAAAATAACATCCATCAAATATCAACATCATCATGAGCATATATCATAAACATAGTCAGAAATAAACCATAACCACATCATACTCATCATCATATCATAAACAACATCATCATGAGCATAAATTAAATATTGACATCATCACATGCATATCTAGGTGAGTACACATAAACCATAGCATCATAACCATCATAACATCACATCATCACATAAAATCCATCAAATCTGTAACCATCAACACAAACCATAAACTATGATCACATAAATATCTCATGAACTCATAAATAATCAGCATATATATAATAATGTACATGTTTCTCAACAAGGTATATACATCTTGCTACATCGACAAATAGGCTAGTATCAAATTCATATAATACATCAAAATACAAGGTCTCATATGAGTCTAAGACCCTAGATCACCACTGCCTCTTAGAGCCTACCCACTTCTTGAACCTACCTATCCACCTACATATGTATCCCACTAACTTGATGTCACACTATTTCCCCCTCCAATGATCCCTTCTCTATTCTAACCCCATATGGGCTTATCTAGAAGACCTATGAAAACTAAGGCCTCATAATACCTTAGCTCCTCCACTATCACTACATATCTCACCATGGAGATAATCCTTAGTGGTCGTACTGGTGCTAGTACTCACCCTCATAATTTCTTGATATAATATCTTTCCTATGTAACCATGGTTAGTTGAGATCTAGCCTAATTCCTTTCTCTAGTAAGAGTGGCCACTTAGCCCTATGTTATGTCCCTCTCTTGGGTCACTACTGATAAGGATGCCTATGTTGTGACTAGTACTACCCATACCTAGTCACTCTTGATAATTAGTGCTTATCTATCTTGAGAATCCTCATCTCTCTAATCAACACCCCCGCCTCTACATCCATATCCATGTCTTACTAGCCATCATCACCTCTAAAAATATGCATCATAATGTGCTTGGAACCATGTAAGGTACTCATCAATAACACTTACATCATCAATATCAACCCTCATCATCAGCTCCTCGTAATCAATAAATACATTCTTTAGCTTTGGTGTAGGTAATGGGAACATTGTGTCCTCCCTCCTATATCTCAGGAACTCACTTTGGATATCTTAAATGAGTCTAAACTACCTCCTCACCTTGTCAAATAGGATAAACTAAACCTCATGTTCTAATCTCCTAATAATCCATCAGTATCTCTACAATGATAGTGTGTGTCTAGGATAGTTTACCCATGCTATAAATCTAACATATGGGTGCCAAATGAACTCACCCTCCACAAGTGCCTCTAATTGATCTTTTTAACAATCTAGGTTTTGGGATCCTCCATATGCTCATATGAGTGTGTAATCACCTCTCCATTACATGTAACCAACCCTAAAATCCATCTTAACAAAACCATGCCATGGTAGTCCCCTAAGTCTTATTACCCTAATGTGCTCATATGACAAGCAATGTAACACAAAACCAACACTGATCCCATATATCTTATGGGCATAGTATCCCCACAGCTCCTGATAGATATAAATTAATAACATAGGTACCCACAAAAATACTATTTGATACAACTGCATCTCCATAATAACCCTTAGTAATAAGTACAAAAATCTCTCACTATTCAAATCTAATAGTGCATAACATGTAACATCTATCATCATCATCATGAATATGTGTCTACTATCCCTATCTAACTAATATAGAGGTGTATAATGGAATCCTCTTAAATTCCACCTTATCAACACAAGGTCCTCTTTGTATAGGTGATCCATTTTATCATCTCTCTCATCACTACTAATATGGTATATCAGCTCACTCCGTGTTGATAGCCACACTATTTAGTGGATGTCTTCTAAAAGAATAATGATCTTGCTATTCAAAAGTAAGAATGTGTTAGTGTAAAGATCCTATCTCTTAATGAGTACCACTAACATAACTACATCTTAAGGCATGTGCTAATAATACCTCATGCCTCTTAGGCTCACCTTAGTTATATGATCCCAATCCATGTCAGTCATCGCTTAGTACACCTCATCAAGGATCTAAGGCACTCGACCATGCATTTTCAAATTTTCCCTCACTTTTAAGGTTTGATATACTCATACATTAGTTTACCTAGTCAATCAAATTATGCCTATGAATTATACATATTACCCCTAAACCCTAACTTAACCTACTCATCTCAAATACAAAAACTATACCTAATTTGACCTATACCCAAGGCTTACCTTCAACTTCACCTATTCATCCTTGTCTCATCCACATAACTACTAACCATAACCCTTTTCTAAACAAGCCCTTAAATTATTATTTTTATCCATAACTTACATAACCTTTCACTCAAACCCTACTTTTTAAACCCAAGCTTACATCATTTATCAACTATCAAAATTCAATTGTCAATTGGTGATGGTTCTTTTTAGAACCATTATCGACCAACCATCAATAACTAATGTTAGGTCATTGACCATTGATGGTCCACACATTAGCCACTTGATGGTTTTTCATTAATTAGTAATGGTCAATAGTGACTATTGATGGTGCATATAATGTCCACTTGATAGTGACCTATACCCAAGGCTTACCTTGAACTTCACCTATTCATTCTTATCTCATCCACATAGCTACTGACCATAACCCTTTTTTAAACAAACCCTTAAACTATTTTTTATCCATAACTTACATAACTTTTCACCCAAACCCTACTTTTTAAACCCAACCTTACATAATTTATCAACTATCAATGTTCGTTTGTCAATTGGTGATGGTTCCTTTTATAACCATTATCGATCAACCATCAACCACTAATGGTTAGGTTATCAACCATCAATGGTCCACATATTAGCCACTTGATGGTTTTTTTATCAATTGGTAATGGTTAATAGTGACTGTTGATGGTGCATGTATTGTCCACTTGATAGTGACCTATACCCAAGGCTTACCTTCAACTTCACCTATTCATCCTTGTCTCATCCACATAACTACTGACCATAACCCTTTTCTAAACAAACCCTTAAACTATTTTTTATCCATAACTTACATAACCTTTCACCCAAACCCTACTTTTTAAACCCAACCTTACATCATTTATCAACTGTCAACATTCGATTGTCAATTGGTGATGGTTCTTTTTAGAACCATTATCGATCAACCATCAACCAATAATGGTTAGGTCATCGACCATTGATAATCCACACATTATTCACTTGATGGTTTTCCATCAATTGGTAATGGTTGATAGTGACTATTGATGGTGCATGTATTGACCACTTGACAATTACCTATCGATTGGTGATGGTTGATAAGGACTATCAATGATCACTATGTGGTGATTTATGGTGAATAAACCCTAATCCTAACATCCTAATCTATCAAAACCATTAACCATATCAATTAAAAACTTGTTTGAATCCATTCTACCCTCCCTTACCTACACTACCTCTCTAAATTTTCACCCTCTACCATTTTCAACTCCAACTATAAACCTCCCAAAACTTAACCCTAGCCCTAGGTCAAACCCACCCATATTAACATAAGTAACAACCAATTTAACAACAAAATCAAGTTTCATTCAAACAAATTTAAATACACCCCCTACCTCATACCATGACTACCATCATCAAGGATCCCTAAGAACCACTACCACTTGGCCTCATGCTCTCCCTCATCCTCATTGTATCCTCATTTAGTCAAACCTCCAACTCAACTTCTAGTCAACATAATAATCACACACTTCCCTAACTTAGATCACTCACACAAGCCCAAATTATTGCCATTTTTTTTCACATAGAACAACTTAAATTACCATGGGTTTTCAAATGAAGAAATATAATCCTAATTTGACTTTTAACCTTACCCTTTTAGGTTTGATATTTGACCACTAATGGTCATTGGAAGACTACCAACAGTCAACCTTGACCATTAATAGTCGATCTCCTAACATTTTTTCCATCACAACTAAAACTTTTTCATAACCACAAACTTACGCCAACCTCCTTACCTACACCATAACATTAGAGTACCTCCTTATCTGCCAACTGATCAACCAACCACTAACATTTATATTGGTCATTTTGTCCCCACTTTACATGTTTTGTTACAACCTTACCTTAGTCATTTTAACCACTATGACTACATTGCCATTTTAAACAACTTGAACTCATGTTACCTTTTGCACACCAACTAATTATATATTCTTAGGATCACTTCCTACCTTAGATACCTATGGATACATTGACCTTACCTAAGGGACTTGTATTTAAAAGTACAACCATAATCACCATGCCTAAATTTGGTCACTTGGTCTACTTATCATTTGTATTTTTAGTGCTAAACTTATTTTTTACCCAACTAACTCAACTATGGTAGTCTAGTCTATTTATGATCTATGTTATCATAATTAGTCTCATTTTATGTGCATACTTATGGATTGATTCCCAATCTAACCAATGTTATCACCCACTTAACCACTTGTCAAACTTGAAACTAACTCTATTTTACATCATCAATTCCTAGTTTGAGGGGGAATACCCCCTCCCATACTCAGGGTAGCTAAACCTTTAACCCACCATCCAATTTTTGTTTTTTAGCTTGATAATATAAATTACATAACAAAAAGTGAGAAAAATTAGACACTATAAAACCATACACTACAATTTTAGATGTTGTGTTGACCCTTAGATCACCCCTGGATCCCCATGGGATAATTTCACAAGCTTTCAACTGCCAAACCTAATCAAAATGACTAAAATTGAGCATTTTACCTTTGCCCTCTCAATCATCAATGGTTTGACCCCAACTATCAATAGTCACCCAACCACTGATGACCACCAATATTTATCCTCGACCACTGATGATTAACCTTTAACCACCTTAAGGTTTAACTACCACTCAACTCCATCTTTCTTTTTGTTTTTAGTTGTCTAATTTGTTTACATAATAAATGCATGTTAAAGCTAAAATTAAATAGCTTGTTGAACTTTTTGTTGAACCTCTTATTTCACCACTCTTTTTTTCCTATATAAATAGATGAAAGGGGAGGATAAATAATTAATTATCATAGGAGTCTTTTGTATTAGAGATTCTTATGTAGGTGTATTCTCACTCTTGGTGAAACTAAGAAAGCTTCTAGTGAACCAAAAACCATGAAAAAGATCAAAAATGTTATTTTTCATCAATCAACAACCAAGCTATCATCACTCTACAAAAATTATTATAGGGTTTTCAACAAGTTTTTATCCACCCACCTCAACATTATTCAAACCAGAAACAAAGCTAAGTATTTATTTTCAGTAATTAGTTCTTTTATTTCTCTCCAGCACTCCTAACCTAACTTCCTTTTAGCTATGACAAATTTGATGGTAACCATTAATGATCACCTGACCACCAATGGTTTGCCACTAACTATGGATGATTACCTAACCACTGATGGTCTCTCCTACCCATTGATGATCATTGTGTGTCAATTATAATAGAAAGCTTATTTCACCCTTCAGACCTTAATCAAATCCCACTTTATAACTTTCTACCTGATCATAGAACATCAGTCTATTCTCTAAACCATGTATAATTTATTTAGCATTGATATCTAATAATTTATTTCTATAATTAGTCAAATTCATCTCTTTTCAAGAAATTTTATTTTATTTTAGTAGCCATATTATTTATGCAAGTAATTTATCTTTCACTTTCAAAACTTGATTTTTTAAAAGTGTGGATTGATAGCCTCTAAGGAAGTCATGTACTTCTTGATCCAGATGTATAGGCAATCCACCCACCTACCTAATTAATCAACCATTTTCTAGTGTCTTTCATATCTATAGGTCATTCCTCCCCAGACAAAGAGGAGTATCTAAAATCATCTAGATCATGGAGTGTAAAATAAATTCAGGTTCTACTAGCCTCACCCTTCTTTTAAGATTTACAACTTTATTCTTAGAAATGAAGAAAAAACTATGTGAAACACTTTTACTACTTTGGTTTATTATATTTATTCATCTTTTGAATTTACACATTTCCCATCATGATATAGTGTGTATTACATTTTTTTTATTAATTATAATTTTCCAAATCATTTTTACACTTTTATTTTTAACCATGCATGTGTATCACATAGTGCTAGAAATTAAAACATACATCACATATTTCCAATAGCTTATAGAATAAAAAAATGCACATGTTATAAAGGAAATATATCCATGCATCCACAACCAAATCTAAGTACAAATCATAAGATCAATGAACTATTTATATATATATATATATATATATATATATATATATATATATATATATATATATAATGTGTTATCTATAATATAAATACAAAATATAATAGATATAAATCTAAGGCTATGTTCCATCATGTGGCCTAGCCATGCTACCATGGATGCCTATGACTGACCCCTCTAAATGGTAAATTGTAAATAGGTAGTCCAGGATCTCAAGCCAACAACCTATTCCCATAGGTTGGACACTTGGTCCTATAACTATCCAAGTTGGATCATAGTCATCATGTACATGGCTCACTCTTGTGTTAAGGCCTACCAATCTTGAGACACTCCAACTCCTACCCCTATCGGTGGCTATAACCCATCACCTTACACTTGTAGCTATTACATGGCCTTTCCCACGAGTCTAAACTAACTCACATGATCTTGGCAAGATGGAACCTCAATATTATCCAAGATGTTAGGGTTATATGGTGACAACACCCCATCAAAGATATCATGATTAAAATCCATAATCAAGGCTTCCCATCTGACCTCTTTTATAGTAAGATATATAAAAATAGAAACCAAATATACATCATATCGCATGTCTATATATCAAATAATATATCTATCAATGATGTAACTATTTTTATATATTAAAATCTTAAAATTAAATCAAAACATTTCTCACTAGTGTTGGTATAACCAACCATGATCTCACCATATGCTCTCTTGTCAATCACCTCCTATATCAGTTGCCTTCACACTAATACAAAACTAGGATTCACCACCCAATCCTACCATGGTCCTCTCTTCATTAGACTCTCTATAGACTAACTATGTCTTAATTACACCATAAAATTCCTTTACATGATAACTAGTGTCTGTATCTCCTCATGTCGATGATGTCTCCATCTCTAGTGAGCTCATAGTGGCTGTTATTACCTTTTTTATGGTAGTTTGTGTGATCTCACATCCCTTGCATCCAAATCCATATCATCATATCCTTCATGCCTCTTTACCTCCTACTCTCATGAATAACTAGCCTATCATCTAGTTTCGTGAGGCCTAATCACTGATATCTCAATAAGTATACTTTCACTTCCTCTCCCTCTCAACTCTCTAACATGTTGTGCCCAATAAGAAGACACTAATATAGGGTAAAATATATTTAGAAGTCCTAGATATCTAGGTACATGAGCTAATAGATGAGGAACTACCCACAAAGTGTAGTGACCCATGATCTACACACATGCTAAACTTATAGTGATAATAGCCCAACTAATCCATATGGCAGCTATGTGAGTGTACAAATATCATACTATCTATTGTCCCCCAGAAAATGTCACTCATTTTTGGAACAACATTTGAACTATTTTGGTCCTACAGACCAAAATTATCTCTTCCCTTTCTAAAATTTGTCTTGAGCATTCAAATTCCTCATTTTTCAAGCTTCTCAAAAATCTATGGACTCTGCAGTCTTAAATCTATAGACTCTGCAGGCTTGAATCTATGGACTCTGCAGGCTTGAATCTACAGACTCAGCAAAAAGAGAAATCTACAGACTCTATAGGCCATGTTCAACGGGCTTCATAGGGTGATTTATATGGACTCTTTCAAGGTTAAAGAAAACTATCGACTTGGTTTCTACAGACTCTACAGGAAGGTTTATTTTTACAGGTTCAAAGGCTTTTGTAGGCAAGTTCAACCAAAAGAACTAGTTTATAACACTTGGTCATTTTTGAGATTGTTTTAGTACCTTAGTTCAAACAAAAATCTCCATCGGCAAGCATCAGTAGCAGGTTCAATGCATTTGGTTCATCCTTGGTTCAACGTCATATGGTTCAAAAATAGGTTCAATCAAGTGGTTCAATGCTCAGTTCATCTGCTTCGTTCATTTAAATGGTTCATTGGCTTGAACCATTTTGGTTCAACAAAGTGGTTCAATGAAGTGGTTCAATCAAATGGTTCAAAGCCTTGGTTTAATGAAGTGGTTCACTGTGATGATTTAAAATAGTGGTTCAAATGTAAAAGTTCAAGAGAGCTTCCCGAAGGACAAGTGCCCTTGTGGAAGGCACTTGGTCAACAAAAATACCCTTCAGAAGGGTCATTTTCAAAGAAGGTCGCAAAGGTAAATTCTTATGGATTTTTGTTTAAGGAACTTTAAAAGTCTAAGGCTCAATTCCTTTAGAATTTTTGTCCAAAGGAATTCCTTCAGACAAAAAGTCTGAAAGAATTCAAGAAGCAAGCAAATGAAACAATTTCCGTGGAATTTTGTCTGCAAAAAATTTTTATGGACTTTTTGTCTACAGGAATTTGTCCCCAGACTTTTCGTCCATGGGAATTTACCCATGGAGAAAGCCCAAGGGAAATGCCCATGGAAATAGTCCACAAGAAAGTCGTGAAAGGCCATCAAAGGACCCCGAAGGGTAGGTACCCTTGCGGGGGACTCTTGGCTGCCAATTTGAAGAATACTTTCCTAAAGCTGAAGGGTCACCTGAAGAAGCCTGAAGGCCATTCAAATACTACCCAAAGGGTAGATACCCTTGTGGGGGGCTCTTCTCCACCCAAAGCGGGTCATTTCTTAAGGCCCAAAAAGGTAAGTTCAATCTGGGAAAGTGCCAAATAGAAAAGTTGAAGAAGAACCAAGGGGTGACATGCTTGAAGACGTCAAATTCAAGACAATGAACTAGCCATTGATCCTTTGAATCTATAGATCCAAATGCATTCATAGGCTTTAAGTTCAAAGCTAGTAGAAAGTGACTAAAGGATAGAACAACAAATTGAATCTAGGACCTGATTCAATTAACCAAAAAAGGAGGAATGATGAGGAAGGATCAGATCACCAGGTGGACATTGAAAGTTGTAAACTTTTAATAGCATGACTTGTTTCTCTACATTGATAAAATCAAATGAGTAAATTCCCCTTAGTTCCATCCTATCTTCTTAATAGATTTAAACACAACATGATGTGTTACTATTCCTAAGTCCTTCTTGAAGAGGCTATATAAGGGACTCTCTTCTATTATAAATATATCTCTTTTTTTACAATCAGAACAAAACTCTACCCAAATTGAAAGGCACTTCTGAGACTTTGAGCTCAATTTGTTGATCATATTTTGTTACTGGAATAAGAAAGCAAGTGATTTTTTAGACTTTGTGCTATGATATCTTTGTTGTTGAGGAAAATGTTCTTATGTCTTTTTCCTTGATATATTCTCTGTTCTTTTTATTCAACAAGAAGGATTAGTGAAATTAGTCAAGAAGGTGTCTTGAAGAGTCAACTATGGAGAGACTTTGTGCCCCCATAATTGCATTTCAGTGTGTTTTCTTTTTATTTCTATGTAAAGGACTTTGGGAAGACTTTGTGCCCTCATTGTCCTTTGTATCTTACTCTTGAGCAATTCAGGTGGAGACTTTGTGCTGCATCTCGATTTGTTGGTTATTACATCTTTTGCTACACTTTTCTATTACTACTTGGAGTATTCTTGTGGCTTGCTAAATAGTACTTCTAAAAGAAGAGGAGTGTTTTCTGTCATTTTCTTGAGTTTCTCCTATGATCTGCATGCATCATCTCTAAAGAAAGAGAGATGGATGGTTTGTCCTACCCTTGAGTATTATTTTTTGTTAATATATATATATATATATAACAAACCTATAGGGAACCTCCCCTTGATGAGAGGAGAGATCAGTCTCCTTTTGGTGTGGTAAAAACTACACATTTCAATGACTAGTATTGCTACTTTAGCTGATCAGAACTATTTTGTTTATCAGTAAGCTGATCGACAAAATATTCAACCAATAGTTTTTGGTGACTCTGCTAGGGACTATAACTTATTATTTTTATAACCTATCCATTGTATTCCACTATGGAATAGTGAATTGATCCAGTGTTTTCCCATTGTTAAAATTTTCATCCCAACCTCGCGCAATAGTTTTTGGTGACTCTATTGGGGAAATACCCATTATCCATTTATAATCTATCCATTCACCTCCACACTAACTAGGAAACAATGCATAGTTTAAAGCCTCAAGATTTAACTGAAGCAAGGCCAATTCTTTTCCATTTTTGTTTCACAATCTAGCAGATTCAAGGTACAGACTAAGCCAAAGGGCTAACGGTATCATTGACCCTATATTCAAGTTGGTACAACAAAGTGATTTTGATCTATTTCCTTCACCCTCTCATCTCCAACAAACCAAGATCTTTCCTCCTACTAAATTTAGATCTCCATTGCCAGACGAAGTATCTACTTCTATTGTTGATAAAGCTTTGCTAATAATTACCCCTGTGAGATTTGTTATTCCTCCTTTTCATAATCCTACAATGGTAGTTTAAGGCCCCTAGGGTAATGATTTTGGTCCTCTAAATCTTACTCCACCTCTACATGAGCTTCCACGTAGTTTAAGGAAGAATTTCCCCAAATTCTATGGTGATGGGAAAGTTCATCATGATGAACACATTGTAGCTTTTAGCATAGCTTGTGGAGTAATTGGAGTAGAATTTGAAGATGTAGCAGTCAAGATATTTATGGAAACATTACAAGGCACTGCTGTAGATTAGTTTTATCATCTACAGGCTCAGATCAATAACTGATTGGAATACTCTCTAAAGATAAGTTTGAAGCCAGATTCAACCCTGCAGAAGATGCACATGCACTTTTGGCTCAACTTACACAGATGAAGAAAGAGCCTTATGAGCCTATGAGAGACTTCATAGCCAAATTTAACAAATTGAGAAATAGAATTCCTGTAATTACTCAACCTACAGCTGAGAATCTCAAATGTTTTTTCATTAATTCTCAGTTACTTGAAGTAAGTTTTTTCTTGAGACGTGCTAGGTCAAATAAATCTTGCTGTAGCTCAACATTTGGCCACTGAGGTAGAAGATGATCTCATCTTAGCAGGGAAAATAAGAAGAGATATAAATAGAAATAGAGCTTCATCATCTTCTAAATATTCCTCTATAAGTACCACTAGATCCAATGGTGCAAAAATTGGCAAATGAAGTTGCTTGCTCTTCAAAAAGCAAATGGCATCAAGGAATGTCTTCTACTCCTTCATACAGAAGGATATTCCCAAATCAGTCATACTAGGGCAATGTTGCTAGGAATCAAGGGCAATAGAATCACCTTCCTCCCCCACAAGGTAAACTTGCCCTTGAAGCTCCACCAACTAATTCAGCAATGGGATATCTTGAAGTAGAATCAAAATTATCTTTCCAACTTAAATTAAATCAAGAAAATGACGTTGATCTCCTTGAAGACAATCAAGAAGAATCAATTGGTGACTCCCACATTGGTTTCTTGAACTACCAAGATGAACCTAGAAGCAAAGGAGAAGCTATTGAAGGATCATATGCGGTGTTTACTAGGTCCAAGAACCAATCAGTCCAACAAGCTGATAAAGGGAAGATAGAGGAGCAACCTCAACCAGCAATTACAATTGCTAAGCATGGAACCACTCTACCTTTTTAGTCAAAGGATCTAGTGATCACCCAAAATGTAAATACATCAATTGTGCCTTCCCCTTATAATTCAAATTCACAAACCATCCCACCTCCTATCCCTCCTAAAACTTAGAAAATTAAAGTACCTTTCTATATACCTAGTTCAATTCAGCCATTTGACATAATTGATCATGTCAAAAAGACCAAAATACAAATGTCTGAATTCAAATATCTGCAGTCCAATCTTGATTAATTGGATAAGTTGGTCCAATGTGTCAAGAACCAGACCATCCCTACAAGACAAGAGGTTAAGAAAATAATTCTTAATTCCCCAAAGAACATGCCCATTCTAAATAATCTTGTCTTTACTCCTCCAGCTGCCCCTGGGAAAATATAACATTTCTATGTTTCCTTATTGATAAATGGTTATTAGCTCAACAATTGCATCATTGATTCTGGGGCATCTAACAATGTCATGCCTGTTAAAGTAGTTGAGTCTCTGGGCCTCACACTGACCAAGAAATTTGGGAGATGTTTCTCCATGGAGAACAAGCAAGTATCATTGCTAGGGCAAATTAAAGATGCCCAATTTGCATTGGCAGCCTTTCCAGACAAGAGAATCAAGATGAATATCTTGGTGGCTAACATCCTAACATCTTATGGCATTTTACTTAGATGAAATTTTTGCAAGGACATGGGAGGAGAACTAAATATGGACCTATTTGAGGTAAGGATCCCTGTACAAGGTGTGATGAAGAGATTGCTCCCTAAAAAGGAGGCAAATTACGTGGTCATCCAAACATCAGCCCCTACAACACAAATTATGTTTGAGTCTTTAGGTAGGGGTAATTATTTCTTTACCATAGAGGATGTTCATGTTTCTATAGATAAAAGTCCTATAGCTGACAATCTAGGAATTGATCCAATCAAGACTTCAAGAGAATTGGTAGAGTGTATTACAAATAAGGAAAGATCTTCCATCTCTAATGAAGAGAAATCTGATAAGAGATCAACTTATGATAATGCTGGGATCCTAAAATCCAATGGTAGCAATTCTTCCACCAATGATGGAGTTGGGACTGTGTTGATATCTCCTCAAGGAGATATTCTTCCTTCATGTAATTTGCAAGTCAGCAACACCAACAACACAGCTGGAAGTGAATATCTGTTACTCAGATTGAAGATTGCTCAAGATGAAGAAATCAAACTCCTTCACATCAAAGGAGATGCTAAGATGATAATTTTTCAGGAGTTTGATATAGACAATCTAATCATATGCTAGACTGAACGAGAAGAATAATCAATTATGGTAATGGACCATGCTGTTGTAAATCAAAATTAGGCAAAGGAACCCTTCGTATGGAGAGCAAGGAGTTATGGTTTTCAATTTGAAGACCACGTCCTGCCATGAGGCAAGAAGAAGAAAGAGTCAACAGGAAGATGCAAAAAAATGGTTTCTTGGTGGAGAGCTCCATTCACCCATCACTGTTTCTAGGGACAAAATGGCTTCTTGCTGGTTTACCAAGATGGCACACTATTTTCACTATCTCTCAAGAAGTAACATCTGAAATACTTCAATTATTGAAGTATCAGATCATTTCATCTGTACATATGTATATTTGTATAGTTTTTAATTCTATTTTGTTTTGTTTGTTTCATTTTTTTTATGCCTTTCATTTTTGGGTAGCATGATTCCGTAGCCCAATGGTACACATGAAGACACTGGAGATTTTAGATTCTACTCCCTTTAATTCTTTTTTCAATTAACAAAAGTTCCCCAACTGGAGCCAGCTGTTGTCCCCCAAAAAATGTCACTCATTTTTGGGACAACATTTGAACTATTTTGGTCCTACAGACCAATATTGTCTCTTCCCTTTCTAAAATTTGTCCTAAGCATTCAAATTACTCATTTTTCAAGCTTCTTAGAAATTTGAAGACTCTACAAGCTTAAATCTACAGACTCTATAGGCTTAAATCTATGAACTCTACAGGCTTAAATCTACAGACTCTACAGTTTTGAATCTATAGACTCAGTAGGAAGAGAAATCTATAGACACTACAAGCCAATTTCAATGGGCTTCATAGGTTTATTTCTATAGAATCTTTCAAGGTTAAAGAAAACTATGGACTTGGTTTCTACAGACTCTACAGGCAGGTTCATTTCTACAGGTTCAAAGGCTTCTGCTGGCGGGTTCAACAAAAAGAACTAGTTTCTAACACTTGGTCATTTTCAAGATTGTTTCAGTACCTTGGTTCAAACAAATATCTCCATCGGCAAGCATCAACAAAAGGTTCAATGCATTTGGTTCATCCTTGTTTCAACATCAAATGGTTCAAAAATAGGTTCAATCAAGTGCTTCAATGCTCAGTTCATCTACTTGGTTCAAATATTTGGTTCATTCAAATGGTTCATTAGCTTGAACCATTTTGGTTCAAAGCTTGGTTCATCAGCTTGAACCATTTTGGTTCAAAGCCTTGGTTCAACAAAGTGGTTCAATCAAATGGTTCAAAGCCTTGGTTCAACGAAGTGGTTCACTATGATGGTTCAAAGGAGCGGTTCAAATGTAAAAGTTTAAGAGAGCTTCTCGAAGGATAAGTGCCCTTGCGGAGGGCACTTGGTCAAAAAAAATACCCTTCAAAAGGGTCATTTTCAAAGAAGGCCACAAAGGTAAATTCTTATGAATTTTTGTTTAAGGCATTTGAAAAAGTCTAAGGCATAATTCCTTCAAAATTTTTGTCTAAAAGAATTCCTTCAGACAAAAATTCTGAAAGAATTCAAGAAACAAGTAAATGAAACAATTTATATGGACTTTTGTCTGCAAAAAGTTTCCATGGACTTTTTGTCTGTGGGAATTTGCCCATGGAGAAAGCCCAGGGAAAATACCTATGGAAATAGTCCACAAGAAAGCCACGAAAGGCTGCCAAAGAGCAGGTGCCCTTACGAGGGACTCTCCGCTGCTAATTTGAAGAATACTTCCCTGAAGCTGAAGTGTCACCTGAAGAAGCTCGAAGGCCATTCAAAGACCACCTAAAGGGTAGATACCCTTATGGGGGGCTCTTCTTGACCCAAAGTGGGTCATTTTTTAAGGCCCGAAGAGGCAAGTTCAATCTGGGAAAGTGCCAAGCAAAAAATTTGAAGAAGAACCAAGGGGTGACACACCTGAAGATGTCAAATTCAAGACAATGAACTAGCCATTGATCCTTTAAATCTACAGACCCAAATGCATTCACAGGCTTTAAGGTCAAGGCCAATATAAACTGACTAAAGGACAAAATAGCAAATTGAATCCAAAACTTGATTCAATCAACCAAAAAAGGAGGAATGATGAGGAAGGATTAGATCGCTGATGGACATTGAAAGTTATAAACTTTCAATAGCGTGACTTGTTTCTCTACATTGATAAAATCAAATGAGTAAATGCCCCTAATTTTTAACCTATCTTCTTAACAAATTCTGACACAACATGATGTGTTACTGTTCCTGAGTCCTTCTTGAGGAGGCTATATAAGGGACTCTCTTCTATTGTAAATATATCTCTTTTCTGACAATCAGAACCAAACTCTACCCAAATTGAAAGGCACTTTTGAGACTTTGACCTGAGTTTGTTGATCATTTTTTGTTACTGGAATAATAAATCAAGTGATTTTTCAAACTTTGTGTTGTGATATCTTTGTTGTTGAGGAAACTATTTTTATGTCTTTTTCCTTGATATATTCTATGTTCTTTTAATTCAACAAGCAAGATTAGTGAAATTAGTCAGGAAGGTGTCCTGAAGAGTCAATTATGGAGAGACTTTGTGCCCCCATAATTGCTTTTAGTGTGTTTTCTTTTTATTTTTGTGTAAAGGACTTTGGGAAGACTTTGTGCCCTCATTGTCCTTTGTATCTTACTCTTGAGCAATAATATGTGGAGACTTTTTGCCGCATCTCGATTTGCTGGTTATTACATCTTTTACTACATTTTGCTATTACTACCTAGAGTATTCTTGTGGCCTGCTGAATAGTACTTCTGAAAGAAGAGGATTGATTTCTATCACTTTCCTTGAGTTTCTCCTGTGATCTACATGCATCATCTCTAAAGAAAGAGAGATGGATGGTTTTTCCTACCCTTGAGTATTATTATCTATTTTATATATATATATATATATATATATATATATATATATATATATATATATATATAGCATACCTATAGGGAACCTCCCCTTGATGAGAGGAGAGATCAGTCTCCTTTTGATGTAGTAAAAGCTACACATTTGGATGGCCAATCTTCCTACTTTGGATGATCAGACCTATTTTGTTTATCAGTACACTGATCGACAAAATATTCAACAAACACTATCTACCCTTGTGTAATAGTCTAAAAAGATAGAACATGGGGAATGACCCATGCTACATGGTCTTAGCTCCATCAAACCTTGAGGTAAACTATCATTGACTGTATAGGGAAACCCAACTAGACAATACATAGTAAATCTCCCATATATCCATGCACTTAACAAAATCATAGGTCTTATCATATTTTATCCCTAGGTCAACATCCCATACATGTTTTGCATAATCTAGACCCAAATTATAAAACCAAGTTCATATAATGATCCCTGATCTAAAATCATATGACACAAGGCTATTACATATAGTGGTACCTTGATATTTAACTTGTGACACAATAATCGTGTTATCATAAGCCCTATCATAGCCTTTTGGATATTTAGAATGACCAAAAGATAGATTTTGAATAAACTAACATGTAACATACGATATATATTATCTAATCCTATCACCCACTAGGATAAGGCTTATCTTTCATCCTTTGAATCTAGTGTATTACAACTCACTTGTGTCTCATCTATAGGAAGCCCAAGTATTGCATGGACATCCTCTAAGGTGATCACCACCTCTATAGTATCCCCTCTCAACTTCAATCAAAAAATGTTGGTCAATCATTCCCAAGTTATTAGGAACATTACAATAAGATCAACACTCAATGGGATTAGTCTCATCTCCATAATACCTCAAAATACCAAGTCATTCAGTCGATCCCTATCCATGTATAACAACTAATTTAATAAATCTGGTAGAAAATATGCATCCATTAGGCACTAAAATCTTCAACATCTTTATAAAATATCAAGAAATAGAGAATGTATTAGATCTTGATGTCATAATAATAATAAAAGAAATTATTAAATAGTCTAAAAAAATTACAAATTTACTATTTCATCAACTTGTATGATTAGTTTTCATATTTTTCTTATTTTTATAGACAATTAAACTTTTTATTTTAGATGTTATTAACTTGTTTGATACTAAATCAACCCTTTTTAAATGTTAGCATACTATATCAGCCCTCTGGTATAGATTCAACCACATGTAGGAAACTATATCATCAACATAGTACAAACTACATCAACCAGAGGGTATTATGTCAGTTATCTTCTTATTTCCAACTAGATTTGCCCACTGCTATGTAGTAGGGCATCTCTAATGATACTATATTTACCCACTACTATGCAATTAGATCCATAGTTCTTTCTCATGTTATAAACTGAGTTGATAAGGCTAACACTATTCTTGGTTTACAATGAATTTTTGACAATTTACCATAAATGCCTTAGATATTTATTGGTCTAATTTTTTTCCTACCTAATACCCTATTCTACTTAAAATTTTCTTAGTGTCAGTTTCAGTGTTTGAATTTTTCATACCACCTAATTTTATATATTTATCTTAATTTCAATTAAAATTTCTCAAAAAAATTAAATTAATTCTTTATTACCTATGTTGCACCTTATATGGCTACTATACATCCTCCACATCATTGATGTCATCTCCTCACCATGGTCAATCTCTAGGTTCAAATTATGTCTCTCAGAGTAATATTTTATTAGAATAATTTACTAACAAATGAAATAATTTTCACCCTATTTCTATTTATTATTCAAAACTATTTACCTATCAAATATTTACCATTAGATTTTATTTTTCAACCATATCTTTGTTTTTATTATCTCTTTTTGTGAACTGTGAGATAGTCTAGAACCCTAACATTATCAAGAATCTTTTCACATATTACATGCATATTTTTCAAAAATTTCATTTTTTTACTAATTTTTATAGGTTCACCTAATGTTCCCTACATTAGACACCTTCACATTTATTTCATTTCATTCCTTATCTACAACACTAAGGTAAGTAAAAGAATGTATTTTTTTATTTTTTCCTTTCATTTATCTTATTTTATTCTTACTATAATTTATTTAACTTTAGCATTGTGTGTTTCTATGTTCTTTTCCCTAAGCATCATCTCATGTTACATCTATGTGACATGTAATGAGCTTTGAGTGAGGCATATGTATACACATAATATTTTCAAACTTTATCAATTACTAATGCTTTATTTCTTGTAGTAACCCATTGAGTCACTATCTCTCTAAGTGCACACCTTAAAAGGTGCATCAAGATAGGGGTGGGGACCATTGGTGCTTTGAAAGATTTTTGTTCCTTATACCACCATTTTATATCTACACAACCTTTTTCTATATACTTCCCTAAGTTTTTCCTCATTCCTTACACACTCCTCCAAATAATTCACCACCTTATTCATCCCCTATCTAAGGAAAAAACCATTTTTGACATTTAATGAGCAATGTCAACCTAGGTTGACTCTATATTCAAATTAACACTAGCACATTATGGGTCTAGGTCAACCTCAAACAACCCAAATTTGGACCTAAATTACTTTTATCAATTAATTATATAAGGTTGAATTGGGTTTATCCTATTATCTAAACTTTCAAAAAGGTTTAGGTTTAGATTCACACACACACACACACACACACACACACACACACACACACACACACACACACACACACACACATTTCCACCATTTATTAGGAAGAAAATAAGAATAATATTATATTACACATTTGATTATCCACCATTATACTTGAGGAACATTGCTTAGGGTTCTAATACTACACTTGGGGATACAAACTTGTCTTATGGAGAAGTCTTTTGGATGCATAGAGAAGTTGAGTATCTTGGAGCTGACTTACCCTTGTTATCTTTACATACCACAAAAACCTCTTACAAATAAACTTGTCTAAGGGAAATATTGAGGCTTGATGGGTTCATCTTCAAAGGTAAATATTCCTAAATTTATTCCTCCTTTGTTAAAGTAGATAGATTTTAATTTATAATTATATCCCATGTATTAAGATTTCCTATACATTGGCTTAAGTATACATATTCTATGCATGTTTAATTTTTATGTTTATTACCCCCACATTATGCCACAAGTTTTGGTGAGTACTATATTATATTTTATTTTAATTTTCATATATTTTGTGAGTATGAAAACATAGGACCTAGCTAGGGTTATATCATGGTATTGCTTGACTGGATGTTTTGTAACCCTCTCTAGTGATGTTATTTTGATAAGAGACCCCTTGGTTATGTCTAGTATATCCATCTTGGTCATGACCTTGAATTTTTAAATTTATCAATAGGCATAAGTGTAAGTTTGATTTATCTTCTCCAAGATAGGATTGATTTGTAGGTCAACTACATTTTCACTTGTATATAATAGTCATATCATACAAAGTATAAATTTCTAAAAAATTAATTCCCATTATCATTAATGTATGATTAGAATTTATAGTGCCAATAGAATTCATGATACCAAGTTTGATATTGGAAGTAGCATTCAGAATCCTATGTAAAACATCTAAGACAATATGATGGATAGCCATACTACAAATCCCTAGGTAAAAAAATCAATGATGGATATAATCAAAGACACACAATAAAGATAAGAAAAAGAGAAATAGAAATAATAAAATCAAATATTATAGTCAGAAAATAGCCTAACCCAAAAGTTAATGACATTAAAAATAAAATGGACATTGATAAGATAAAACATACATTCTAACTACAAAAACCATTTGAAAACATGATTAAAAGAAATATGTATAAATCACTCATAATGTATGCATTTAAATCAAGAAAAAAAGAGTGGTATAAAGGAATTTATAGAGATAAGGATCATCACACATCTCAATTGACATAGAATAATATGCACATAAGTTATGTAAAATTCACTCCATGTGTAGATGATATTTATGGACTATATAAAACCTCAATATTTTACACTTTGTAAACTCAAATAGTGGTTATTCCTCTTAGTTATATACCTTTCCCACTTTTGGAAGTATTGAATCTAATTAATCTTGTGCCCATTTGGTTTATATATTAGTATAACCAATTTTATGTTGATGACCTAGACCTATTATCTTGCATAAAATGCTTAAAACCTACTTATCTTTCAACTCTAAAAATTCTAATCATATACCTACTTTCATATTCCTTGGAAATTAGTATCCTAGATAGATACCTACATTGACATAGTGTCCTACTCATATGCAAGTGTCTAGTTCCTTAAAGTTATCTAATTCTCAAATGAAACATATCCTAATGGTCGACCTAAGTTATTTATGAGATTTATTTATCTAAAGGGATTGATATAAATACAAGACCAACTCTCATTCATTCCTCTCCTAATACATTCTTACCTATTCACTAGGAAACTTACAAAAGGAATTTAATCAAGCACTCAAATGAGCAAAAGATTCCCTATTTTCTCTTATTTTCATATCAACAATAGAGACAACACATGCATAGGTTTGAAGTACTAAAGTAAAATCCCAAGATCTATATTTTCCAATTTACAATCTAGGTATTATTGTATTTGCTTTCCACATATTACATGATCACACACAAGCTAACATGTAGGTCATAATTACATCAATTTTAGGATTTCTTATAATTATTGGATATGTAAGTAAGGCTCATTAATAGAGGGTAATTTGGGGTCAATTAGACACTATATGCCCACTACCCAATTTCCCCTAAGGTTACTATGAGGATGGAGAACATGGGTTTTGTAAATTAATGAGGAGTGACAATCCATGAGCCAAATATAAATGCACTAGATTCATTCTTTTATAATAAGTATTATGTATAAGATACTTTCATTAGGTTCAAATAATAACATTGATACTATTAGAAGTAAGATGATTAAGATGGGGGGGGGGTGAACCAGTCTTTAAAACTTTTGATTCAATTCACTTAAGCATTCATGAAAAATCCATCCAATCATGTAGATCAAACAATGACTTAGTAACCCTTCACATATGCATAAAACATAAGAGCACAATATAATATAAATTATATGTAGGAAAACCTCAAGGGGATGAAAAACCACTAATATCTAGAAATGGACTATAATCCTGTATGTTAAGCATGGGATATACTGAGAGGGGGGTGAACCAGTATATCATATATCTTATAAATATTTTACTTAATAAAACTATACTTAGCCGTAAATTCAATATATATAATAAAAATGAAATAATAACATGCACCACACGAGAGAGAGAGAGAGAGAGAGAGAGAGAGAGAGAGAGAGAGAGAGAGAGAGAGAGAGAGAGAGAGAGAGAGAGAGAGAGAGAGAGAGAGAGAGAGAGAGACCAGATTTTTATGTGGAAACCCAAAGTGGGAAAAACCATGGAGAATAATCTCAAGTATATGAAAGAGCACCAAGTCAAATTACAAATCTTACAAGCACCAAATTATAGGATCACCAACCCCTTTGCTAAGCACCAACACAAAAAATATTTGAGCACTAATCCACAGGAGAACCAAACTCTCTTATCTATAAACACAACTATCCTTCAATGTTGCTTTCTCAATAAATGATAGAACTCTACAATATCTTTTTCTATTCTCTCCTCTTTTCTTAGATAAAAAAATTACAAACCATACACCCTCTTGAATATAAAAAATGTCTTCCCAATCCTTTATTTATAGCTTTCCAAATGACCTTTGGCATTCACCCTTTGTGACTCTTCACTTCTCATAGAAAATGGTGTTAAAATTGCATGACCCTTCAAATCCTTGTCTTTTAAATGTCACATGGTGACCCTTTATAAGAAAATACATCCTTTCCTCTTTTTTCTTTATCTTGGTGACCTTTCAAATTCCTTAAGGTAAATCTTCATGGAAAAATGTGTCATACCCTCTTTTGTATTCACTTGGTGACTTCAAATTCCTCAAGATGACTCTTCAAGGGGAAATTCATCCCATTCCTCTTTATCTTTACCATGTGACTCCTTGACTTCTCCATGGGCCCTATTTTGAATTTTATGCAACCAAAAATATATTCATTAATATTAAATAAATATCAACACATTATAGTCAAAATATGAACATTAAAAAACACCTTTAGACAACAAATGCTATGGGGCCTTTATCACAAATGCTAGACCTTTGACATCAATGACAATACTTCCAACAATCTTCCCCTTTTTCATTCATGGAAACCTCAAACTAAAACTATCATATCTTGAAACCTATATTACACATGCCAACCTACACATTCTATCATCTAAAAAACATATAGTAACTCCCTCTTACTATAGCATCATGCACCTATTACTTGTACCTATTTCATATACCTACTTCTATTTTTCTCCCCCTTTGACATTAATGGTAAAGGGCCTATCTTAGAACTAACACTTAGCTCCCCCTCAACTAATGTTCATCCTTAATGGTAGGAAGTAAAAGAAATCACTCCCAACTTCTCCCACATATACTTAAATGTGTCTTTTGGTAGTGCCTTTGTGAAAATATCTAAAATATATTCTATAGTATTGATATATTCCATCTTAATCTGTTGATATATAACCTACTCTCTAAATAAGTGATATCTAATAGGAAATGTTTTGTTCTTTAATGCATCACTAGATTCTTAAAAATATTAATAACACTTGTGTTGTCATAAAAAATAGAAATAGGTTCATCATATTTTACCTTAATATCTTCCAAAGTTTGCTTCATCAAAATCACTTGAGTACAACACAATGCCATTGCAATATATTCTACTTCAGTTGTAGAAAGTGATACTAAATTTTGCTTTTTTCTTAGCCATGATACTAAGCTATCACCAAGGAAGAAATATCCTACACTTATACTCTTTGTTTCATCCAAGCAACCTACCAAATCTAAATTTGTATAAACAACCAAAGTGAAATATCTACTTGTGGGATGCTACAATACATAATCCAATGTCCCCTTGACATATTTGAATATTCTCTTCACCATCTGAACATGACTCTCCTTCAGGGCTACCTAATATCTCATAACCATGCCTATTAAGTGCATGATATTTGGCCATGATGCTGTCAAATATAAAATACTACTAATCATAGATCTATACAAAGATTAATTTTTAACAAGTGAATATTCATCCTTACTCATCTTGTTCCATATACCCATTGGTGTGCTAACTAGTGCAAAATCCTTAAAACCAATTTTTTTAAATATTTCCTTAGCATATTTACTTTGAGATATGAAAATTCCTTTATCTGACTGAAATATTTTCAACCCTAAGAAAAATGATAATTCTCCAAGTATATACATCTCAAATTATGTTTGCATATTATCAAAAAATTCTTTTGTCATCTTTTCAATGTTTCCTCCAAAAATTATGTCATCAACATATACCATAATAATCAATTGATGCACACCTTCTATTTTGATATAGATATTACTATCAGTAAAACCTCTCTTAAAACCTTGATCTTGCATGTACTTATCAAGTCTTACATACCAAGCTCTGAGAGCTTGTCTCAATCCATACAATGATTTCTTCAATCTACATACATGTATACTATCATTTGAGAGAATAAATCCCTTAGGATGTTTAATGTAAACCTCCTATTCTAGATTATCATTTAATAAGCCAAATTTGACATCCATCTGAAACACTTTGAAAATTTTAAACACTGCATATGCAAAAAACATTCTAATAGCCTCTAGCCTTACCATTGGTGTAAAAGTTTCTTCAAAATCTATACCCTCAATTTTAGCATATCCTTTACATATTAGCCTTACTTTATTCCTAGTAACATCATCTTCATTCAACTTATATTTGTATACACATTTTGTTCCTATCAAATTTTGATCTTTTGGTCTAGGCACTAATTCCTAAGTATCATTATTTTCTATATGATTTAATTCATCATCAATTGCCTTAACCCAATGTCCATCATGTATAGATTCTAAAAAGTTTCTAGACTAAATTTTAGATAACAAAAAATATATACTTACTCAAATTCACTTATCATCATCTTTTTGATATAAACTCCTTCATTTATGTTACTGATGATGTCACTCTTATTATGATTTATATAAAAAAAATTGGATGGGGTTTGGGTGTCCTTTTTCTTCTCCTTCTCTTCATCTTACTCTTTAAAATCTTCTTCTTCAATGATTTTAGGAGTGTCCACTAGATCACTGGCTCTTTGTGTTACATCTTCATCTATCCTAATACTTGCACTTTCAACAATATTTTTATTTCTTTTGTTATAAAATTTATAATCTTTATTTTTCTATAATATCTAATAAATATACCTTCATCTATTCTAGATTCAAAATCACCCAATTTTTCTTTCATCAATTCTCTTTATGAAGCATCTGCTATCAAAAAATCTGAAATAATCAACTGTAATTGGTTTGTCTTTCCATAGCTCATAGGGAATCTTGTCTCTATTGACTCTTAACAATGATCTATTCTAAATACCTACTAAATCTCTCCAATATTTATCTAGTATCTTGGAATCATTTAGCATTGTTCTCACCATCTCTTGAATTGTTCTATTTTTTCACTCGACTACTCCATTTTGTTGTGGAGTTATAGTTGTTGAATAATATATGTTTATTCCATAGTCTTCACAATACTAAATAAATTTATTTGATATGAATTCTCCTCCTTGATCTGATCTCAGGCACTTAATATTCAAATCAGTTTCATTCTCAACAAAAGCCTTGAATGCTTTGAAATGGTTGAAAGCTTCTGATTTATTCTTCAAAAACATCATCCAAGTAATATGTGTAAAATAATCAATAAACAACATGAAATATTTCTCACCTTGAGTACTTTGAGTTCTCATATGTGCATAAAAATTAGTGTGAACAAGATCTAACATATGAGTGGTCAAGTATTCTTTTATTTTGAACCATCTTCTGACCTACTTCCTATGTTGACATGGTTCACAAAGTATGTTGGAGGGATTTGTAATCTTTAGAAAATATCTAACTATTTAATTATTGTTGATGTTGATAAGATTGTCAAATTTTATGTGTCTCATTCTCCTGTGCCATATCCAAATTTCCTCAACTTGACTCAAACAACATTTTTGTCCTTTGACATTTGATAACATATACAAATTATTGCCTATTCTCTGAGCATTTGCAATCAACACATCTGAATCTTTTCTACTAATTTCAAAACCTTCTATATAAAAATTTAGTGTGTGTCCCTGATCACACATTTGACTTACACTCAAAATATTATGCTTAAGACCTTCTACATATAGAACATTTTCAGTCTTAGTTTTACCATTATCCAAACTTAGTGTACCTTTTTTGGCAATTTTAGTAGTAGTATTATCTCCAAATTTTAATATGCCACCATTAAAATTCTTCAGGGTTATGAAATTGATCTTATTTCCTATCATGTGCCTTAAATATTTAGTGTCAATTAGCCATGTATTTTCTTCATTTCTTGCATGTAAATCTATTGGGACCAACATAGACTTTTTAGGTTGTTTCTTTTGCCATGAACTTATTTGAACTTTCTTTTTGACGAATGGAGACCTAAAATTTTGGTCCTTCTTGACTAACTCAAACATGCTTCTACAATACCAATCTATGTGTCCAAATTTATTACACTTGTAACATATTATGACCTCTTCATCAAAACTTGCTAGAGAAGAAAAAGAGATGCGGCTTCTGTTTGAATCTGCATGAGTTTCCTTCTTGTTTCTGAAATTATTAACCCTCTTTTGACATTCTATTTTCTTGTGACCATATCTATTACAATAAAAATAGTAACCATAAAAATAGAATCTATTTTTGTATCTCTAAATTGATTACCTTTTGTAGCTCTATTCCTTCTATCCTTCTTTGTTTGAGATGTCCTTTGCAATCTTAACTTCTTCCTTTTTCATTTCCTCTTTTGTAAGAGCTTCAATATAGCTATTTCCTTTTTTAAAGTTAATATTGTCTATGAAAGTAGTGGCCTCCCCTTTTTATTTTTCAAATCTAGTACCTATCTTATCTCATTTGACATTGATCTTTAACTTTCTATTATCTTATTCAACATATTGGTTTCATTCTCAAATTTTGAATCATTGAATGCTCTATCATTGACTGCTTTATTTATTTTCTCAAGATCTACTTTTAAAGAGGTAATTTCAACAACATGCCTTTCACATTCTTCACTTATTTTTTATAACTAAGCTGTTATATCTTATTTAGTCTTTTTGTCTTCTTCAATGTGTGCTTGTATATCTTCAATTATTTCTTTTGACTCCTTTTCATTTTTCTTGAATTGGCTCTTCAATATGAAATTCTTCTTATCAAGATATTATAATTATTCTAACATGCAAATGAGTTCTCCTTTAAGATTCACTTTAGCTTCATCTTATTCCTCTTATTTATCATCTATACTTTTTCTTGTAGAGGCATCTTCATGTATGGTCATGAATAGAATCTCTTCTTCATTTGAATCACTGACTCCACTATCTTTGGGTGAGCTAGGATCTTTAGAGTATAAACTCTTCTTCTTGAATACCTTCTTGAATTTGCCTTTTAAATTCTTATTATATGTAGACCTTCCTTCTTTGTTGTCACCATTACTCTTATCTAGGTACTTTTTTTCAAAATGTCCAATCTTTCCATAAAAAATATTTAAAAGGTAATTTTCTTTGATATTTACTTTTGCCCTTTTTTGGATTGTAGATGAATAGAGCTCCATTATCATCGTCATCATCACTAGAGTTGTCACTTGATTCTTGAATCTTAGCCTTGTCTTTATTTTATGTCTTGAAATCATCTTCCCTATTTGAGGGTTTCTCTTGTTTGGTCTGCATCTCATATGCCATAAGAATACCATGTAGTTCATCCATTTTTAGCTTGGCTAGATCCTTCGTCTCCCCAATTGCCAAAACATTTGCATCATATCTCATTCGTAGAGATCACAAAACCTTTTTTACCACCACTGATTCTTCTAACTTTTCTCAAAGGACTTGAATATAATTAACTATTTGATCAACCCATAAAAGATAACTCATTATATTTTTTTCCTCTTCCATTTTAAAATTTTGAAAATATCTTTTGAAAGTCTATAGATTAACTTGCTGAACATTTCTATCACCTTTGTAATAATTTTCAATCTTTACCCAAGTCTCATGAGTATATTTTCATTTCATAACTTTAACAAATTTTGATTCACATAAACCCCATAAACGAACATTTAGAGCTTATCATTATTTTCACTTGCCTTCTTTTCTACTAGAGTAGTCACAAGTGTCTATGGCTCTTTGTATTCCTCCACAATTGCTTGCCAAATGTTGAATCCAAGAGACATCAAATAAGTACTCATCTTTATGCTCCAAAAGTCATAATTTGTCTCATTTTACAGAGGTGCCTTATATAAAAACCTTCATGTGATATAACCATCATGTTTTCCTTAATCTACCTTCAAGTTATAAAACTTTTTCAAAAGGAACCTGCTTTGATACCAATTGTTAAGCACATTACATAATAAGAGGGGGGTGAATAAAGATATCATATATCTTATAAATATTTTACTTAATCAAACTCCACTTAACCATACATTCAATATATGTAATAAAATTGAAATAATAACATGCACCACACGTGTGTGTGTGTGTGTGTGTGTGTGTGTGTGTGTGTGTGTGTGTGTGTGTGTGTGTGTGTGAGAGAGAGAGAGAGAGAGAGAGAGAGAGAGAGAGAGAGAGAGAGAGAGAGAGAGAGAGAGAGAGAGAGAGAGAGAGAGAGCAGATTTTTATGTGGAAACCCAAAGTGGGAAAAACCATAGAGAAGAATATCAAGTATATGAATGAGAACCAACTCAAATTAAAAAGTTTCCAAGCACCAAATTGTAAGAGAACCAACACATCAACTAGTTGTGAGCACCAACCCATTACAAATATTTGTGAGCACCAACCCATAGGATCACCAACCCCTTTTGTGTATAAAACACAACTGTTTCCCAATATTGCTTTCTGAATAAATGATAGAACTCTACAATATATCTTTATATTCTATCCTTTTTTATTATATAAAATAATTAAAAACCATGCACTCCCTTGCATATAATAAATGGCTTCCCAAGACTTTAATTATAGCTTTCCCAATGACCTTTGACATTCACCCTTTGTGACTCTTCACTCCTCATGGAAAATGGTGCCAATCTTGCATGACCCTTTGAATCCTTGTATTTGAAAAGTCACATGGTGACCCTTCATAAACAAATGAATCCTTTCCTTTTTGTATTTATCTTGGTGACCTTTCAAATTCCTTAATGTGACTCTTCATGGAAAAATGGGCCATACCCTCTTTTATCTTCACTTGGTGACTCTTGGAATACCTCAGGATGACTCTTCATGGGAAAATGCATCCCATTCCTCTTTTTTATTTACCCTATGACTCTTTGACTTCTCTATGGGCCCTATTTTTAATTTTATGCAACATAAAATATATTTGTTAATATTAAATAAATATCAACACATTTTATCCAAATTATGAACATTAAAAAACACCTTTAGACAATAAATGATATGGAAAATTTATCAACAATTCTAGACCTTTTACATCAATCAAAATATTTATAACACTATAAGATAAACAAAAACTTTAATTAATCCCCCACTTCACATGGAGAACTAACCCCAACTAGTTAAGCACCAACTCAGCTAGGCTTTAGCAAGCAACCTCTTATAAGGAAGAACTAACTCCCTAAGTGACTCAGCACCAAATAAGCACCTAAAACCCTTGATCACCTTGATAAAAATTTATTTATAATACAATATATGATTATATCCTTATTTATTTCTTCTCTCTCTTCAAACCCTCTCAAACTTCCTTCTAAGCTTCTTTGCTAAACTAGTCCTCTTGTTTACTTGATTAGGTCATATGACCTTAATTTTCATACACATAACCTATGTCAAATGTTCATAATTGATATTCTATACTCTTCTAATGGTTTAATATAATGTATTCTTCTCTACAATGTTTTATTTTATTTACTTACATGCTTCACACACTAATAGGCCTATAAATGCCTAATATATATAAAATTCTCTTATTCATATCCTTATTGGTAATCCAAAAACCTTTACACTCTTATGTCAGAAATTAAATGGATATTAGGACATGTAATATACATTTATAAAATGTTATTTGAGTCCTTTTAGGTCTGACCTACCTCAATTATGCCTTATCACATCTTTATGTCTCATGGAGACCTAATCTCATTAGGTTTGTTCTAAGACACATTATACTTTGTCTTCTTTGGAACACATTAAAACACCTAAAAAGGTAATAAAAAATAATAAAACACTAAAATAGACCCATTATAATATTATTTAGGTTTAATGACACATTTTAGCTCAAACCACTTCTTGGAGCACACTAATAGTATTGGTCATATTAGGCCTGTGCATACTTAGAAAGTCTATCTTGAACAATTGAAGATTTTTTTTGAAAAAAAAATCATTGGAAAACATCATATATAAAAAATATACATGAATTAAGGGTAATAAAAAACTTAAATATATTCTTCAACTCAAGGTATATAGGCTCAAACTCTTCTCTATCAAAAACTCACTCTGAACTATCAGAACACTCCAAAACCTAGCCATGAGTAAGTTGATCTTAAATACCTAAAAAAACACTTCACATTACTTTTTACACTTTAAATATATTATTTTATATCTATATATCATTCTAAAGTATAAATATAATAATTTATAATATCAATTATTAGTCTTGTAGACCAATCTTTTGACCTTCTCTCTCATAGTCCTTATTCAGCCAGACAAGCCATTTTGGCTTCAATGTTTCAACCTATTACATTGACTTACAAGATTATTAAAATAATTTATAGTTAATTAAAGTATAAAAAATCAACATTATGTTCATTATATAAATAAACTCATGTCATAAATTTTAAAACTCATTGTTGCAACTTGCTTACCCAGAACTGCCTGTTTGCCTAAAAACTAGTCATGATGATTTTTACCTTCAACACATATATGAACACTTTCAGAGATTTGTAATGAATTTTTTTAGATATTATTAAATAATTATAAAAATATTATATATAAATATAATATGTTAAAATTGTATTATTGGTCTTGTAGACCAATCTCATAACCTTACACCTTCACTGTCTCATCTCCACTGGACATGTCAACTTCTAAGCAACATATTTATTGATCTCCAAATAATAAATAAAAAATAAAAATATCTTTAAGGTATTTAAAAACTTATCCATGAACTTATATTAATTCCTAATCTATGATAACACATCCCTAATCACCTTCTCACTTCTACCTAGTTTTCTTATTATCTGCACCATTAGGCCTATTAGTGATAATTTAACTTATATGACTAGTTTATCACACTTGAAAACTATAAAATATCCATAGACCACCATGGACATCAAATAAAATTATAAATATTTATCTTCCATACATTTATCAACTTTTAGATGGTGAACTCTAACTACTACATTAAATTTATGAGAAACAAGGCCTTTCTTGTAGGGTCCATTCACTCACTTCACAAACCAATCATACCTAGAGGTGAATAGGAGATTTTAATATAGCCTCCAATCACTTAAATATCAATTTTAATCCATTATAACCTCTTTATAATAATATATTTCATATCAAGTCATTATTAGGGTTATTTGAGGGTTTAAACCACCTTCTAGTCTTAACGATCATTCATAAAGCTTAGCCCCTCATTCCAAAAACCAATGCTTGGAAATTTGAGATAGGAAACTTACCCATATAAAATGAATAAGTTATGTTCTCATTAATTGGTTACATATGTCAAATAACACTTGAAATTCCTTCTTGAGTTGATAACCCTTCATTTTTTGCACTCAATAAACCTCAAAACCACTTTTCATACCCTTTATTACAAAAATTGACCTTGGACTTCATCAAAACACCTAGGAAAACTGATCACATCATTGATAATTCTAAAATTCAGATTATTATCTTTAAATCTTAAACTCATACCTCATTTGGCCACCATCTCTTTCTTTGTTTGTTTGGCTTTGACCTATAAGTCATATTAGGCCTTGAAACTAACCTTCAAGTCACTGTCTAAGCTGTTAACACCTTATATATATGTCATAAAAATACTTACCATGATGAAAAACTACCATAAATTATTTATGTTCCTTTAAAATACCACATTATATCTCATTAGGTTAAGCAGTGTCTAAAACTAGTCTAGTTGCATGCTAGGTCTATACGTCCTACCCTTATAGGCTCACCTTGAGACTCTCATGATTGATTCAATGTATCATATGAATTATAAAATAACCTCATACATACTCTTAATCCATTTTCCATCCATATCACAAACTTACCATGCTCACACCTTCTCATAAGGTATCTTCATGTTATGACTAGTGCCATGACTAGGCTTCTTAATCACTTGAAGCTTATAAACTAATCTTGAAACACTAATTAATGCTTATAAACCTTGATCACATTAATTTAATTATCCTTAGACAACATCATACCTCTTCATGCTCATCATGTACATGTTTATGATATGAATATGCTTGTTATGACTAGTCTTTTCAATACACATTATTCTCAATGATTAGTACTCAAAACATGCTTACCTTGACATGAGTCTTGACATAAAACTCAGAAGAATAATTAGGTTGACTTCAAATTATCTCTTGTCACATGGATCATATATCATAGACCACTCACCATACATATTTACCAAATGCACCTTGACATCAATGACATCAAATTATATCAACCTTGACATCAATGACAACACTTCTCAGTAAACTCCCCCTTTATCATTGATGGAAAAAATTTATTAAAACTAATCACTCACATATCCCCTAGTCTGGTAAATTTCCCTTATTGGACTTTCTTCCCCTTTGACATTAATGACAAAGGTCTTCCACAACTATCACCTAGAATCACATCTTCTTTTCAATAAGAGTTTAACAAATAGAATATGAATCATTAATGAAACATGATCCCACTTAATCCATTCATACATCCTTAAAAAATAATTATTATTACAAGATGACTTCTCAATACAGATCAAACTTAGTCATAAACATGAATATCTCCCCCTTAAACCAAGCATCCATAATGTTTTTGCTAATTAAAAAGTGTCTTAATGAAGCTTAATGAATTCACCCCTTTCCACAGGTCACTAAAACACCACAAATTTAAGATATTCCCATATCCCCATGCTCCCAAAAGATTTAATATTCTTCAATATCCTTGTAGGATTGATTGATACTATAGTCTTAACCTCTACATCAGTTTTTTGATCATCAATATGAGCTAACACTAGCTATTCATGACTTGATTTATCATATAAAGTATGGTCTACCATATCAAATATTCCATTTGAGCTTATTGATTAATAATGAATAACCTTTACCATATTTGGTTTCCACACATTCATTTTCCTTCTCTATTATGCTCTAGGGGATTCAAACCTCTTGTTATGACTTGATGACCTTCTAACAATATTAGGAAAAAATCTTGGAATGTGTCCTACATTATGAAAAATGTAGTAAACCATATTATACATACCTCTTGACTAATGTAAACTATGAATCCTTCTATAGTCCCATGAGTACTCATTCTTGGAGGGTCTTATACACTTTCTTACTTTATGATCAAACTGACTTCATATAAAATAGTAACCATTGAATTAACTAGCATACCTCATAGCATTAGGATGTTTGATAGGTATTTTCAAGTTGACCTTATTACATTCATTATCTTTCTTGTTTTGAGATGCCTTTTTTTATCTCTTTTGAAACCAAGACCTATCTTATCACTTACATACTTTTTACTACTCAATATGTCATCTAGAGTCTTAGTTCTCTTTTAAAACTTCACAAAGGTCTTTACCTTACTATATCCTTGATCTAACTCTACTTTCAAGGATTCCATATTATCTCCATACCTAATGAATTCTTCCTCTTTATCCTTTAGGTTTGTGTTGACTATATCTATCTATACTTCAATATGATTGATGATGTCATCATACTCCTTGGAAGTGTTACTCAATCTCTCCTCAAATAATCCAATCTACTCATAGTCCTTAACTAATGATCTTAGTTTATGATTCTTTATTATTTGGAACTTAAAATATTCTAAGGCACTTTGATTTTTGCCTCAAGATTTACCTTAGCTTCTTGTTCATCTAATTCTACATCAACCATAAAGCCTTTCACATTTGAGCAACCTTGATTTTTTGATTATATGGCCTAAATAATTTTTCATTATTATCATGTTCAGGTTCATCACTATCAGATGCACTTGAGTTACTTACATTAGAAGAGTTATCTTCTTTAGTATAAAAGCTTATTTTATTCTTGAAAGTTCCTTTCCTACCTTCATACTTCCTGAATTCCTTCTTATTTTTAAAATATTATAGGCCTTCTTGTCATCTCCATTATGTTCATCATATTATTAATTATGCTCAAATTTGTCCTTTTTAGGACACTTGGATGCAAAGTGACCAATATTTCCATAGTTTAAACAATTGAAGGGAAGCTTGCCCATGTACTTACTTGAGCTAAACCTTAATTTCCTTACAAACATGGCTATTAGTTGATCATCATCAACATATACACATTCCTCATCCTTGATCTTATTGGATTTTGATTTCTTCTTGACTTTGAATGTTGTTTCCTTCTTGGGAGGTCTTCCTTTATTTGTTCTCAGCTCATAGTAGTCAAAATTCCATGAAGCCCATCCATTTACAGCTTGTCCAAAGCTCTCATCTCTTTTACTATAGACACCTTAGAATTAATCTTAGGAGTTGTTGATCTAAACATCTTTTGAAAAACTATAGACTCTTTCACTTATTATCCCAATCCTTTAATGATATTGACAACTTCATCAAAATTCAATAAGAATGATGTAATGGTTTCATATTCATTCATATTTAGACTTTCAAATTGTCTCCTATGGGTTTGTAACTTGGCCATATTTACCTTAGTGTATCCTTCATAGATAGTCTTTAATTTTTACCATATCTAATTGGATGATACATAATTCATCACCTACATAAGCTCTACCTCTGATAGGCCACAAAGAATAACATTCATTATTTTGGATTTGTTTTCACTAGACTTATTACCTACTGCACTAGTTGGTGGAATAAGAGGAGTAATATAACCATCCATAATTGACTGCCAAATATCAGGACCTTGAGACATCAAATATATATTCATTATGATGTCCTAAAATGAATAATTAGATCCATTTAACAATGGATCTTTACTGGTAGATAAACCACCTTGAGCTTGATAACTAGCCATCCTTGTCTTTGGAATCTCCTTTACTATTTTAGACCTAATTCAAAGGACTAGTATCTAATACCTAATTTTGGAAAAACTAATATTGAGAGTGGGGTAAATTATTATTTAAAACTTTTACTTCAATTCACTCAAGCATTCATGAACATTCACTCAAGCATGTAGATCATATAATAACTAAGTAACCATTCACATATGCATGAAACATAAGAACACAAGATAACACAAATATATGTGGGAAAACCTCAAGGGGATGAAAACCCATAGATATATATAAATTTATTAAAATACTATAAGAAAAAAACCAACTTTAGTGAAGCACACACTTTACATGGAGCACCAAGTCAGATAAGCTTTAGCAAATACCAACTTACAAGGAAGTACCAACTCCCTAAGTGACTCATCACCAAATTAGCCACCTAAAACACTTGATATCCTTAAAAAAAAATTATTATAAAAAATATGATGGTATCCTTATTTATCTCTTCTCTCTTTTTAAACCCTTCAAATTACCTTCTATGCTTATTCGTTCAACTAGTCCTCTTGTTGACTTAATTAGGTCATATGACCTTGATTTTCATACACAAAACCTCTATAAAAGGTTCATAATTTATCATTTATACTCATATAATGATATAAAATACCTTATTATACTATAAAATGTGTTATTATATTTGATTACATGTTTCACACACTAATAGGCCTAAAAATGCCTAGTATATATATATGTCTCTTGTTTATATCCTTCTTAGTCATCCAAACACCTTTACACTCTTAGGTTAGACATGAAATGGATATTATTACATCCAATAAACATGGATAAAACTTGATTTTAGTCCCTTTATGTCTGACCTACTTCAATTAGGCCTTATCTCATCTTTAGGTCTCATGGAGACCTAATTTCATTAGGTCTATTCTAAGACACATTATAATTTGTCTACCTTAAAACAAATTAAAACACCTTATATGGTGTTAAAATATAATAAAACATTAAAATATATCCCTTATAATATTATCAAGGCTTCATAACACTTTTTTATCTCAAATCACTACTTGGAGCGCACCAATAGTATTATTCATATTAGGCTTGTGCATACTTAGAAAGTCTATCTTGAAAAACTAAATAAAAAACATAATTTTTCAAAAAAAAACATATAAAAAAATAATATATAAATAATATACATGACCTTAATGTCATAAATAAATTCATTACATGCTTCAACTCAAGGTATACAAGCTCAAACTCTTTTCTATTAAAAGGTCACTCTAAACCGCTAGAACACTCCAAAACCTAGTCATGAATAACTTGATTTTCAACACCTAAAAGAACACTTACAATGAATTATAACACATTAAATATATTATTTTATATATAATTATAAATTATAAATATCATAATTTATAATGTCATTTATTGTTTTTGTAGACCAATTGGTTGACGTTCTCTCTCACAGTCCTTACTCAATTAGATAAGCCATTTTGGCTTCAATGTTTCAACCTATTACGCTAAGTAAAAAGATTATGAAAATAATGTACATGTCAATAAATTAAAAAAAATAAACATTGTGTTCATTGGATACATCAAATCATGGCATATATTTTAAAGTTCATTATTGCAACCTACTTACCCATAACTACCAGTTTGCCTAGAAAATCAGTCATAATAATTTTGACCTTCAACACCTATATGAACACTTTAATATAATTATAATGAATTTGTATGATATTATGAGATAATTATAAAATTTTTAGATATAAATATAACTTTTTAAAATGGTATTATTGGTCTTATATACCAATCTCATAACCTTACACCTTCACTATCTCATCTCCACTAGACAGGTCAACTTCTGAGCAACATATTCAACATATTTATTGATCTCTAAAACATTAATCCAAAAAAAACATGTCTTAAATGTCTTTAAAAAATTATCCATGCACTTGTATTGATCCCTAATCCATGATAACACATACCCAATCAACTTATCACTTCTACCTAATTTTTCCATTATCTATAGCACTAGGCTTTTAACAATAGGTTAACTTGTATGACTGGTTTAACACACATAAAAACTAAAAACTATCTATAAACCACCATAGACATAAAATAAAATTATAAATATTTATCCTCTATCCATTTATCAACTTTGACCTAGTCAACTCTAACTACTACATTAAATTTTTAATAAACAAGGACTTTCTTATAGGGTCCACTCACTCACTTGATAGATCAATCATACCTATAGTTGCCTAGAAGAGTTGAATATAGCCTTCAATCACTTAATTATCGATTACAATCCATTTTGAGCTCTTTATAAAAATATATTTCATATTGGGTCACTATTAGGGCTCTTTGAGGGTTTAAACCACCTTCCAATCTTAGTGATCATATATAAAGCTTAGGCCCTCATTATAGAAGCCAATTATTGGAAATTTGAGCTAGTAACCTTCCCCATCTACCATGAAAATTTTAAACATGTCAAAAAACAATTAAGAGTCCTTCTTAGGTTGATAACCCTTCATTCTGTGCACTCAAGAAACCTAAAAACCACTTTTATTACCTTTTCTTGTAAACTTTGAGCTTAGACTTGGCAAAACACCTAAGACAACCTATCAAACCATTGAAAATTCTCAAATTCTCATTCTTATCTTAAAATATGAAACTCATACCTCATTTGGCCACTATCTCATTATTTGTTTGTTTAGATTTGACTTACAAATCACATCAAGCCTTAAAATTGACCTTATACTCATTTTCCAAGATATCAACACCTTATATACAAGTCATACAACCTATTACCATGATCAAACACTACCATAAATTATTTATATGCCTTAAAAATACCTCATAATACCTCATTAGGTCAAGTAGGGTCTAGAACTAATCTAGTTGCATGCTAGGTCTATAGGTACTACCCCTATAGGCTTACCTTGAGACTCTCACGAGTGATTCAATGCCTCATATTCATGCTTAAATAACCTCATACATTCTCATATGCCTCTGTGCATCTATATCACAAATTTACCATGATCACACCTTCTCATAAGGTCACTTCATGTTGTTACTAGTGCTATTACTAAGCTTCTCAAAAACTTGAAGCTTGATAACTAATCTTAAAACACTATTTAATGCTTCTACACCTTAATCACATTATTTTCATGATCCTTAGAAAACATCATAACTTCGCATATACATCTTGGTGTTCATGATATGACTATGCTTGTTATGACTAGGCTTCTTAAGACACCTTGTTCTCAAGGATTATTACTCAAAACATGCTTACCTTGACCTGATTCTTGACATCAACCTCAAAATAATCATTATGTTGCTTTAAAATTCTCTATTTTCACATGGCTCATATCTCATTGACCACTCACCATACATCTTTACCAGATGCACTTTAACATTAATGACATCAACCTTGACATTAAATGGCATCAACCTTAACATCAAATTATATCAACCTTAACATCAATGACAAAACTTCTCAATAGATAGAACTATCTAAAACTAACACTAGTGTCTATAGCTCTAGAATCATTTAATATATAATTTGGTGACTATTCCATAACCCTCTTCTAGTCTGATTTCTACTTGTTCTAGATCCATAAGCATGTTAGCATCAACACCAACTAAGTATATTATTTCTTTGTCATTTCCATATCTATCATAGTTCTACTTGATATTTTTAGCCTATCTCAGTTTAATACATTCAACATATGTTATATATAATTTTAATATATAATTGTCATGCTATAGAGATAGTTTATTAGCCTTGTAACTTAGCCTATCTATATCCCTTTTAACTCTAGATAACCTCAATCTATATTTTTTAGGTTAAACATTTGGTGAACCTGATTCATATGAATGAAAACATTTCTAATTCCTAGGGATTTTAGTTATCTAGAATTTCATATTGGTGTACTTTTTCATTTCTTACTTATATTATTTTGGTATCAACCTAGGTGCAGTGTTAGATTAGAAGGTGTGCTTATTGAACACATTAATCTTCCCCTCACACTACCTAAGATGACTCAAACCATTGAGGGACCTAATCCTATAGATCATGATGATACCAATATTGGGAATGAATTTTTTTTTCATGAGGTTATCATAAAATAATATTTTGATAATGAAAAATATGAGTCTAATGAAACCAATACACATGAACAAATAGATCATGAGAAAGTTCAATCAATTTAATTATTTCATGAGAACATTCATCAAAACTATGAAGTTATTGATGAAATCTGAACAACCATTTTTGAAACTAAGAACATAAAAAACATATATGACCAAATGGGTCCATCTATTGATCATTCTATTAGAACTATTATTCATTATCATATAGAAATAAATATCCCATTGAACAAATTATAACCTAATACTTATACTAGAGGCATGTGATATGTATTTTAATCTATGTGATATTTCTTCTAATCTTTGTTTCCTAAAACTAATACTGCTACATCTACCATGGGGATAACAAATGTTTCACCTCAAATACTAGTTTTTATACCTATTAAAAACATGGTTAAATCCCTTTTAGTGACTACTTATCTTTCTAAGCTAAATCCCAATGGGTCCATAGTTAAAACACTCCTTCAAATTATAAATACATTGGAGGACAAGGTCACAAATACTGAGAAAAATCTTTAAAGTTTCTCGATGCCATTAATTTATAAGATGTGTTACATAACCATATTACACTTGTATATATTTGTACCCTTTAACAAATAGTTTTGTTTCACCTAAGTTCACATTTTATAATGGCAAGGGTGATCCTGAATAACATCTTTGATCCTTTTATGTAGAATGCCTTGATAATGCATCCAATTATAAATGTTTGAGCAAATTATTCCCAAAAATATTCAACAACTATGATTTGAGTTGGTTCTATTATTTACCTCTAAAATATGTGAAATCATTCGAACCTCTTGTAGACAAATTTTTGGCACACTTTTCCATTAATATTTTTGAAAAGGTTTCCTATGCTCAAATTGCCAAAATCAAAAAAGGAAAAATGAACCTATAAATGAATATGTCTTGAGGTAAAATACAATGTTGGATAAAATGACTAATATTATGGTAGATGAGGAGTTTAAAGACATATTTAAGCAAAGTTTGCTTGATCATTTACATGATTCCATTATTTTCAAGAAGTTCAAATATTTTGATGATTTATGCCATGTTTTATGTGACTGTGAAATGAAGCTTAGTTCATTGAATAAGTTAAAGTATGTAGAAAACACACTAGTTTCATCTACACCCAATTCCAAGTTTAAAATCAAATAGAGTTATAAGGTAAAACCTCCTAAGATTGAAAAGGAAATAACCACCATGGTTAACATAGTTTCACAATAGCCTAATTAGCCTATTTTATCTACTGAACCAATGAGAAAATTTACACACTTACTTGAGTCTTCCACCTCATACTTTCATGGATAGTAGAGTTTCATCTTATATCTCTCCCTCATCCTATAGAGGTCAATATTAATATACCTCTAACCAAAGAATATGATATAATTGCTTAATGTGTTTATCACTAGGAAATAATACATTCTACAAACAAATTTTCTACATTGAAGCATAAGATACAAGACCTTATTGATGACTAAAAGATTACATTTGATGATCCTCCCAAGGAATTAGGTTAACAACCTGGTGATCACCAAAAATATTAAATATTTAACAATCCTTTATAAGAACACTATAAGAAGGAACCAAAAGTGCAAATGGCTTATAATGCACATCCTCCTCCATCACATTATGGGCACTCATTAGATGGTATTATTGGTTCTTATACATGACATATGCCCCTATGGTTCAAATAAATTTTATTACTTTTTATGACACTAAAATTATGGATGATGACTCTGATCTTCATTCTTTACTCATTCAAGCATTACTTGATCACCAACCTATACATAGTTCATGCTTGATAATAGTGCAAGTGATAAATGTTTTCAATATGACATTACTTGCACATCTAGGTTATACTTATCATGAATTTTATTGATCTACTAGGTCAATTAGAGCATTCAATGGGACATCCCAGAAGGTTCTTGGTGAGATTGACCTACCTTTATAGGTTAGTCCCATACATGTGGTTACTACCTTTTCATTTATACCTTCCATGGTAATATTTGATATGTTAATGGGAAGACCTTGGATCCATACAATTAAATAAATACCTTCTATAGTTAATGGATGTGTTAAATACATTCATGGTAATCAGGTAATTAAAATTTCCATAATCTCATATGAGCATCTTCTTGAACAAGAAAAACTTATAGCCAGATAACTAAATATCAAACCTACTAAAGTTAATCCATTATAAAATGGTAAGAAATATGTAATCCCCTTTACTAAGTGGTCAATAATTGAGATACCATTGCATTAGAGACATATAATGGATTCCATGGAATCCCCATCTTATATTACACATCATAATTAGACATCTTGAACACCTAAACATGTTTCTACTATTATTATTCCAAAAGAACTGTAAAGCACATAAATATGGGTTCCACAAACCCATATTACTTACATTTATGCTTCACAACCTCATATTCATATTATACATATGCAGAGCATCACATGCACTATAGTGATAGCTATTGTAGCTATAAATTCTCCTTAGTAATACCATTAATTATTTAGACCAAGTTTTGAGTGTAGAGATACATATGACCATTATTTATATGGAATAAAAGGGTGATATTTCATCTTAAAATATTTGAAAAATACTAAAAACATAAAAAAATAAAATGAAATATCCAAAAACATTTCTAGCACCTACATGATTTATTGGCTCCTTGACATCTATGCGTTAGTTTCATGTTGATGGATGACATATTAGTTACTCCTACATAAACATGTGTGTCAAGATTTTACTTGAGCATGATAAGTCATACATACATGATCTATTCCTATTTTGTATGTTTGGATTTCTCTCTAATCATGTCACTAATATGTTGGGGGCATCCACCTTTATGATCACAAAACATCTAGATTATATCATTCTATGGTCACTTTACATTATCATGTTTTGAGCTCATATATGTACTTACACATTTATTTATCCATGATTATATCTTCCACATGGTACTTGATATGCTAGGACTTTAACATTTTTTTATAACACATTTGATCCACACAATACTATGATATGTTTATGTTGGTTTCTTATACTTTATTATATGCACTTCCTTGAGTGCCTTAACTTTCTATTGTATTGCTTGTTCAAGCATTTGAATATGAACATTTGTTTTCAGCCCCTATGACCATGTATTATTTATTAAACATTTTTATATGACATCCTTGCTTTTATGGACAATTGAATAAGTCATGTCTCTTTGATTGCATGGAATTTGAACATGTTCCTTGTTTGTGGTCTCCTAGGATAATTGTATGTTGACTTAATTTTGAGTGCTCTTATGTGTGTGATTGATTTTTTTTGAGATTATACTATTAATATCTATAAATTTCCATGATATTTATCATGACTATTAAGCCTTCATGTGATCACATTGTTTTATGCACTTCAATGCTACATTTAGGTAGACATATTATTTTATATACTAGATGGTAATATTCATAGATTATAAAGTTTTTTTATTATTTTGAGGTGAGGTAACTACCAATTTATATTCTTCCCTCATCTCAAGTGGGTGGAATATCAATGGAGGTATGCAATATAGGCATGTTCTCCACATTTGGTAAAATTTTCAAACTTATTGAGGGTATGTCATATAGGCATGAGTTACACACATTCACAATTTTATATTTAGTGGGGGCATGTCATACATGCATGGATTCCACACATTCACAATTATAGATTCAATGGGTAAATTCTTTTAAAACGTGTTCTCCACACTTATTTAAAATTTAGCACACCCAAATTTAGTGGGGGAATGTTTTGGAAACATATCCTGCACATTAGCACTTATTTTAATTTTTAGATTCCTCTATATATAGTGGGGGAATGCTTTGGAATCATGTTATCCACACTTACATAGTTTTCAAATTGGCAAAAAAAAAGAGTTAAATGATTTAGATTCATACTTATGGTATAATTCTATATATTGGTACCATTTTTATACATAATTTTAGCATGAGACATATCTAAGGTACATATGCTATGAAATGTGTGCCTAATATTGAAAAATCCAAATTAGTGTAAATTTTGAAAACACTCTCAGAGACTATCATCATCCACTAGCTTGGAATTTTATGGACTATATTTAGATAATATATTACAATAGGTGGTTCAATTTTGGTATGGTTGAGGTGATTAAATCACTCAATATTTCCAAGTTTTCAAATTGGACTTGATTTTATTATCTAGAATTACTAGTTTGATAATGTGAGTTATCTTAATTTAATCACACTCACTAGGTTATATGTATGATTAGGTTTCATGGTTGAGCTAATCTTAGTTTTCAGGTAGAATGTCACCTTTTATCCAAGGTTGGAGGTATTTTCCTTTCAATCTCTCTCTATCTCCTTAGATAAATGAACTTTCTATCTGTGTGTGTGTGTGTGTGTGTGTGTGTGTGTGTGTGTGTGTGTGTGTGTGTGTGTGTTAATCTCAGTTTTAGATCCTTAAAATGATACATATTTCAAATCAAAGTCGAGTTAGTTACATTGATACAAAAGTGTACTCCTAAACATTTCACTTTAAATTTAAATATTTTTAATACTTTCAATTTAAAATTATATGCACTGATTATGTATTATAACATACTATTGGTTGTAGATTATACACTATCAAAACTCTCAATTTGGACTCAAGCAAAGTCAAGGTGCATTATACACACCTATGTACACATTTATTCTCATTTAAACTAGTAATTTAATTAATATGTTAAGGGGGGATAAATATATATGATATTTATATATTATATAGTACCTTAATCTTGTACACTTGGAAAACATAGACTTTGGTTTTCCCTCCTAGTTTTGGATCTTTCCGATTTTTATAAGTCCAACATATTCTCTATATTATTCCTCTTTAACTTATCTCTTGATCTGACAAGTCTTATGTTGATGACCCAGACCTACTATCTTGCCTATAATGCTTAAAAAAATTTTATCTTCAACCTATACAAGTTATAAACATAAACCTACTTTCATATTCCCTAAACATTAGCATCCCAGATAGACACCTACATTGATAAATGTGTCCTACTCTAATGTAAGTGTCTAATTCATAAATTCATCCAATTTTCAAATGATACATATCCTAATGGTCTTCCTAAGTGATTTAATGTGAGTTATTTCTCCAAAGGGATTGATATAAATACAAGATCAACCCTCATTCATTCCTCACCTATAATATTCTTAATTACTCATCAGGTAACTTAAAAAAGGCATTCAATCAAACACTTAAGTGAAAAAATATTCCCTACTTTATCCTATTTCCATATCAGCAATAGGAACAACACATAAACATGTATGAATAACTAAAGGAGCATTTTAAGAGCTATATTTTCTAAGTTACAAGCCAGGTCATGTTTTCCACATATTTCATTATTCACATACAATCCAACATGTAGGGGAGAGCTATATTAGTCTGAAGACCTCTTCAAAGTATTGTTTATGTAGGAAGTGCTCATTGATAGAAGGTTTTTTTGGGTTAGATTGACACCATATGCCCATTAACCCATTTCCCCCCAAGGTCACTATGAGAATGAAGAAATGGGATTTTAAAATTTCATAAGGAGTGATAGTCCATGACCTAAATAATAATATACTAGAGTGAAGGTGAAGGCAAAACTAGAAGCATCTAAGTTGTATCCTTTTTAGTAGGTATTATATATAGGATACTACATTAGGTTTAGATAGTAGCATCGACACAATCATCCAAGGTTAACGCTAGTGTATGTAGTTTCTAAAGAACTTAATCTAGAACTTGGTGAATATTATAGGATCCTCTTATGGTATGATTTATAACTATTCTATATCCATAACTGTGTCAACATTAGAACCAACTAAGTACATTGTTTCTTTATCATTTTCATATCTAACATAGTTTTACTTAATATTTTAATACTATCTTAGTTTAAATAATTCAACATATGTTATATCTAAGTTTAGCATCTAATTATCCTGCTATAGAGATATTTTATCACCCTTTTACCTTACGCTATATCTATCCCCTTTAACTGTAAATAACCCCAATCTATATTTTTAGGGTTAAACACCATGACATAACAAGTGTCAATAATTAAAAAAAGATAGAGTGAATTTGATATCCCCACATATAATTTATTAAAGGGAGATATTGATAAAAAAATATAGGCATGCAATAATTAAATCTCTTGCACTAGATCTACATAGATTATTTTCATCCATCCTATACAAAGTAGGTAATTTAGAGGATAAATTATGTTATATCCATGTAAATATATCTAAAATTGATCATAAGAGAATGGATATATAATGGGTTAATCTCATTCAAAAAATACTAGAGACTAATCAATGAGAATGGGAAACCAAGGCTATCATTATTCAACAAATGAAAATGAATGTGTGGGCCAAATTACCATTATTTTATCTATGCAATAGAGTGATCAAATGTTGAGGTATGATCTTATTATTTTGTTAACACATTAATTTTTTAATTTATGTCAAAATTATTTGTGTTTCATTTTATCCTAAATATTTTCTTATGAATATGCATGATATGTGATCTTGATGGTTTAAGCAAATAGTCTTAAGAAGCATTGTCATATCATGAGCATGTATATGAATATGGTAGTCTAGTAAGATGAATACACATAAGTATGAGTGGATGTTCAAATATTCCCAAGATTTCATATGAATTATTTAAACACTTAGGAAAGTGTCAAAGTAAACATTCAAAAATATGATCTTAAGCCTAAGCATGCAATTAGAGTAGTCCTAGACTCTATCTGACATAATAATGAGTCTTGAAGTGCTATCAAGAATACAAATCATTGGTATAAAATGTGAGAAGATGTTTTACATTGTATAATAATGTGTTTAAGGTATATAAGCCTTTATAGGAGGTTTAAAGGTTAATTCTTATAATTAGTCTTTGCTTGAGAGACCTAATTAGAGGACACAAGCTTGGTGCCTTAGTGAGATGAGAAGTATGAGGCTTGTGAGAGTAAGGTTGGTAGTATGTGAGAATGGTATGAGGTTTTATGACATGATTATGAGGTATCTATATAATTACAAGATGTTTCAAGGTATGATCAAGGTCTAAGATTGAACGTTAGTTTAAGGCCTAATGTGAAAATAGACCTAGTGTGGCCTAATGAGGGGTCAAGTTAATTTTACAAGGTGACAGAGCTCATGAGATCATTTTAAGATGTGTGAAGGTTTTTTCAAGTTTTTATTACTAATTTTTAGGTTATATACCAAATGATAAATCATGAAACTTGGTTTTAAGGTTTCCTATATACACAAAATGTAGTTTTATAGACCCAATATGAACTTTCTTTTACTTTTTGGTATGTGCAAACTTTTCATGAGATATTAAGAATTTAATGAAATCTAGGTAAGGTTTATAGCTCAAATTTCTTGGCATTATTTTTGGAGTTGATGGGAAATACTTTATATATGATTGCTAAGAAGGTAAGGTAGTCAAAACCCTCCTAAAACTCTAACAAAGACCTGATGATGAAGACTTTGTTATTGAGTACCTAGAATGGATTGGTAAGGCTAGTTTTATGATTGTATAATGTATAGGACTCTCCTAGGTACCTCTATGTGTAATTTTTATTACAAATGAGTGAGTGGAAGTTATAATAAACTCCCTATTTCTTAGATTTTTGAAATAGTAAGAAGGGTTGACTAGGTCAAAGCATGAAAATGATTGGAGATTGAATATTGATACTTGTATTTTTTTTTCCATGGTTTTATTTTTAAAATTTACATAATTTTTTTCAACTGTGTTCATCACTTAAATTACCCTATTGCTAAACTAGGCTAATAGTGGAACATGAGAAAGACCAATCAAAGGGAGAAAGTGATTAGGGAAGGCTTAACAAGAATAATGTGTTTAAATTTCCTCATGGAGTGTATGTAGATGATTTTTATCTCTTGAACATGAATTTTTATTGGTTAATAATCAATTATAATAGGTGAAAATGTTGTTCACAAGTTATCATGTTAAGTTCAGATGTGACAGTGAAACCTAGGAATGTGACTTTCATTGGTTTGGAATACCAATATTGATATTAAACCTTGAAATACAATTGTTAAAAGATTATATTTAAGGATCACATAAAACCATTATAATATCATTAAATTACATATACATGTGTTCTAATCCTTCATTAGTATGACTGCATTTTTGGAGCTACAGTCAATTTTTTATGTATGAGTGAGAATGTTGTTCCTAAGTCTTTCTACGTAGAGTTGAGGAATAAAATACACACGAAGTTTTTTTATAGGTCTAAAATTTTAATTTTAATGTATTTTTATACATGACAAACTCTTATGAAGGTGTGAAAATTCAAAGGTTCTTGGCTGGGTTTTTAAGCATATGAGTATTTCTAAGTGAGCACATGAAAGTAGTTTGTTTGAGGTATTTTTCCCTATTTGATGAAAGTTAATGAAAATGTTGATAAACATAATCTCATTTATATTATATTATATTATATTATATTATATTATATTATATATATATTGGTTTATGTGGAAAATTTTAATGTATTCTATAGTGTTGCAAGATAAACTTTTTGGCAATGAGAAGGCCTAATTGCAAGTAGACCTAATTGGCTGGTTCAAGTAGTGAAATGGGCCAAATGGTGTTAGGGACATGAGGTGAGATTAGAAAGGGTTTTTTTAAGGAATATGTGAATTTTTTCATCCATTTTTAAAGGCTAAAATTATTCCAAGGTGGTTAAGGTGTAATGTGTGCCTTAAGAAGGCTTAATTTCATTAGATCTCTATTAGTCCTAATCGTGGATTTGGTCCTTATGGATAATGACCGACCTATGTAATGGTTGTTTCAATTTTTAAACATGTTTTTTTTATTTATTTAAAGGGTGATATACACACACACACACACACACACACACACACACACACACATATATAGGTTTATGTCTGATCAATATGTGTGAGAGCAAGAGTCAAGTATAAAATAAGGATTAATAGGCCTAATTTGACTTGAAATAGAAGTTTGAAAACTAGCTAGAGGGAATAAAGACCATAAGATAGGTATGGTGAATTTGTCATGAATTTATAAATATGTTTTTAAGATCATAATTAAGGTCATTTGACCTAATTCTGTCAAGTAGTGGGCTAGTTGAGTAAAGAAGCCTAATAGGTTGTTTGAGAGAGAAAGAAGAGTGAGAAGAGAAAAATATGGTTATAATATTTATTAAAGTGAGAAACAAGTGTCCAAAGGTAATTTGAGGTTCTAGGTTACTAATTTGGTGCTGATTTACCTATGGGTTGGTGTCTCCTTATAATATTGATGCTTGTATAAGATTAGTTGAGTGGGTACTTGACTAGGTAGGGGTTAGAGCTCATTCTGGAATTGGTGCTTCCTAAAATTGATCTTGTAGTTATAATACTATAGTACATTTTTAGGTTTTAGGAGTTTTTATCCCCTAATAGGGTTTACCACATATTTCTTATTAAATGCTTCTGTAGATGTCTATTTATGCATTGATCAATACTTGTATGTGAATGATGCTTCATGGATGATAAGTGAAATTGAATAGATGTTTGAAGAAAATTGATTCAACCCCTCTCATTATTTGTAATTATAACACTTTTTATCAAAATAAGTCCTTTAAAGGAGTCATAATATCCTAATAGAGATCTTAAGTAAGTAAAGATGGCTAGTCAATCACAAGGTGGTTTCTCTACAAGTAAAGATCCATTGTTCAATGGATCTAATTATGATTTTTGGAGTGTTAGGATAAGAACATAATTGATGTCTCAAGGTCATAATGTTTTTTAATAATTTTTGGGTGGATATATTTCACCTCCTATTCTTCCTATAGATGTATCAGGTAAGAAGGCTATTGACAAAAATTCAAAAGCAATGAATGGTATTCTTTGTGGCCTATCAAAGGTAGATCTTGTGAAGGTAATGCACTATATGTCTACCAAAGAGATGTGGGAAAAATTGAATATTTTCCATGAAGGAGACTCCAAGGTCAAGTTGTCTAAATTATAAACCCATAAAATATACTTTAAAAGTCTAAGGATGAATGAAGATGAGACTATTGCAACCTACCTTTTGATGGTTGATGAAGTTGTCAACATCATAAGAAGCCTAGGTGAATAATTAAAAGAGTCTACTATTATTAAAAAGGTATTGATATCTCTAACTTCTAAGTTTTATTCTAAGGTATCTATTATTGAATAAATGCAATATCTAGATAAGCTAGATATTGATGGACTTGATGGGACTCTAACAGCCTATGAGATGAGGACAAGTGAAAGAAGACCTACTAAGAAATAAGTTGAATTCAAGAAAAAAATAAGCCAATGGAGTAGAAGACACAAGGTTAAAAACTAAAATATGATGATGATTCTAATATTGATGATGATGAGTTGATATCTATGTTTACAATAAAATTTAAAAATGGTTTAGGTAAATACAAGGGTAAGTTACCCTTCAAGTGCTTTGGTTGTGGAGAAAATGGACACTTTGATAACAAGTGCCCTCATAATCATAATACAAAGGATGATGAAGAATATGATGAATGTCACAATGATGATAATAAGTCCTATGGGTCTGAAAAAAGAAAGAAGTCTTATAGCTTAAAAATGTATGATAATAAGAAGTTTTTCAAGAATAAAATTTTATTATACACCAAGAAAGATTGAAATTCATTTAATGAGAGTGAGAGGAGTGACTCTAAAATTGACCATGAAGGTGATTTTCCTGATGATAATGAATTTAGTTTCATGGCTAAGGAAGAAAGTTGTTCAAATCAAGAAGGGTCCATGTGGTTTGGAGGTGTTGTTGGTGATTTAGATGAAGAAGAAGATGAAGTGGACCTTCAAGTTGAGTTGGTGACTGCTCAAGAAGAACTAAATATGGTGAATAAGAAGAATAAGGTGATGAGTTAACTTATCAAATATTATGAGTAGAAAATTAGTTTCCTTTAAGAAAGATTAAGCAACAACTCCAAGGAACAAGAAGATATAGTCAAATAGGTGGAGACTCAAATTGAGATTATGACTGTAAACATAAAGGCTAAAGAAGAAGAATGTGCCAAGTATGTAACTGATGTGGATTCCTTAAGAGCTAAGTTAGATTAGGAATCAAGTAAGGTAAATTCCTTTATGAAGTTTGATAAAGGTACTAATTATCTAGATAACATCTTAAACAGTCAAAAGACTACTAATGACAAATCAGGGCTTGATTTCAATGAAGATCAAAAGAAGAATACTAATGAGATCAAATAGAATCAGACCCTAAAAGTTAATGGTAAATCAAGGTATGATGGTGTTAGTAAAATAGATACTAATCATATCAGGCAATATAATGATATAAGGTATGCTAATAATTTCAATGTTTATTGTTATTAATGTATCCAATTTGGTTAGAGAGTAAGGCATTATAGAAGACCCTCCAAGAATGAGTATGCATGGAACTATGAGGATAACTATCAGTAAATAAGTATGAGAAATAGTGTGTTTCCATAAAGAGGAATAATGTGCTTTAATTTTCAAAAGATTGGCCATATTTCAAAGTTATATAAGCATGGATTCTCAAGTCAAAACAAGAAGGTTAAGGCCCCTAGAATGCAAGAAAGAAGACAAAATAATGAATGGAAACCAGAGGACTCTAAAGTGAATGATAACCAATATGTAAGTCCAAGTGGATTATTTGACATGATGGAGCATAATTCATAGGTAAATAAGTGTCAATAATAATCCCTATCAACTCAATTTGTGGATGAAGGAGTCAAGACAAAAGGACCAAATAAGAATGGTGTTCATATAGAAAACAAGGAGGTTAGTCCTAGGAGGATCATGTAGAAATTTCAATCTAGTAAGGACATGGATATCTAGGAATATACTAAATTTATGTTGTTCTAAGTACTCTAGAAGAGAGGTGACTCCATTAGGATTTATGGAGGCACTCATCTAAGTGAGCATAAGAATGAAGGATTCTTAGTTGTACAGAGATTTTTGTACTTTATGTTTCAAGTTTCAATGATTAGTTAATAATTTGATTAAAGGTGTGATTGTAAGAAATGAGTTACAAAAAATTTGTATAATGAATTGATCAAACTAAGTCACATTCATGATAGTGTCTAAATACCTCATGTAGATGAGGGGAGCCAATCATGCTCTAAGAGAAGATGTGTTTTACCAAGAAGGTTTGTATAAGTTGAATGTGAGCCTAATCTATATTAAGCTATTGATAAATAGAGAGAGAATATTCATGTTTAGAAAGAAAAAGGTTCATTGTTCTAGGTATAAGAATAAGTTATATTTCAAATATGACCCTTTATCATTAATGTCAAAGGGGGAGAAAGTTCAAGTTTTGAAAGAGGTAAGTTTGAAGAATATCTAGCTTGGGGAGATAAGACTAATTAATTTTAGTTGAGTGTTTTCCATCAATGACAAAAGGAGAGATTTTTGAGGTATGATTTTATTGTTATGTTAAGTAATTAATGTTTTCATTGATGTCAAAGGTATTTGAGTGTCATTATTGTCCTAGAGATGTTCTTGTGAACATGCATGGCATGTCATCTTGATGGTTTAAGTAAATAGTCTTAAGAAGCATTGCCATATCATGAGAATGTATATGAAGCTGGTAGTCTAGTAAGATGTGTAGACACCTAAATATGGCCACTAATAACCTCCAACTAGGATTTTGACTAATTTCTACCCAGAATACATAATCAAAACACTAAAACACATTAAATGAGTTGAAATTGATATATTCAAGTGCCGATTTTGTATAGAGTATCATTAAATGGAGTAATAAAATTTATGGGCCAACTAACTTTGATTAGATCATTTTGAGTCAAAATTCCAAATTTGCACCTAGGTGTTCTCGATTGATATTTCCTATAAAATCTCTTATACAAGACACATGCCTCTGTTATTTGATATTGGTAACATCCCAAATGGGATAATGGATCCAATACATCTGATAGTGACTTCCAATTCTAATCCAATCAAATTTTGGACAAATAATAAGACAATCTGATCAATTTTAGTAATTTGTGCATAAAGTGCTTAAACATGCTTAAGAGCTAATTAACCCAAATCAGGGCCTAATTAATAATTCCATAGAAACTTATTTAATAATTTGTTTTGGAAATGAATATTGAATATCTGCATCATTAGGTGACCTCATTTCTTGGGAAGACAACCCTAGGCAATAAATATCAAGTTTCATGCCTTCCATGTCTCATCAATGCCTTCCATGATGCCCTCCATGCCTCTTAATTTCCCCTTTTTATAATGTTATGATGAGGATAATTATAAACTTAATTCCAGAAATTGAATTAATCCTCAACCACACATCTCAATCTCATGATGGATGGTTCAAGTTGATTTAATAAATTCTCAAAAATCTATAAATAGGATGCCTCAACACATGAATTTTAAGACATGATTATGAAAAGTTATAATGCATATTTGATTACAAAGCTTAAATCAATTAGTGTTACCATGCCAAATTGATTCCAAGCCAAGCCAAGACATAAGCCAAAGGTGCCAAGGAGAGATGGAGGTAGCCAAGCTTCCATTGATGATGACTTCATGAGCACAAACCGAGCAAGCCACTACAACAAACATTTTTGAGCATCCAAGGAAGGTAAAAAAGGATTTATTTTGCATTTTAGTTATTTTTTATTCATGTTTGTTAACTAATCTCTCCCTAGTGTCTAGACTTAGAGATGCTACGCTAGTTAGTGTGTTTTTTTCATTTTGTTTTCATTTTGAAACTAATACCATACTAACCATCCTCTCTTGAGTCAAATTATTAGATCACATATGGCATGTCTGGTGGGACTAGTTGCATCCTACACATGAGTAAGATCATTTTGTAGCTTTCAAATCCTCATTTGGATCATTAAAACTCTTGAAATTTGATTTTCTAACTTTGTTTTTCCATTTTCCTTTGTCATAAGTTTACACAGTAATTGATGTTGGTTAATAAAACTAACATCAGTTGCATAGCTATCATCAGTCACTATTGGTATAACCGATGTCAATTAGATAACCATCATCAGTTAGACAGTGTAACTATTGTCTGTTATATAACTAATGTTGGTCACTATGCTTTTCTTAAAACATAGACTTGAGAACTCATTTTAAAGTTCATTATTTCAACCCTCAAAGAGCTTCAAGGCTAAAGGACATGCTAACATTTTTATTGTAGGATCAAGCTTGACATTTGCTAAAAACATGTTTAGATCACCTTTTGCATGCTTAAATTAATTAGTAAACTTATTTTGGTGTTTTATAAACAAATATATGTTTATGGTGAATGTTTCAAAGTTTGCAACTAAGACCAAGCAGTCAACTGAACACCACCTCATTTTCTATTTGGGCTTAAAATTGAACTCACCTTTTCAATATTTTTATATTCACTTAGTTGTTTAGATTAAATTTTTGTTTGGAAAAAAGAGGTATGTTATGTGTATGCTCTTTCATTTGTCTCCTTTAGGGAACCCTTGGAATCAAAATCATCATTCCTATTGCAAGTAGCCTAGTTCAAGGCTTATAAAGGAAGTTATCTAAAGCACTCCCCAAAAAATCATCAAATTTTGGGTGACATTTAAAATGATCCTAAAGTCTTTCTACTTTTATTCTTTCTTTATTTTTATACAAACTTAGCTTACGATGGGGAATTCATCACCTCTCATGAGTTATTTAGGGAAGATTTAACCTAGGGTTTCTCCTCCCAGCATTGACTTCAGTTGGGTACTAATTGGAGTTACACATGGGATGTAGTGGCTCTTTGTACATCACACTACACTGAGTAAACAATAGGATGTAGTGGTTTCAAGAAGGACTAGACCTTTTTACAACAAGCCAAGTGATATAGACCCAAAATCCATGCTTTTATTTTTCATTTTTAGCATGAAAGTCATTATGCAATTGATTCCCCTAGAATGGTCAAAAACGTTTTAGATCTTAGACAAATCCCCACTTGCCACAAAATTATTATTGGTGTAAGGTGCACCTCAAGGTCCATGTCACAGTATTATCATTTTAGAGAAGAGGGGGTATAAAAACTCTACTATATAATGTGCATTTACTTTTGGATGAATAATTAAAATACTCTCAAATGATTTATATAGATATATTACAATAATACCAAGCAACCTTGTTAGTTTAGAGTATAAAAGTGATTAATCAGTTAAACTTTATCTTAGATTAAAGTATTGTTTGAAGTCAAAACTTGGTGTAAACAAAAAATTCAAACCAAAACACATGGTCCTCATTTTCCTTTGAATAAAGAGGCATTATTTTGCCCATGTGAGATCATCAATTTGCCTTGTTCAAAAGTTCATCAAAAGCTTGGGAGTCATATCATCCACTTTGTTGTAGTTATGCTACCCAATTGACTCTAGACCTTTACCAAATTTATTTAAAGTCCTTCAATTCTAATCTAACTTTGGAATTGTACCTTTATAAGTTCATAGGGTTGATGTGTTAAGTGGATTCACCATTTTTACTAAACTTGAGGGAACTTAGGTTTAATTTCCCATTTTGGTTAAGGGCCATTTAAGACTCATAATCATTATCATCACTTGATAGACTTAAGACATTTTATGCTAAATAATTACACTTTGAGTCTATGAACCAGAACATTTTGAGTCAAGAAAAGTAGTGTTATGATATCAAAATTGTGGAAAATTATCTTTGCATTAGAGAGTTTTTGAAATAAACTTTTTTGTCACACCTTTTAGGTAGTGTAGCATCATTACATTTCCCAAAACATTTCAAATATTATTTCATAGACCCTCTTGCATAGATTTCAAATTTATTTCTACATTTTTAGACCAATTCAAGTGTACTTTTGTGATATTTTGTCTAACACAGTTATATTGTTCACTTTTGTCTAGCTTATTTATCAAAATAACCAAGTTTTATACCATTATTTATTAAAAAAATAAACTATTTCTAAATTACCTTTTGTTTCATACCTTATACCTAGTTTATCAAGTTCATGTCCAAGAATAAAATGCCTAGTGTTTGTTAGAAGTGTTTCAAATCTATTAGATTAAAACTTTCATCTATTTCAAAGTCTATATTTTGACACCATTTGTCCAAGAGTCCTAGTGCATGCCTTGTTTGAGGCTAGCTTTTGACATTGCATTTGGCCAAAAGACCTAGAAACTTTTAAATTTCTAAATTAGATTGATTCGAAACACTTTAACCTTAGAGTTTGGAATTTTGATTTTTAGTCTATTTACTTGCTTATATTTGTGTGAACAATGAAATGTTAGATACTTCATGCTAGCTTGTTTCCTCACATATATTTTAATAAACCTTTTTGATCCTTTTGATGAATGTAGACTAAGTTAGAAAATCATCTATTTTAGATTTTATCCTTTTTAGAGTTTGTAGAACTCTTTGACATTTTATCACAAAGCATTAACTATGGATCCCAACATGTATTCTTACACTCATAGTGGACTTATGTATAATCCAAGGATTAGTAATGTGGTGGCACAAGAAGAAATGGTGAAATACCCCTACGTAGATAATATTCCTTAGGATATGGATTCTTATTCCTCTAATAATAATCAATTAGGGGCATAAATCTAAGATCCATTGGCTAACTATTTGGTTAACACACCACCTTATTCATAACAAGACTGAAAATAAACTACATAATACCTAGCTACAATACCCATAGTGGATGAGCTAGTTCTTTAACAATCATATTATACTAATATGGCTTCCATGTATGATCCATTTTTGTTTGAGTGACATTTTCTAGAGAACAAAGATGATATTTTGGTTAAAGCCATAGAGGTAGGGGCCAAGTTGTTATCAGACTTCCTTCATGAAAATTTACTAAGTCTAGTAAGAGTTCCCCATAATATTATTTACGATCAATAGGCTTCTTCTATCAATCCTATGGCTCTAGTCCAAACAACTTATCAAGACCCTAATATATCTAATCGAGGCAAAAATATCATGGAAGATCACTTTAACCAAATGTAGACAACATATCAAACCTACCTATATCTAGAACATAATTTTAATCAGATGAATATGGTGAGTAAGCCTCTTATTGACCTAGTTCCTTCAATAATAGTGTTCATAGAGTTAACTAGACAAGAGAATCTAAGTTTTGACCCATTTATATAAATCACTTTGATAGATAACTTGATGTATATGCCCATTATTGAAGAAGTGTCTTCAGCCTCTACATAGAATAGTGAGCCAAATGTAGTAGATAATGTACAAACAATGTCAAATGTTGATCAAAGTGGTAGTAATTCACAAACAAATAGCCAAAAACATGTGCCTATAGTTAATCCTATGAGTAGATCATCATACCAAGGAATAGGAGTTTCTACATCCCCACCTCAACTGGCTACTTCCTCAAGTGTAAAACCTATGAGATTAGGTAATCAAATAATGGCCAATGTCTTACTTTAATGATAGATTGTGATGAATCATACTCCTCCTCAACAAGTAAGGAGTAGTATTCCATAGTAGTAGGCAAAATCTAGTGTATCAATGTAACAGAGGAAAAATACATTTCCACCTCAATCAAAGGCAACTAATGTTCCACCTCTCTAGGTAATGATAAACATACCTCTTTAGTCATAGACTAATATTCCAATTAAAAACCAAGCAATGATAAGTCAACAATGTACAACTATTGGTTAATGATAGATGTTGAATCTGTAACCTATTTTCACTTCTCCATAGGGATTCATACAACGAAGAGGTCCTCATGTTTCTCAAGTACCTACTAGATAACTATTGGTTTGAAATGTGCAACAAATTCAAAGATATGGTCTTGGTCCATAAGTTCCAACTCAATAACAAGGTTTGATTAGTCAGAAGCATGTCTCTTTTAAACCATAGTAGGCATAGTATAGTTATATCTCTCCATCCTAACCAAAAAATCCTCCAATTCAAACCTTTATCACCAACCCAAACTAGAATATCGCATAACCAAATGTCTAATTTCAAGTACATCCTAATCTATGTATATATATTTTTGGTCCATTCCCCAGCCAAACCAATGTACTCCAACAAGTATATCCATCATACCTTGGTCAAAGTGTCCCACTTGTGACCTCCCAACCATTTATCCAAACTAATATTATCCCTTAAACCAATGTTCCTTCTAGTTTCCTATCCTAAGAATTATAATAGATGAAGGATGCAATTACTGCCATTTAAGTTAGAAAATAGACTAAAAAGTTCAAATTGGATGACATGTGTTTCTATCAATTCAACATGGATTATTTCTAGATACAATTTCCTTCAAGATACGAGCCACTAAAATTCAACAAATATAAAAGGAGAGGTGACCCTAAGGCCCACTTAACTGCATTCTTTGTCACATGTCAACTAGTGGCATATAGTGACATATACCTTTTGTTTTTATTTCTAAGGAGATTGGATAGACAAGCCTTGGAGTGGTTTTTAAAATTGCCCAAAAACTTAGTAACAAATTTTGATGATCTTTTTTATAAGTTTGTGTAGCACTTTTCCTATAATCTCGAGCATGAGATTTCATTAGTGGATTTAATGCAAGTAAAACAAAAAGTTGGTGAGAGTTTTGCAAGTTATCTATAGTGATGGATATCCCTTGCAATCTATTTCACCCATAGTTTACTAGATAAATAATTAGCCACTATGTTTACCAAAAAATTTCATAGTGAGATAGCTTATCATCTGGAACTAAAATGTGCACATAATTTTAAAGAGATCATTGATAAAGGTTTGTTAATCGAGTGAGTGATCATTAATAAATAAATTATCAAGCTTAATTTAACTAATCAAAATCAAAGTACCAATCAAATAAATGGCCAACATCAACATCCCATTCAAGCACAAGCATCACAATTGGCATAGCCCAATAACTAATCATGTCATGTCCAAAGAGTTCAAACATCATTTTCACCACCTTTTGAGCTTACTCCTACCCAAAAACCTCTCCAACTAATGTTACAATCACAACAACCAAGACCTACAAAATAAATATAATAGCCTTTACCATTACAAATCCCTCTTCTTAGGAGAACCATGCCTACATGTCATGTCTTTAATGACCTAGGAGAACCTATTGAGTCTATATTTCACAAGATTTCTACTACTAATCTGATTAGTTGGCCTATACCAAAGCATTATTTGTAAGGCATTCCTTATCTTGATTGGCACTGATAAAATGAATTATGTTACTATCATTAGGTCAATGGGTATAATCTATGAAGATGTGTCCAAATCAAGCATTTAATTAAGAATATGTTGGAGAATGGGGAGATAACATTAGATAATGGTGCTTCCACTTCTAATCAAACTCTTGGTATTTATCAAAACCCATTTCTCTAACATAATAATCAACATCAGCAAAATAATTAGTAACAACAATAATGACCAGTGTAGCAACAAAATCAATAGTATCAAAATCAAAGGCCAAACCAACAAAATCAATAGCAAAACCCACAATGATAGAATAATAAAAAAACCAAGGTCAGAATAGTAACAACCAACAAACCTACCATGTAGTTGCACATGACTATAATAGGGTTATAGGTCATATTTTATGGGGTAGCATTAATACCATCTCCATTAATCCTAGACCAAGCACTAATCAACTTAGACCATTATTAAAAAATAACATTCAGTGAAATTACATAGATAATCCTTCTTTGACCTGGGAGAACATACATGAAAAATAACAAACTAAAACTTCCCCATTTAAACCTTATATCAACTCATCCTTGCCATGTGACCACATATGGATGCACTAATAACTGAGACTTGTCTTGTTTAGTCCCACACCATTCCCAACATTGGTTAGCAATAATGGTCTAGTGTTTAATCCTAATTTTGCAATAAAAACTCAGAGGTCAAAGATTATTATCCTAGGTCCACAACCATCCACCACTTTGCCTATCATCCAACCAACCATTTAACCTTATAATAAACCATTCACTACTGACCAAGACAATAAGTTTGATATTGTGAAATAATTGTAGAAGACATCAACACAAATTTCTATTTTAGATTTGTTGTGAATGTCAATAATCCACAAGAACATCTTGAATGAGTTTTTGACCTAATCCATTATTGTAAGTGGCATATCCCTTGATAAATTTAAAGCTTTGGTTGGACACCTAGCTCCAACCCAATAAATCACATTTAACCAAAGTGATATGTCTTCCCTTGGCCCACTCCATAATAACTCATTATACATAGAAGTTTATATAAAGTGACATAAAGTGAAACATGTCCTTATAAACAATGGATCATGCCTCAACATAGTGTCTCTAAAGTGATGAGCTCAGAATATGGCTCATTATTGACATGTTATTTCCTTTAATTCATCTCTCTATGCAAATTTTAGATTCTTAGATAGATATTACATGGAAAATAGTTATTTGTCTTGTTTATATTGAACCAAAGACTAAACCTTTACTTTGTCATTAATGTCTAATAAATAACATGTTTTAGTGATCTTTTTTGTGATGAATTCTCAGGAAGAAGACACAGGTGATGTATATTTAACATTCTATTTTGATATACATCCAACAAAACTACAAACTCTACAGGCTTATTACTATGGACTCTATAGGCTTGTTTATATAGACTCTATAGGCTTGTTCCTATGAACTTTATAGGCTTGTTTCTATGGACTCTATAGGTTTGTTTCTATGAACTTTGTAGGATTGTTTCTATAGACTCCATAGGATTGTTTCTACAGACTCTACAGACTTGTTTCTATGGACTCTATACGATCAATTCTAAGAATTCTATAAGGATGAAGCCACAAATAAGAAGATGGTGGCTAGATAGGATAAGAATGAACCATTCCAGTTGGAATCAAATAAATAAAATAACTACCTACTATTTTGAAGGACTTGATTTTGATAAACTTGTATGTAATCCAATTTTAAGACTATTATAGGATAAGATATTTATTTCATCAAAATAATTGGATCTCTTGGAAATCTAATCTCCTATCTTTGGATGAAGGGATCGATCAAGGAGTCCTATTCTTTTGCATCCTATTTTGAGTTGATTGTATCAGTATAAAGTGTAAGAATTTCAACTATGAATATAATAGAGAATCAAGAATCATAAATTAGATATTATAAGATTTGTAAAAGCATACAAGTTTCAGTTAGATTGTAATCATTTAATTTTCATGAATTAATACTTTAGTTTCTAGCACTGATTAATCTTTGTTCCTAAGTCTAAGAGGAGTAAGAGCCCACTCTCTTTGGAACTAGGAACTGTGTACGGTATTTATATTTTGTTTTATTAATTCATTATTATAATTAATTAAAATCTTGTTACTATTTTCATTTATTCATAAAAACATCAAAATAAATTCATAGTTTAAAAAGCATTTTCTTATTTCATTTCTTTTCTAAGCAAAGTGTGTTTTATTTTACAGCACAAGTGTGAAGCAAATTTCCTTTCGTAAGTAGGAGTGTGAAATTATTTTCCCTGCAAATGTAAACTAGGAGTGTTATCTTTTACTTTCAGCAAAAGGTTGGATTGATTTCATTTATTTCTTTTTTCAACAAAAGTGTGAATCACATAGTTTAGGACACATTCCTTTCTTTAGTCAAAGTTAGAATAAGACCAGCAAGTACCCCCATAAGCAGCCTTCTAGATCTACCATCCCATACCTTACTACAGATAACTTTGGACACTAGCCTTGGTTGATAAGACATCAATTGAATATTGATTAAATGAGGAGATAGATGACACTCATCATTTTTAGCGCCATTACTAGGGATAACAAGGTGTTAGTAAGGTAATGATTATTGATCTAGAGTGAAAAACAAAAAAATTATAAAATTCATAAAAATATATCCTATAAAAATTCAATACATTGATGTACCATCCTAGAGATTTTAAAGGATGATTTATCCCAAAGTTTCTGCCAAGAACACAAGTGGACACTCCTTCAACATCTCTGAGTAGTGAACTAGAAGATACAAGTGAAACCTATTTGCAACAATCTTCTAAAACTTGGATAGAAACTAGGCCATTGCCACAAGCAAGCCCTATAAGACAACAAGATCAATCTCTTAGAGGAAGACACTATTTAGAAGTTGCCATGGATTTAGAAGAAGCATTTCAAAAATCTATAACTGAAGAAAATTTTGAGAATTTTGAACAACTCATAACTAATACCACAAATATTCAATGGGAAGATCATTCTAGTTTTGAAACATTATTAGAAAAAGAAATGGCTCTCCAATAAAATCAACAACTTGCACAACCAGGAAGGAATTTCTCCTTTCCTATTATTATATATCCTAATGATCAAACCCCCATGAAAAATATTTCACTAGCTAATCTACCAAATTTCTAGGGATGATCTATAAAAGATATTGATCAATTCCTATTTGAGTTTAAGGTGATATGTCAAACCTATGATTACACAACTAATAGCCAGAAATTAAAACTCTTTCCCTCTACACTTAAAGATGTAGGTATGAGATGGTTCATGGGTTTACTTGGAAATTCTATTAGAACATGGGATGATATGGAAACATAATTCTTGAATGAATACTAATATTACTATTGAGTGTGAGAAAGAAAAGAGGATTTCTTCAAAATCAAATAGAATGAGGACGAATCTTTAGAGGATTACTTAGATAGATTCATGTTCACTCATAAAAGAAGCAATTATCCACTCACTGAAGACATTCAAAAATTGGTTTTCTTAAAAGGATTAAACAAAGTAACATTAAGAGATTACTTTCCTTTACCTTTCATCTATCAAGTTCTTGACAACTTGGTAGGAAAGAAATATTTTTATTTCCTAGATGGGTTTAGTGGGTATAACCAAATAATAGTAGTAGCTGAAGATCAGGATAAAACCACATTTACCTACCCTTAGGGAACTTTTTCTTATCGAATACTTCTATTTGGACTCTGTAATGCTCCAACAAACTTCAAAAGAGAAGTTCTAGTAATATTATCTGACCTTACAAATGATTGTGTTGAGGTGTATATGGATAATTTCACTATTTATGGTGAAACTTATGAAGAAGCTCTTACCAACTTGAAAAGAGTATTGATCAGATGTGAGGAATACCAATTATCTTTAAGCTATGAGAAATGTTTATTAATGATGGATGAAGGAATAGTCCTTGGACACCATATTTTTGTAAAAGGCATTCAAGTTGATCCAAAGAAAGTTGAAATAATTTCCAACTTACCCATTCTACAAACACAAACTAAAGTTAAGAGTTTTTTGGGACATAGTAGTTACTACAGACGATTCATAGATAATTTTAGCCAAATAGCTGCCCCTATATTTGCCTTGCTTACAAAAGATAGTACATTTGAATGGAGTGATAGTTGCCATCAAGCCTTTAAGACTATTAAAGCTAAACTTGTTACTACTCTAGTGTTGAGAGGACTAAATTGGACTAAGCCATTCTATATATACACAGATGCTTCTAATACAACACTAGGAGTAGTCCTTAGACAAAACAATGAAGAGGGAAACATGTATTCTATATATTATATTAGCAAAAACATGACACCTACTGAAAGAAATTAAATCATGATTGAGACGGAATTCCTAGCTGTAATTTATGCAATTAATAAATTTAGACACTACATAACAAGATATAAGGTATTTTTTATACAAACCATTCAACTATTAGATATCTTACCAACAAAACAATTGTGGGAGGTAGCATTATTAGATGGATGTTGGTCTTACAAGAATTTGATGTTACTATTATAGATAAACTAGGGAATTCTAATGTGGTTGCTAATTTCTTGTCAAGAATGAACACTACATGTGAAGAAGAACCAGTGGAAGATGACTTTTTAGATGAACAATTATTTGATATTTCAGCATAATCTCTATGGTTTGTTGATTTGGCCAATTACCTCACCATAGGGAAGTTTTCTCTAAAATTTTCACAAAAAGAAAAGAAACTTTTACTCAAAGAAAGTTATTTTAAATGGATTAATGGAATATTATTTAAATTTGGACTTGGCCATGTATTTCACAGGTGTGTGACAAATGATGAAGCTTATGATATCATCAGAGCCTATCATGATGAACTAGGAGGAGGTCATTACTTAGATCAAAGAGCCATACATAAAATCTTGGGAGTAGAATATTATTGGCCTCATCTTCATCCACAAGTGAAAAGATATGTCAGACACTGTGATGCTTATCAGTGAATTGGATAGTCTACTCTTTCAATAGAGATGCTTCTGCACCCTCATCCTTAATTGGTTTTAGAACCATTTGAGAAATGGGGAATTGATTTTATAGGTCTAGTGGATCCTCATTCCAAAGAAACATAATATCTCCTAGCATGTACAAAATATGTGACCAAGTGGGTAAAAGTGGAAGTATTAACTCATGCAAGAGAAAAGATGGTAGCTGATTTCTTATATTTCAAAATCATGTAAAGATTTGGTGCTTCAAGGGAAATAGTCTCAGATCAAGGAATGTAGTTCATGTCAAATATGATAAATCACTTCATTCAAGTATATCAAACTTAGCATAGAAAAACATCTCCATACCATCTCTAGGCTAATGAATAAGTTGAAGTCACCAACAAAAAACTAGAAACAATTTTAACCAAAGTTGTTAATTTTAGCAGAAAGGATTGGGTAGATAAGGTACCAAAAGTTGTTTGGGCCTATAATACTACTTGTAAAATAACAACTGGATTTTCACCTTATGAACTGGTTTATGGTAAGAAGTCTTTATTCTTTCTTGAATTTAAATTACAAAATTTTAAAAATAGTTGTAGAAGTAGGAATTTAATTAGAACAAATATAGAAAAAAAGACTCCTATAGCTTAATCAACTTGATGAAATGAGAATGGAAGCACTACAAAAAATTGAACTGGTACAACATCAAAGAAAATTTTGGCATAATGCACAAATCAAGCAACAAAAGTTTCAGAAAGGAGATTGGGTGTTGTTGTTTGATTCCAAATTTCAATAGTTCAAAAGAAAAATACAAACAAGGTGGTTGGGACCTTATCAGATTGAGAAGGTCTATGAAAATGGTTCAGTTAAGATAATACCTATTTATGATAGTAGAAGAGCTATGTTAGTCAATGGACATAGATTTAAGCTCTATCAAAAACCTCTCAATAAAGAAGAATTTGTTCAAAAGGATCAAGATCAAGTCACTATTTCGGAGAGCTCTGCTTCTTCCAGTGAACATGCTTCTTGATAATCATGCGGTCCAGAAAACAAAAAATAAATAAATAAATAAATAAATATCAATAGTGAAAATCCTTCTAGGGATGCTATTGAAAATGCATGCCCAAAAAAATAGCTTGCTAGCTAGCTATGCATTGTAAAAAGGGCTTTGGCTAGAAAACTAGTAATGGCTGGCCAAAGGGCAAAAACAAAAATTTATAAGAAAATCTCATCATGACACTATGATTGGTCATATCCATGCAATACACTAATCCATCCCAACTTATTTGTGAAGGACACATGGTGAGCAAAGGATAACATCTAAGGTTAAAGTAAGTAAGACATATATTTTATTTATCTATGTTTAGTTAACTAATTATCTTTGATTTGATTAAGACAATATTCTCTAGAGATGACCCAAATTTGAATCTTCCAAAATGGAATGACATGTGCCATAATGAAAAATCATGCAACTAAGCCACCAAAGGTGTATGGATAAATGTGCAGCTTTGATATCATCAATTGAGTAATCAATTATGATAATGATGGGACGTCATAAAAAGGGGTTTTAAATGAAGTAATGAGTCATTGCCACCATCAATGTGACATGTCATCATTTCACATAACTTGTATTAATGAGACAAAATGGCTGGCACAGTCCATAAAAATGTGCGCCACCTAACTGTATCAAATCATCATATCAAACTATGAACTCATGTAGTTGTAGCATTTCATGTGAACCATTTCATTTCTATAGACTTCAATAGAAGCTGGTCTATAGATCCTCCATGATTGTCACCTACAAATCCTTAGTGACTCTTGCCTACCAATTTCAACAAAATAATGGTCTGCACCTCAATTAGAGTTAAAAGAATAGAGTTGAAAATAAATATACATAGAAATGGGATAGAAGACAAGATTAGAGCCAAAGGATCCAAAAAAGTTTCATAAAAACAAAGATTCTATAGCAGTGTTTAAATCCAATGGCTGGCTACCTTTCATTGAAAAGTTCTAGGGTTTTGATGAAATAATGGTAAGTTAATTTATCACTAATCTCACCCCTAAATTTTCAATTGTCAAAGGCATTGTTATTCCTATTACAACTCAAGTTATAAGCCAAATTATACAAGTTCCAGAATAAACAATGAGAGTTACAAGTATAATTTCATTTAGTGATTTAATTAGTTAGTTTAATGGTAATGAGCAAACTATAACTTCATGTCCAGTAGATTCCAAGGGAAAATCAAAAGGGATTAGAATAAATTCACTTACTGAACCTTAGAAATCTGTAGCCAAGTGGGTACTTAAATATATCATTTATGAAGGGCAACACAATATTTTATGGGGAGATGCCATGAAAATATTAATACATCTTAAGCATGGGAGACAAAACCCTCAGTACAAAATTAACCTCCCATCTTATGGTGCTCTAAAAGTTATGTCTATAACCCCTAATGTTGTTCTTAGACATCATGGCCTTATTCATCTCATTATCCAACATCACTTCCTTCAGTAAATACAAGAGGTCTGGGAGGAATTTTAGAACAGTATAGCATAAAAAATTCTAGATTTGTATGTACAAGAAACCCCAAATTCATTAAAGGAACACTCATCTCCACCTATTGTATCAGTTCAGAAAATAACATCAAGGAAGAAATCATAGACTGTAGTCCCAATAGAAAATCCTTCTTATTCTTCAAGAAGAATCACAAGGTCTCAAATCTATAAAGTTTCAAGGTCTACACAAAAACCTCATGAATCTATAGTATAACCAATTACCTTGTCAGGAAGAAGAAAATTAAGATGAAAGGTTGCTATAGAACCTGAGAAGACCAAGGAATTGATGGTTGAGAAGGAAAGCCAACCAAGTGTAGCTCAAAGAGGGACCAAAAGAAGGAGGAGGCTCATTCTGATAGATGAAGATAAACAAAAATATGTAGACATTCTAGAAAGTCTTAAAATGGTATCTTTTTCTCCCATACATCAAAATATCCTTGCACCTACAGATATTGAAGAAATTCCTTCTAAAAGGAACTCTCCAATCGTAATGAAAGAGCCAAATCCAGAGGAAGAACCACACACAGTAGAGGGATTAAGTATGGTAGGAGAACCACCTATTCTAGTTGAAACTATAATGGATAAAGGGAAAACTATATGTACCAATGAGAAAGGCAAATCATCTAATCTAAATGATCTGATTATATAGCTAGCTTTGTAGATTTCTCAAGCTCAAGCTCTTAAAAAATAACAAATAGTTGACATTGCTGAATTGATCAATTAATTGCAAAATAAGAATCATCTCAACTCATAAATGGTACATAAATTAGATACAATATCTGCTAATCATGTAATAGAAGTTCACAGATTGAGAAAATAATAAAAGAACATGAAGCTAAACAAATAGATCTTTGAATATATGTAGCAAATTTGAAAAAGGAAAATAGGAGATCATAGAGTTTGGTAAACTCTTCTGAAGTACCTATTGTTTCACCTTCTAGGCTAAGGTATTTGTTGACCATGGTTGTCAAACAAGTGATCCATGTATTCCTCCCTTAAAAATACTACATCAAATAGAAGAAGAATATTTTGTACTTAAATAGAAAAATAAAGATGCATCTTCTTCAAAAAAACTCTTGGAAAATGAAAAGAAAGAATTAGAAGTTAAAGTCCAAGAGGTATAAGAAAATTTATAGGATGCATGAAAATTAGGAGAAACTCTTTTGGCATGTAGGAATCCTTCTCCTGCATATAGTTTGTTTTTATTTGAACAATTTTATAGATGGTAGCTTCTATGGATCTCCTGTCATCTTCCTTACAAAATTTTGTAGCCAACAATATTTTTGGAAATTTTCTATAGTGCTGAACCTGATTAGCAGGATTTGCTCTGTGAATTTTATTTGCATGACTTGATTCTAGGAGATGATAATCACAATAAGTTTTTGATAAACCTTTATGTAGGAGAAGTTAAACTGAGAGCATTACATTCTACATTCAAAAATAAAATAGCATGGAAAGACATATTTGAGGACTATACAAATCATGCTTAGACTATAGGATTATGTGTCAAACCAACCTTTCCTATTCCCAGATTGATCAACTAGAATTTTATTTGTGCTTTGTTAAATGATGAGGTTAAAACACATTATTTACATGATATATATGATTGTGTTGTTTATTTTGATTTTTTTTCAAGATAGTGTTTTGATTCAGTAGTGGCTACAAGTGTAAATAGATGGGACCAACTTTTAGTGCCTCTTAAAAGGTGAGAGGTCATGTCCCCAAATAACTTAAGATGGAGTATGATGAGAGAATCCTCAATTCTAGAAATTTTAATAGAGGTAATCAACTCTAGGGAAGAATATAAATGGATTGACATGAGATATAGACCCCCTTTGCTGATCATACCTATTCCAAGATGGTAGAGTTGGGCTCCATAATTAGAGGAACAATTTAGTATATGGAAGTAAATGATTCATGCACATTAGGGATTTACAAGTAATTTAGATAGGCATATAATAGATGAATTTGATGAATATGATTTGATTCAATGTATGGAAAGCAGAAGCTAGAGTTATGAATGCTAATAAATATTTGCAATGGGACTTTCAAAAGGTAAATCTTGTGGGAGATGATGAGCTCAAAATATGGCTCATTATTGACATGTTATTTCCTTCAATTCATCTCTCGAAGGATATTATCTTATGTAAATCTTAGATTCTTAGATAGCCATTACATGGAAAATAGATATTTGTCTTATTTATATTAAATCAAAGACTAAACCTTTACTTTGTCATTAATGTCTAATACATAGAATGTTTTAGTGATATTTGTTGTGAAGAATGCTCAAAAAGAAGACACATGTGATGTATAGTGAATGTTCCATTTTGATCTCCATCTAGTATAACTATAGACTCTATAGGCTTATTTATATAGACTCTACAGGCTTATTTCTATAGACTATACAAGCTTCTTTCAATGGACTCTATAGGGTTGTTTCTACAGACTCTATAGGATTGCTTCTATGGACTCTGTAGGCTTGTTTCTATGGACTCTATAGTCTTGTTTCTATAGACTCTACAGGATTATTTCTATGGACTCTATAGGATTGCTTCTATAGACTCTGTAGGCTTGTTTCTATGGACTATGTAGGCTTGTTTCTATAGACTCTACAGGCTTATTTCTATGGACTCTATAGGGTCAATTCCAAGAATTCTATAAGGATGAAGCCACAAATGGGAAGTTAGTGTCCAAATAGGATAAGAGTGAACCATTCCAGCTAGAATCAAATAAGGAAAATAAATGCCTGTTATTTTAAAGGACTTGCTTTTGATAAACTTGTATGTAGTCCAATTTTAGGACTATTATAGGATAGGATATTTATTTCATCAAAATAATTGGATCTCTTGGAAATCCAATCTCATATCTTTGGATAAATGGATCGATCAAGGAGTCCTATTCTTTTACATCTTATTTGGAGTTGATTATATTAGTATAAAGTGTAAGACTTTTAACTATAAATATAATAGAGAGTCAAGAATTAGAAATTAGATATTATAAGATTTGTAAAAGCATATAGGTTTTAGCTAGGTTATAATCATTTTATTTCCATGAACTAATACTTCAATTTCCAGCACTGATTGATCTTTGTTCTTGAGTCTGAGAGGAGCAAGGGCCCGCCCTCCTTGGAACTAGGAACTATGTATGGTATTTATGCTCTATTTTATTAATTCATTGTTATAATTAATTAGAATCTTGTTACTATTTGAATTTATTCATAAAAAAATCAAAATAAATTCATAGTTTAAAAAGCATTTTCTTATTTCATCTATTTTCTAAGCAAAGTGTGTTTTCTTTTATAGTAGAAGTGTGAAGCAAATTTTCTTTTGTAAGTAGGATTGTGAATTTATTTTCCTTGAAAACATAAAATAGGAGTGTGATATTTTACTTTCATAAAAAGAATGGATTGATTTGATTTATTTATTTTTTATCAAAAGTGTGAATCATGTAGTTTAGGACACATTCCTTTCTTTAGTCAAAGTTAGAATAGGATCAACAAACACCCCCATAAGCAGCCTTCTAGATCTACCATCCCATACCTTATCGTAGATAGCTTTGGACACCAGCCATGGTTGATAAGCATTAATTTAATATTGATTAAATGAGGAGATAGATGACACTCATCATAGAGCTCATCAAGCTTCTTGGATACACAATGGTATATCTCCAACTAGAAATGATAACCATCAAAACCTATGATAATCAAGAAAAAAAATCACAAGGCACCATTAATTTGTTAGTTATCATTGGCATTTAACCCATGATACACTTTGACATGTGCTTGATATTCAACTATCATATAATATGCTTCTAGGTAGGCCATGGTTACATGAGATTCATGTAGTCCCATCAATGTTGCACTAATATGTCAGATTTTCCCACTCAGGAATGGAAGTGAATATTCTAGGAGATTTACACCCATATAAACATTGAAAACATCTTAAGGTTGAATTTCAAAGCTATAATTATCAGTATGACATGAATATAAATTCTAAGAGGATAAAGGAAAGGCTATACTTATTGATCATTCACTAGATAATTACATAGATCCTAATACCTTATATTTCCTTTCCCATATACCACCTCTTGAAGCTTCTAATCATTTCACCATTTTAGATAATGGATCGAGAGAGTATGTGACCCATGATACATTTCATATTTCCAATCTTCCTCAGAATCCAAAAACCTTTGGGTGACCTAAAGTCACTCCATGCATGCATTGGCAACAAAAGAATAAAGATAAGGGACCTATCACATTTGTACCAGCATCTAGCCTAGAACCTAAACCTCTTAAATGGGATAAATCATGGTTGTACACAAACAATCAAGTTGATTATTATAAAATTAAAAATTATTCTATTCCCAATAGGATCATGGAATGTCATAATTATGAAGGAAGAGGCCTCATGCAAAATCAAAAAGGAACCATTGAGCTAATTTTCATGACTAAATATGAAAGATCTTATGGACTTGGATTTAAACTACCTAGGGGTGACCCCACATATCTTATTCAAACTCTATCACTGATGACTATTGATGATGATGTCGATAGTAAAGCATAGTCTAATCATAGCCTCACCTTTGATGACCTAGCTAAAACTAACCTATTTGATAACAATTCCATTTTTACCCTTACCCTAGCTATTCATCATAACCCATTTCCATTATATTATCCTCAACTGATAGATTGGGACCAACAAGAATCTAGTCTACCTATTGATGAGTTCTAGAATGATGAGGCATTATATGGCTTCTTAAGCCTTAGAGACAATGTTATATTAGGAGATCACAAGTCAAGATTCTCAATTACATTAGATCCTACATCCTATTTTGGAGACTAAGTAAACACCCTTAGCCAAAAAAAATAAGTGAAACATTGAGGTCCTAAAGTGAAAACCTCTTTGAGGCACTTTTTGATAAGGAAAAAGTAAAGATAAAGGCTAATCTAGTGGTGAAAACCTATTTTAGGTGCCATTAGATGGCCGTGTTCATTCTTCTTCACATTTAGATTAGGAGACCTCCAATGATGAACTTGCTTTTGGATCATGTGAACTAGGAATTTAACTCAAGAGAGGATGGTTAGTATGGTGTTAGTTTCAAAATGAAAATAAAATGAAAAAAAAAAACATTAACTAGCATAACATCTCTAGGTCTAAACACTAGGGATAACTTAGTTAACAAACATGAATAAAAAACACAACTAAAATTCAAAATAAACTTTATTTTACATTTTTTGGATGCTCCAAAATGCTTGTTTTAGTGGCTTGCTCAGCTTGTGCTCATGAAGTCTTCATCAAAGGAGGATTGGCTATCTCCTATTCTCCTTGGCACCTTGTGGTTTGGCTTGGCTTAGGATCAATTTGGCATGGTAACACTAATTACATGAAGCATTGTAATAAATTTTACAATATAACTTTGCATAAATTGAGCTTAGAAATGATGTTCATGGCCTCTCTATTCATAGATTTTTGAGAATGTCTAGAATCAACCTGAACCATCCATCTTGAGATTGAGATGTGTGGTTGAGTATGAATTCAATTTTTAGAATTAAGTGAATATTTATCATCATCATTAAATTGGAATAAGGGGAGGGCATCATGGAAGGCATTGATGAGGCATGGATAGTATGAATCTTGATATGTGTGACATTTATGGCCTAAGGATGTCTTTTCAAGAAATGAGGCCACCTAATGATGTAGATATTCCATATTTATTTCCAAAATAAATTTCTCAACAAGTTTTCATGGAATTATTAATTAGGATTTGATTTGGGTTAATTAGTTCTTAATCATGTTTAAGCACTTTGTGCACAAATTACTCAAATTAATCAAAATGCCTTGTTATTTGTTCAGAATTTGACTGGATTGGAATTGGAAGACAATGTCAAATGCATTAGATCTATTATCCCATTTAGGATTTTTTCAACATAAAATAATAAATACATGCATCTTGTATAAGAAATTTGATATAAAATAGCAATCCAAAGCACCCAAGTGCGAAGTTAGAATTCCAACTCAAAATGATCTAATAAAAGTTAGATGGACCATAAATTACATTGCCTTATTTAGGGATACCCTAGCCAAAATTGGCATTTGAATATGTAAATTTCAACTCATTTAATATTCTTTAGTGTTTTTAGTCCAAATTGTACAATATAGTGAAAATTAACCAAAAGCTTGATTAGAGGTCATTGGTGGCTAGATTTAGGTGTCTATAGTTTGCCCTTATTTGGGAAGGAATTACAAGTTATAAGCATAGTAAAGTCTTCTCAAAGAATGAAAATGTCATGTATGCCTAAAATTTCAATGATGATAAACTAACTTCATGTTTCCCCCTCAAGGGAATGGTTAGCATAAGTAAGTCAACAAATAGTCCCTCAAAAAGAAATAAGTGAAATAAGGGGACCAAAGAAAGGAAAGATGATGGGGTGAAAAAATAATGATAGTGAAAAAGTAGTCAAAATCATTGAGAATGCAAGTGGGATGGTGTATAATGGTTTGCATAAAGGTAGTTATAAGCATTGTACCTTGATAGTGGTAATGTGGTATGATAACACAATGATTTGACCAAAGGTAGTTATAATCATTGAGAAGATGGAGCTACTCAGTTAGGATAGACAAATAACATAACAACATGCCCTTGTATGGGTAAAAAAATTAAAGTGGTGACAACATAATGATTTTCTCAAAGGTGGTTATAATCATTAAGAAATGCAGGTGGGATGATGTGAAATGATTTTCCCATAGGTGGTTATAATCATAGGACCCCAATTATGGCAAACATGATAAAATTGGTCAACGATGATGATAACTTAACATAGAGGGTAATGATGAATTGGAATAACCTATTGGTAGGTAGATGTTCATCTAAACTAATAAATGTTTAAATTCTTTTGTGTTTAATTACTCTATCTAGGATATGATTAAGATGGAATCAGGATGTCAGTATTGAGGAGATGCCACCATTACTGTATAGACTTTTTGAAGCATAGGTTTGTTGTATCACATGTTGGTAGGCATCATGGTATAACATCATGAGGACTTGGAAAAAATATACATAAGGATTGACTCCTATAATCCAATACTCAATAGAAAACAATACACCAATGATAAAAACTATGATGACAATGTAGACATATGAATATGGATGGATTCAAGTGTAAGTTTAGGCAAGGAATCACCCAATGAACACACATAAACTGAATCAAGGCAATAGTGTTATAAGCAAACAAATAGGTATAAAAATAAACAAAATAAGTAGAAACAAACAAATAATGTAATAAAAACCATATAAACATTGCCCCTAGAAAATAGGTGAAAATTAAACAAATGAACAAAATGGGGGAATAGAAGAAAAGGAAGGGGGTGGCCGAGTTGTCTCCATATGCACTAGGCAAGTGGATGCTATCTACATAGTTCCATGGATGTAATATCCAACATAAAACTTTAGGCCAAATGTAGTTCTCTTAGGGAATGGGAAGAATGTGATAAATGATGAAAATTGATAGAATATATGTGAGAGAAGAAGAGAAATGGTCTTACAAAATAGAAAGTGTGTGAGATAAAAATGCCAAAAAGGATGGGGAAACTAAATGATAAGTGTTTTTCCTATAACTAAGGGTTCCCAGAATCCTTAAGGCAAACAAGTGGTCAATATTTTTGTTCTTTTTAATGATTTTTCAAATGTTTTTGGAATTGTTTTGGAGTGTCTCAACTCAATAAAAAATGATGAGACACTAAATGGTTCAGTCTCATAAAATGGAGAGAGAATTTAAACTAAGGTTGCTTGCAAAATTGTGAGAGAGTGGCTTAGGTTGATCATAAAATGGTGAGAATGTTTAAACTTAGGTTGTTCAAAAAATGGTAAGAGCATGGCTTAGGTTTCTCATAAAATGGTGAGAGCATTCAAACTTAGGTTGCTCACAAAATGGTGAGAGCATGGTGGAAATGTTGACTGAGATAACCTCAATAAGTATCAAGCACTACCTACATAGTCCTAGAGTAGGACCTCAAGTCACTATAGTTATGCCCTTACAATGGAGGAATTAGACTAGTGTAATAGTCAATTCAAACAAAACATGCGTAGTTGGTAAAAAGGAATAGTATGACATATGAAGTCATAAGTTGGTATGTCAAATCTTAATGATTCCCCTAGTTTTCCCATAGGCAGTTATAACTAGGACAGAATGTCATAGATCAATGGTATTAATTTTCCCAAAGGTGGTTATAATTAGTAGCAAGATTGGTGGTAAAAAAGAAATAATAAATGAAGGATGAAACTATCAAAATTTCTATCACACTATTCTAAAATATGATCTCTTTTTGAATTACTTGAACCAACTAATAAAACTAATCAGATACCTTGATGTTGAAAATGCATAATGAATAGCAAAAACCAAGGTCAAATAAGCTAGGCTTTAGAACACACTAGGTTGATAGGTCAAAAGTGGAAGTGGATATGGATAAGAGGACATATAAGGATGATATTTATACAAATAAGAATAGTGATAAAATGGCATAACTAAAATGGTCCTTATAGACAATACACCTTAGCACTCAAATATAGTACTGCTTGAGAGGAACAATATTCATCAGCTTAGGAAGTTCATCTCCATCTGGTGTGGCAAGCCTGTATACTCTTGATCCATAATATAAAGTAATAATGAAATGCCCTATCTAATTTGGTTTGAATTTCCCTTTATTATTCTTCTTAGTCATGGTATTCTTTTGATTTTCTTTAAGAACAAGATCACCAAGTTCAAATGTTCAATACTTAGCATGTTGATTATAGTGGGCTTTGAGTTGGTTCTAATGTGTTTGAATATTGTTGAGCATGGATGTACATTTCTCATCAAGTAAGTATAGCTCTTGCAAGCAAACTACTTAATAGTCATGATCATCTAGGACATGCTTGAATGAGATGCACAGTGAAGGAAATTTGACCTCAATGGGAAGGATGGCTTCAATACCATAAAAAAGTGAGTATGGAGTGTATTTTGTAGGGTTATGATGATTTATATGGTATTCCCAAAGGGTAAGGAATATTTACAAGTGTCAATCATGACTGATATCATTGACAATCTTTTTTAGAATATTGATAATAGTTTTATTGAATGCCTCAGCTTGGCAATTACCTTGAGGGTAATATACTATAGAAAAATATTATATGATGTCATATTCAATACATAGATGATCTATATCCTTATTCTTGAATGATCATCCATTATCAAATATAATGTTAGAGGGGATACTGTAGAAAAAAATTAGATGGTTGAATATGAATTTGGAAATTTACTTTCCATTCACGTGAGGGGTACAGCTTCAACCCACTTAGTGAAATATTTAGTGGTAGTAAGGATATGTTTATGGACATTAGAGATCTTCCCAATGAGGTAAATTCCCCATATATAAAATAGCCATGGTGTCAACATCAGTTTTAGAGTTTTTATTGGGGCATGAATCAGATTAGCATGCCATTGATTTTTATCACATTTTTTTACATATGCAGTAGCATCTATGTCCATCATGGGCCAATAATAACCAATACACAAGAGATTTTTGGATAAAACTACCCCACTAGAATGAGCTCCACATACTTGTTTGTGAACTTCTCTTAATGCTAATGTAAAGTCTATCAAAGTTAAACAACGAAGTAGAGTTCCATCAAAACTATGATCATAAAGGGTGGATCCAAGTAGAGTATAATGAGTGGAATGATAAATGAAGGATTTGGTTTATTTTTTAGATAGGTTAGGTGATAAAACTTGGTCATGAAGGTAGTTTTAAAGGTCTGAGTACCAAATACACTTAGGACCAATAATATCACAAATTAAAAAAAATTGAAGGTTCATGACTTGGTGCTGATGAATTCATGATGAGTAATTGATACTCTCTATATTTATCTATTTCTCAAATTAGAGATACAATATTATCCATAGAATCTATATTTTTATTACTAGCCCTTGGTATGTGCTCAAACTAAGTGTTAGTAATTTGTTGATTAAGAGTGTCGACCATGGCTTTATATGGGACTAGCTTGTCATATTTGGTCTAAATATGATTTGTGACCTAATTGATGATTAACTAAGAATCACCATAAACTTGGAGATAAGATATATATTAATATACTTCTTTTCAAAGTCTTACAAAATCACTTCATACTCAACCATGTTGTTTGTATAAGAAAATTTGATTCTAAATGATTTATGGATTAGATCCCACTATGGTGTAATAAACAATAGGCCTATCCTTGATCCATGTATAGTAAATGAACCATCAAAATATATCTTCCAATGATACTCCTCAAGGGGTGTGTCAATGACAACCATTATATATTCATCAATAATTAGAAATGTGAGTGGTTGTGTGTCTATGAGAGGTGCTTCTACGAGTTGATCTACAAGAACTTGTCCCTTGATTTCCTTTTGATTGGCATACCCTGTGTAAAACTCACTAAGAATAATGATCCATTTAGCCATTCTACTTTCCAAAGTTATTTTAGATAGTAGATACTTGATCAAATCTACTTTTGAAATGACCATGGTCTTAGTATTCAACATGTATTGGCATAATTTCTAAGCTATAAAGACCATGTCTAGACAATATTTTTCAATAGGTGCATATTTATGTTCATATGTGACCAAGGTACAACTTAGGTATTATACAACATGCTCTTTTTCATTGTCATCATGTTGAGCCAAGAGTACCCCTAGAGCATGGTCAGTAGCTGATAGGTTAATAAGAATGGATTTCCTAGCATAGGAGGTAATAAAATAGGTGGATTAACAAGATAGTCTTTGAGTTTTTGAAAATATATTTGGTAGTGATCATCCCAATGAAATGAAACTCCCTTATTCATAATGTGTGTAAATGGATGACACTTGTCTATGAACTAAGAGATAAATCATCAAATTGACTGGATCTTACCTTGTAAACTATGAATTTGCTTTAAATTGGTTGGTGGTAGCATCTAAGTTATACCATGGACTTTAGCTGGATCAACTTTAATACTTATATGAGACATGATGAAGCCATGTAATTTACCTAAGGTTATGTCAAACACACATTTATTTGGAGTGAGTCTAACTTTGTACTCTCGTAATCTTTTAAATATATTATGCATCACTACTAGATGATCAGTCCTAGTTTTGGATTTTCCTAATATGTCATCGACATAGTCTTCAAAAATATCATGCATCATATCCTATAATATGATAGTAACAGCCCTTTGATATATAGCTACAGCATTCTTAAGGCCAAATGGCATTACCTAATAACAAAATGTTCCCCATGGAGTGGTGAACACTATTTTATGTTGGTCTTTTAGTGTTATTCTGATCTGGTTATATCCTATAAATCTATCCATGAGTGAAAGCATTTCATAACCTACCATGGAGTTGATGATCATGTTGATATTTGGTAATGGAAAATAATCTTTAAGACAAGATTTGTTGATGTCTCAAAAATTAGTACAATTTTTGATCCCTTCAGGCTTTTCACAAATACGTTTTTACTAATAGGTACCATATAGAGATACATTCTGAGTAGTCAATGGATCGGATACATCCTACTTCTAAGATTTTTTCCAACTCTTTTTATACCAATATAGCAATGTGAGGATGCATCTTATATAGATTTTATTTTACCAATTTGGCATCAAGATTAACCACAAGGTGGTATAGAACCAAGGTGGGGTCTAAACCTAACATGTCAGAATAGGCCCATGCAAAGATATCTACAAATTATCTCAATAGAGCTGTAAATACTTCATGTTCCTCCTTAGTGAGGGATGCACCTAATTTTATCCAATTTAGGTTTGATGGAGTCTCTATATTTACCTCTATTATATCTTTGACTATAAGGGTTGAACCATCTTTTAGGATAGTAGGCAATGACTCAAACTATTAGATTATGTTAGGGTCCTCTATTAGGACTTGCTCTTCAACTTCTCCTAGGCATGATGAATCTGAGTCCCCTAATGGGAGATCTATCCATGTGATAAAAATAGGCAAAATTTATTGAAGAATTTCATCAAATACTTGTTGTTTCTCAAAGTTGAACTCAGATCCACAAATAAATTAATTATTGGTGGTATTTTGGTCTAAATTTGAAGAAGAATGAACACCCCCATATAATGGCACCTAAAATAGGTTTTCAACACTACACTAGCCTTTATATTTACTTTTTCCATAATTAGAAAGTGCTTCAAAGAGGTTTTCACTTTGTGACCTCAATGTTTTACTTATTTGTTTTTGGCTAAGGGTGTTCACTCGCTCTCCAAAATAGGCTATAAGATCTAATGTAATTGAGAATCTTGACTTGTGATCTCCCCAAAAAATGTTTTCTCTAAGGCCTAAGAAGTCATAGAATACCTCATCATTCTAGAACTCATCAATTGGTAGACTGGATGCTTATTGGTCCCTATCTATCAGTTAGAAATAATATAATGGCAATGAGTTGCGATGAATAACTAGGATAAGGGTACAAATGACATTTTTATCAAATAGGTTGGTTTCAGCTATGTCATCAAAGGTGAGGCTATGATTAGAATCTACTTCAATATCAGAATCATCATCACTAGTCACCACCAAGTGATTTAAATCTAAGTCCATAAGGTCTTTCATACTTAGTCATGGAAATTGGCTCAATGGTTCCTTATTGATTTACTTTGAGGCCTCTTCCTTCATAATTTTGACACTCCATAATTCTATTAAGAATAGGATACTTTGTAATTTTATAAAATTAATCTTGATTTTCATTATATAACCATGATTCATCCCCTTCAAGAGGGTTAGTTTTTAGGCCAGATGTTGGTACAAATGTGATAGGCCCCTTACTTTATTCTTTTGTTTTTAATGCATATGTGGAGAGACTTTAGGTCACCTAAAGGTTTTTGGATTCTAAAGAATATTGGAAATATGAAATGTATCATGGGTCACATACTCTCCTAATCCATTATCTATAATGGAAAATGATTGGAAGCTTTAGGAGGTGGCATGTGGGAAAGAGAATCCAAGGTATTAGGATCTATGCAATTATCTGGTGAAGGATCAATAAGTCTAGCCTTTCATTTATCCTACTTAGAACTTGGATTTATGTCATACTAATAATCATAGATTTGAAATTTTGCCTTAAGATGTTTATAGTGTTCATATGGGTGTAAATCTCCTATAATATTCAATTCCATCCTTGAGTGGGAAAACTTGATACATTGGTGCAGTATTGATGGGACTGCATGAATCTCATGCAACCAAGGCCTACTTAGAAGCATATTGTATGATAACTCAAGATCAAGCACATGTAAAAGTGTATCATAGGTAAAAGTCCCAATGATAACTAGTAAACTAATGGTGCCTTATGATTCTCTTTCCTGATTATCATAGGCTTTAATGGTTATCATTTTTGATTGGAGATCTACCATTGTGTAGCCAAGAAGCTTGATGAGCTTTAGAGACACTATGTTAAGACATAATCCATTGCATATAAAAATAGGTTTCACTTTATGTCACTTTATATAAACTTCTATGTATATTGGGTTATTATAGAATGGGCCAAGGGAAGACATATCGCTTTGGTGGAATGTGACTTGTTGGGCTAGAGTTAGGTTTCCAACCAAAGCTTGAAATTTATCAGGAGATATGTCACTATAAATAGTGGATTGGATAAAAAAATCATTCAATATGTTCTTGTCGATTATTAACATTTGAAGCAAATCTAAAATATAAATTTATGATGGTGTCTTCTATAATTATTCCACAATATCAAACTTCTTGTCTTGGTCAGTAGTGAATGGTTTATTCTGAGGCTAAATGGTTGGTTAGATGAAAATCAAAGTGGTGGATGGTTATGGGCCTAGGATAGTAATATTTGACATATGAGTTATTATTACATAATCAGGATTAAATACTGGACCAATATTTCTAACCAATGTTGGGAATGGTGTGGAACTAGACAAGACAAGTCTCAGTTACTGGTGAAGTCATATGTGGTCACATGGCAAGGATGGGTTGTCAATATAAGGTCCAAAGGGGGAAGTCCTAGTTTGTTCATTTTCCTATATGCACTCTTAGGTCAAAGAAGGATTATCCATGTAATTTGGCTAAATTTTATTGTTTAGAAATGATCTAGGCTAATTAAGGCTTGGTCTAGGATTAATGGAGATGGTATTAACCCTACCCCCTATAATATGACCTATAACCATGTTGTAGTCATGTGAAAATGCATGGTAGGTTTGGGTTTTTACCATTTTAACCTTGTTTTTATCCATTATTTTGTTATTTTAGGTTTTTTTATTGATTTTATTAGTTCAACCTTTGATTTTGATACTATTGATTTTACTGCTACACTAGCCATTATTGTTGTTATTGCTGATCGTTATGCTCCTACTAATTTTTATGTTAGGGAAGGGGTTTTTTATAAATCTTATGAGTTTGGTTAGAAGTGGAAGCACCATTATCAAATGTTATCTCCCCATTCTCTAACATATTCTCAATTAAATATGTGATTTAGACACATCTTCATAGATTATGCCCATTGGCCTGATGATAGTCACATAATTTGTTTTCATGATACCAATTACGATAAAGAATGCCTTGCAGATAATACTTTGGTATAGGCCAACTAATTAGATTAGTGACAACAAGATTTTGACATAAAGAATCAATAGGTTATCCTAGGTCACTAAAGACATAACGTGCAGGGACAACTCTACTAGGAGGAGGGGTTTGCAATGGTAAAGGCTACTATATTTATTGTGTAGGTCTTAGTTGCTGTGCTTGTGGCATTGGTTAGAGAGGGTGTTGGGTAGGAGTAAGCTAAAAAGGTGGTGTAGACAATGTTTGCACCATTTAGACATGATAGGATTCAGTTACTCCATTTTCCACAACATTCTTATTATATTTGAATTGCTTTAGTCTTTCTTGGTTATTGGCATGTGCTAGTTGCAATGCTTGTGCTTGAATGGGATGTTGATGTTGGCCATTTCATTTATTGGTACCTTGATTTTTATTAGTTGAATTAAACTTGATGACTCCTTTATTGATAAGTGCTCACTCGATCAACAAACCTTTATCAATGATCTCTTTGAAAGTATGTGCACATTATAGTTCTAGATGATAAGCTATCTCACTATGCAAATTTTTGGTAAACACAGTGGCTAATTATTTATCTAGTAAATTATGGGTGAAATAGCTTGCAAGGGTTCTTCATCACTATAGATAACTTGAAAAACTCTCACCAATCTAATGCTTTGCTTGTGTTAAGTCCACTAATGAAATCTCATGCTTGAGATTATAAGAAAAATGCTACACAAATTTATCAGAAAGATCATCAAAATTTATTACTGAGTTTTTGGGCAACTTTAAAAACCACTCCAAGGCTTGTCCAACTAAGCTCCTTGGAAATAATAGTAAAATGTATGTCACTATATGCCACTGGTTGACATGTAACAAAGAATTTAGTTAAATGGGCCTTAGGGTCACCTTTCCCTTTGTATTTTTTGAATTTTGGTGGTTTGTATCCTAGAGGAAGTTATATCTACAAATACTCCATGTTGAATGGATAGGAACACACATCATCCAATTTGAATTTTTTAGTCTATTTTATAGTCTAAATGGTAGCAATTACATCCTTCATCTGTTATGATTCTTAGGATAGGAAACTAAAAGGAACATTGGTTTGAGGGAGAATATTAGTTTGGGTAGATGGTTGGGAGGTCACAAGTGGGACACTTTGACTAGGTTATGATGGAAATACCTATTGGGGTATATTTTTATGGTTGGGGAATGGACCAAGAATATGCATACATGGATTAGGATATACTTGAAATTGTAAATTTATTTGTGTGATATTCTATTTTGGGTTGGTGATATAGGTTTGATTTAGAGGATTTTATGGTTGGGATAGAGGGATATAGCTATACTATACTTGTTGTGGTTGAAAAGGGACATGTTACTAACTAACCAAACCTTTCTATTGAGTGGGAGCTTGTGAAACAAGACCTTGTCTCTAAATTTGTGGCACATCTTAAACCAACAGTTGTTTAATAGGTGCTTCAAAAACATGGGGACCTCCTTATTTCATGAATCCCTATGGGGAAGTGAAAATAGGTTATAGATTTGGCATCTATCATTGACCAATATTTGCATGTTGTTGACTAGTGATTGCTTGGTTTTGGATTAGCATATTAGTCTACAATTGAAGAGGTATGTTTGTCATTACCTATTGAGGTGGAACATTAATTGCCCTTGATTGAGGTGGAAATGTATTTATCCTTTTTTTCATTGATACACTATATTGTGCATGTTTTTGTGGAATACTACTCATTACTTGTTGAGGAGGAGTAGGATTCATCACATTCTATCATTGAGTTGTGGCATTGGCTATTGTTTGATTACCTAATCCTATAGGTTATACACTTGAGGAAGTAGTTGATTGAGGTTAGGATGTATAAACTCCAATTCCTTGGTATGATGATCTACTCATGGGATTAACTATAGGGACATGTTGTTTACTATTTATTTGGGAATTAGTACCACTTTAATTAGGATTAAACATTATTTAGACATTGTCCATTGTGTTTGGCTCACTATTTTGTGTAGAGGTTGAAGACACTTCTTCAATAATGGGCATATACATCAGTTTATATATCAAAGTAGTTTGTATGAATGGTTCAAACCTTAGATTCTCTTATCTATTTAACTCTATCAACACTCCTATTGAAGGAAATATGTCAAGAAGAGGCTTACTCACATTTTTCAACTGATTGAAATTATGTGCTAGATTCAGGTAGGTTTGATATGCTATCTACATTTGGTTAAAGTGATCCATGATGTTTTTACCTTGATTATATATATTGGGGTCTTGATATGTTATTTGGACTAGAGCCATAGGATTACTAGAAGAAGCCTATTGATCATAAATGATATTATGGGGCACTCTTACTAGACTTAGTAAATTTTCATGTGGAAAGTCTATTGGAAAATTGGCCCCTACCTCTATGGATCTAACCAAAATCTCATCTTTATTCTCTAACAAATGTTACTCAAATAAAAATGGATCATACATGGAAGCTATATTAGTAAAATATGACTATTGAAGAACAGGCTCATCTACTATGGGTGTTGTAGCTAGTTATTATGAAATTTGCTCATATTTTTATTATGATTAAGGTGGTGTGTTAACCAAATAGATATGCATATGGGTCTTGCACCATTTCTTCTTGTGCAACTACATTACTAATCCTTAGATTGTACGTGAGTCTACTATGAGTGTAGGAATACATGTTAAGATCCATAGTCAATGTTTTATGATAAAAGTTCAAAATGATTTTCAAAATCTAAAAGGACAATGTATAAAATAAATGATGTTCCAACTTGGTATAGATTATTCAAAAGGATCAAATGGTTTATGAAAAGATTTGTGAAGAAACAAGCTAGCATGTAGTATCTAAAATTTCACTATTCAATCATAGATAAGAAAGTAAATAGACCAAAAATCAAAGTGCCAAACTCTAAGGTCAAAGTGTTTCAAATTAGTATAATCTAGGAATTTAAAAGTTTCTAAGTCTTTTGGCCAAATGTGATGTCAAAATCTAGGCTCAAACAAGGCACGTGCTAGGACTCTTAGCCAAATGATGTCAAAAGCTAAACTTTGAAAATAGATGAAAGTTTTAATCTAATGGATTTGAAACACTTCTAACAAACACTAGGCATTTAATTTTTGGTCATGAACTTGATCAATTAGGTATAAGGTATGAAACAAAATGTACTTTAGAGATAGTTTATTTTCTCACAAAAAATGGTATAAAAATTAGTTATTTTGACAAATAATCTAGACAAAAGCAAATGATATAACTATGCTAGAAAAAAGATCATAAAATGACACTTGGATTGGTTTCAAAATGTAGGAACAAATTTGAACTCTATGCAAGAGGGTCTATGAAATAATATTTTAAATGTTTTTGGTAGTGTAATTATGCTACACTACCCAAAATGTGTGACTAAAAAGTTTGTTTTAAAAACTCTCTAAGGCAAAGATAGTTTCCCACAATTTTGATATCATAACACTACTTTTCTTGACTAAAAATTTTGTGGTACATAGACTTAAAGTGAAAGTGTTTAGCACAAAATGGCTTAATTCTATCAAGTGGTGATATATTGAGTCTAAAATAGCCTTCAACCCAATTTGTAAATTGAACCTAAGTTCCCTCAAGTTTAATGAAAATAGTGAAGCCACTTAACACATCAACCCTATAAACTTATAAAGGTTCAATTTCAAATTTAGATTATAGGTGAAGGGATTAAACAACTTTGGTAAAGGTCTAGACTCAATTGGGTAGCATAACTACACCAAAGTGGATGATATGACTCCCAAGCTTTTGATGAAATTTTAAACAATGCAAATTGATGATCTCATATGGTCAACATAATGCCTCTTTATTTAAAATAAAATGAGTACCATGTGTTTTAGTTTGAATTGTTTGTTTACACCAAGTTTTGACTTCAAACAATACTTTAATCTAGGATGAAACTCAATTGATTAATCACTCTTAGACTCTAAACTGACAAGGTTACTTGTTATTGTTGGAATCCATCTATATAAATCATTGGAGAGGATTTTAAGTGTTAATCCAAAAGTAAATGTGCATTATATAATATGGTTTTTATATCCCCCCCTTCTCTCAAATGACAATACTATTACATGGACCTTGAGGTGCACCTTGCACCAACAATACTTCCATGGTAAGTGTGGATTTGTCTAAGATCAAAAAAGTTTATGAATGTTCTAGGAGAATCAATTGCACAATGAATTTCATGCCAAACAATGTAAAATAAAATCATGGATTCTAGATTCGTATCACTTGATTTATTTCAAGATGCTTTAGTCCTTTTTGCAACCACTACATCTTGTTGTTCGCTCAATGTAGTGTGATGTCTAAAGTGCCACTATGTCTTTTATGTAAATCTTATTAGGATCCAAATGAAGTTAATTCTGAGAGGTGAAACCTCAAGTCAAAGCTTCCCTAAAGAACTTGTGGGAGGTGATGAAGTCCCCCTTGTAATCCTAGATTACATAAAAACAAAGAAAACATGAAATTAGAAAGACTTTAGGGTCATTTTCAAGGTCACCCAAACTTTGATGAATTTTTGGGGAGTGATTTAGATGACTTTCTTTCTAAGCGTTGGACTAGGCTACTTGTAATAGGAATGGCACTTTTGATTCCAAGGGTTCCTTAAAGGGGACATATGGAAGAGCATACATGCAACATCCCTTATTTAGCCAAACAAAAATTTAATTTAAACAACTAAGTGAATACAAAAAGATTGAAAAGGTGAGTTCATTTTAAATCCCAAGTGGAAAATGAAGTGGTGTTCATTTGACCCCTTGGTCTTAGTTACAAGCTTTGAGAACATTCACCATAAATATCTAAATTTTTTTTTAAACACCAAAAAAAAGTTCCTAATTGATTTTTAAGCATGTAAAAGGTGATCCAAACATGTTTTTATTGAACGTCAAGCTTGGTCCTGCAACAAAAATGTTATCATGTCCTTTATCCTTGAAGCTCTTTTAGGTTTGAAATAATAAACTTTAAAAAAAGAGCTCTTAGGTTTATGTTTTTAAAAAAACATAGTAATCGACATTGGTTATACAACTGATGATGGTTACATTTGATAACTGATATTGGTTATCTAACTAACATTGGTTATACCAGTGTGACTGATGATAGCTATCCAACTGATGTTAGTTTTACTAGTTGATGTTGATTATTGTGTAAACCTGTGGCAAATTAAAATGGAAAAACAAAGTTAAAAAACCAATTTGAAAGAGTTTTAATTATTCAAATGAATATTTTAAAGATAAAAAATGATCTTCATGTATGGGATGCATCTAATTAGTTCCACTAGGTGTGCCATTATGTAAACTAGGAATTTGACTCAATAAAGGATGGTTGGTATGGTATTAGTTTCAAAATGAAAATAAAATAAAATAAACATTTTAACTAGCATAAAATCTCTAGGCCTAGACAATAGGGAGAGCTTAGTTAACAAACATGAATAAAATACAACTAAAATGTAAAATAAACCTTCTTTTACCTTTCTTGGATGCTCCAAAATTCTTGTTGTAGCGGCTTGCTCAGCTTGTGCTCATGAAGTCTTCATCAAAAGAGGCTTGAATATCTCCTCTTCTCCTTGGAACCTTATAGCTTTCAATTGGATTGAAATAAATTTGGCATGGTAACACTAATTTCATGAAGGTTTGTAATCAATTCTTCATTATAACTTTGTATAAATTAAGCTTAGAAATGATGTTTATGGCCTCTTTATTTATAGATTTTTGAGAATGTCTAAAATCAACCTGAACCATCAATCCTGAGATTGAGATGTGTGGTTGAGGACTAATATAATTTTTGGAATTAAGTTTATAATTATCCTCATCATGAAATTAGAAGAAGGGTAAATTAAAAGGCATGGAGGGCATCATGGAAGGTATTGATCATGCATGGAGGGCATGAATCCTGATATTTATGGCATAGGGATGTCTTTTCAAGAAATGAGGTCACCTAATAATCCATATATTCAATATTTATTTACAAAATAAAATTTTCAACAAGTTTCCATGGAATTAATTAATTAGGCCTTGATTTGGGTTAATTAGCTGTTAAGCATGTTTAAGCACATTGTGCACAAATTACTCAAATTGATCAGAATGTCTTGTTATTGGTCCAAAATTCAAATAGATTGGAATTGGAAGGCAATGTTAGATGTGTTAGATCCATTATCCCATTTAGGATGTTTCTAACACAAAATAGAAAATACATGCATCTTGTATAAGAAATTCGATAGAAAAGAGAAATCCAGAGTACCAAAGTGTAAAATTAGCATTTTGACTCAAAATGTTCTAATCAAAGTTAGCTGGTCCATAAATACACTGCCCCATTTAGAGACACCCTAGCCAAAATTAGAATTTGAATATGTTAGTTTTAACTCATTTAATATGCTTTAGTGTTTTTAGGCCAAATTATACATTTTGGTGTAAATTGGCCAAAACCCTGATTGGAGGTCATTGGTGGCCAAATTTAGGTGTCTATAGATCAAAGTTTAGATTTGAGCAACAACAAATATTTGATCAAATAATTCAAGAATTTTTTATTGTTTTTATCACATGACCAGATCTCCCATTAGAGGACTTAGATTCGTCATACCTAGAAGAAGTTGAATAGCAAGTCCTAACAAAGGACCCTAACATAGTCTAATAGTTCAAGTCGTTACCTACTATCCTAGAAGATGGTTTAACAATTATAATCAAAGATACAATAGAGGTAAACATTAGGACTCAATCAGACCTAAAATGGATAAAATTAGGTATGTCCCTCACTGAAGATGAACATGAAGTCTTTATATCTCTATTGAGAGAATTTTTAGATATCTTTGCATGGGCCTATTCTAACATGCTAGGTTTAGACCCCACCTTCGTTCTAAACCACCTTATGGTTAATCATAATGACAAACTAGTAAAACAAAAGATATGTAAGATGCATCTTTGCATTACTGTATTGGTAAAGAAAGAGTTGGAAAAACTCTTAGAAGTAGGATGTATTCAATCCATTAACTACTCAGAATGGATCTCTAATGTGGTACCTGTTAGTAAAAAGCTTGAAGGGATCAAAATTTGTACTAATTTTTGAGACATCACCAAATCTTATCCTAAAGATTATTTTCCATTACCTAATATCAACAAGATCATTGAATCCATGGTAGGTTATGAAATGTTTTCACTCATGGGTGGAATTTTAGGATACAACTGGATCAGAATATCACCAGAGGACCAACATAAAATAACATTCACCAATCTATGGGGAACATTTTATTATCAAGTAATTCCATTTAGCCTTAAGAATGCTATAGATACATATCAAAGGGAAATGATTGTCATATTCCATGATATGATGCATTATATTGTTGAAGACTATGTCAATGACATATTAAGAAAATCCAAAACTAGGGCTAACCATCTAGTAGTGTTGCATAAGATATTTAAAAGATTATAAGAGTACAAAGCTAGACTCAATCCAAATAAATGTGTGTTTAGTGTAACTCTAGGCCAATTAATTGGATTCATCATGTCTTGTAGAGGTATTGAAGTTGATCTAGTTAAAGTCTATGTTATAACTGAGATGCCACCACCAACCAATTTAAAGAAACTCCATAGTTTACAGGGTAAGATCTAGTCAATCTGATGCTTCATCTCTTCGTTACTAGACATGTTTCATCCATTTACACACCTTCTAAAGAAGGGAGTTGCATTTCACTAGGATGATCACTACCAAATATATTTTCAATAACTCAAAGACTATCATGTTAATTTGCTTGTTTTATTACCTCCTATGCCAGGAAAGCCATTCTTATTATACCTATCAGCTATCGACCAAGCTCTAGGGAAACTCTTAGATCAACATGATGACAATGAAAAATAACATTTTGTATACTACCTAAGCCATACCTTGGTTACATATGAACATAACTATGTACCTATTGAAAAAGCTTGTCTGGCTATGGTCTTTATAGCTTAGAAATTATGCCATTACATGTTGAATAATAAGACCATGGTCATTTCAAAAGTAGATTGACTCAAGTATATACTATCTAAAATATTTTTGTAAGGTATAATGGTTAAATGGATCATGTTTCTCAGTGATTTTGACATATAGTATGTCAATCATAAGGTAACCAAGGGACAAGTTCTTGCAGATCAACTTGTAGAAGAGTCTCTCATAGACACACAACCACTCACATTTTAATTTCCTAATGAATCCATAATAACCATCATTGACACACCCCTTGAGGAGAAACCTTTCAAGATGTATTTTGATCATTCATTTATTGCACATGGATCAGGGGAAAGCCTATTGTTTATTACACCATAGGGGGATCTAATCCCTAAATCATTTAGAATCAGATTTTCTTATACAAACAACATGGTTGAGTATAAAGCATTTGTTGTAGGAATTCAACAGGTAATGAATTATAACATATCTCATCTCTAAGTTTATGGTGATTCTTAATTAATAATTAACTAGGTCATAGATCATATTTAGACCAAAGACGACAAGTTGGTTCCATATAAAGCCATGGTTGACACTCTTAAGCAACAAATTGCCAATATTTAGTTTGAGTACATACTAAGGGATAGTAATAAAACTGTAGATACCATGGATACTATCATCTCTTTGATTTGACAAATAGATAAAGCTAGAGAGTATCAATTTCTCATCAATAATTTATCATCACTAGCTCATAAATCTTCAACTATTACAATGATTTGTGATTTTGTTGGTCTTAATTCTATATGGTACTCAGACCTTTACAAATACCTTCATGACCAATTTCTACAACCTAACCTATCTCAAAAACAAACCCAAGCCTTCATTTATCATTCCACTCATTATACTCTACTTTGATCCACCCTTTACCATCATAGTTTTGATGGAACTCTACTTCATTATTTCACTTTAGTAGAGTCTACACTAGCCTTAAGAGAAGTTCACAATGGAGTATGTGGAGCTCATTCTAGTGGGGTAGTCCTATCCAAAAATCTCTTATGTATAGGTTATTATTGGCTCATGATGGATGAAGATGCCACTTCATATGTAAAAATGTGTGACCACTGTCAACAACATGCTAATCTAATTCATGCCCCCAAAAAAACTCTAAAATCAGTGTTGAAATCATGGACATTTTTAACATGGGGACTTGAACTCATTGGCAAGATCGCCCCACTTCATCTAAAGGCCATAAACATATCCTTACCACCACTGAGTATTTCAATAAGTGGATTGAAGCTATACCCCTCACTTATAGACTATAAAACAAATTTCCAAATTCATCTTCAACTATCTAATTTTCCACTACGACATCCCCTATGACATTTTATCTGATAATGGAGGATCATTCAAGAACAAGGATGTAGGTCAGCTATGTACTAAATATAATATCACACAATATTTTTTATAGCATATTACCCTCAAGGTTATGGCCAAACTGAGGCATCCAATTAAACCATTGTCAATATTCTCAAAAAGATTGTCAATGATGTCTATCATGATTGGAACCTATAAATATTTCCTACCCTTTGGGCATACTATACTAATCATCATACCCCGATAGGAGCCACTCCATACTCACTTGTTTATGGTACTGAATCCATCCTTCCCATTTAGGTCAAATTGCCTTTACTATGCATATCTTTCAATCATGTCCTAGATTATCATGACTATCGAGTAGCTCACCTACAAGTGCTAGCCTCCTTGATGAAAAATGCATAGCCACACTTAACAATCTTCAAGCATATCATAACTGACTCAAAGGCCACTATAATTGGCATGTTAAGTATAGAACATTTGAACTTGGTGATCTTGTTCTTAAAGAAAACCAAAAGAATGCCATAGTTGAGAAGAAGCATAAAGGAAAATTCAAACCAAAATTGATAGGGCCTTTCATCATTACTATAGATTATGAATCAAGATCATATAGGCTTGCCACAATAGATAGAGATGAACTTCTTAAGCTAATGAATATTACTCATCTCAAGTAGTACTATGCTTGAGTGCTAAGGTGTATTGTCTGTACGGACCATTTTAGTTATGTCATTTTATCACTATTTTTTTTGTATAAATATCATCCTTATCCATCCTCTTAGCCATATCCACTTTCCACTTCTGACCTATCAACCTAGTGTGTTCTAAAGCCTAGCTCATTTGAGCTTGGTTTTTTCCATTCATTACATATTTTTAGCATCAAGTTATTTGATCAATTTCATCAATTAGTTCATGTAATTTAGATAGAGCTCATATTTTGGAGCAATATAGCAAAATTTTTGGGAGTTGCATCCTTCATTTGTTATTCCTTTCTTATCATTAATCTAGTTACTAATTATAACCACCTTTGGGAAACTTAGTACCATTAGTCCATGCCATTATGTCCCAGTTATAACAGCCTATGGGAAAACTAGGGGAAACATTTGTTTATTAATCCTTGTCATACCAACTTGCAACTTCTTATGTCATACTCTAACTTTTTACCAATTGTGCCTATTTTGTTTGAATTGATTACTACACTAGTCAAATTCTTCTACTATAAGGGTGGAACTATAATGACTTGATGTCCTACTGTAAGACTATGTGGGTCATGCTCAATTCATGTTGAGTTCATCTTAGTCCTCCTAAGCCACACTCTTTCCATTTTGAGAGTAACCTAAGCCATGCTATCATCATTTTGTGAGTAACCTAAGCCACACTCTCAATGTTTTGCTAGCAACCTTAGTTTAAATGCTCTAACCGTTTCATGAGTTTAAACCATTTAGTTTCTTTTCATTATTGATTAAGTTGAGACACTCCAAAAAAATTCCAAAAACATTTGAAAAATCACTAGAAAAGAACAAAAACATTGACCACTTCTTTATCTTAAGGATTCTAGGAACCCTTACTAAGTTACAAGAAAATCACTTGTCATTTAGTTTCCCTATCCTTTTTGGCCCTTTTCTCTCATGAGATTTCCATTTTGTAAGACCATTCATCTTCTTCTCTCACATCCATTATATTTTTTTCATCATTTATCACATTATTCTCATTCCCTAATAGAACTACATTTAGCCTAAAGTTTTTTTATTGGATATTACATCCATGGAACTATGTAGGCACATCCACTTTCCTAGTGCATATGGAGATAGCTCAGCCACCCCCTTCCTTTTCTTTTATTTCCTTCATTTAGTGTGTGTTAAATTTTTCACCTATTTTCTAGGGGCACTATTCACATTGTTTATTTTGAGTGTTTCTTTGTTTATTTCTTTACTATTTTGTTTGTTTCCTTGTTTGTTTGCTTTCAACATTGTTGCCTTGATTTATTTTATGTGTGTTCATGAGGTGATTCCTTTCCCACACTTATATTAGAATCCATCCATAGTCATATGTTTACATTGTCATCGTGGTTTATATCATTAGTTCATTATTTTATATTGAGTATTGGATTATATGAGTCAATCCTTATGCATATTTCAGCTAAGTCCTCATGATGTTATAACGTGATGCCTACCGATACATGCCACAAAAAACCTTTGCTTCAAGAAGTTTGTTCATCAATGGCAACATCTCTTCAGCATTAACATCCCAATCATATCCTAAATAGAGTAATTATCCATGAAATAATTTCAACCTTTATTAGTTTGGACGAGCATCTTCTTACTAATAGGTTGTTCCAATTCAGCATTACCCTCTATATTAAGTTATCATCATCCTTGGCTAAGTTTATCATGTTTTCCATAAGTGGGGTCCAATGATTATAACTACCTATGGGTAAATCATTACATGCCATCCCACCCACATTTCTCAATGATTATAATCACATTTTGACAAATCATTATGTCACCACAACTTTACTTTTTTTTCCCATACAAAGGCATGTTATTCTCTTGTTTGTCTATCCTAACTAGGGCAACTCCATCTTCTCAATGATTATAACCACCTTTGGGAAAATCATTGTGTTATCATACCACATTGTCACTATTAGGTTACAATGTTTATAACCACCTTTGGGCAAACCATTATACACCATCCCACTTACATTCTCAATGACTTTGACTACTTTTTCAATATCATTATGTTTTCACCCCATCATCTTTCCTTTATTTGGTCCCCTTGTTTTGCTTCTTTCTTTTTGAGGGACCATTTACCGACCTACTTATGCCAACCATTCCCTTGAGGGGGCATCATATAGTTAGTTAATCGTAATTGTAGTTGTAATCATACATGACCTTTTCATTCTTTGAAAAGACATTACTATGCTTATAGCTTGTAATACCTTCCCAAATAGGGGCAAACTGTAGACACCTAAATCTGGCCATCGATAGCCTCCAACCAAGTTTTTAACTAATTTCTACCCAAAATGCATAATTTGGCCTAAAAACACTAAAACACATTAAATGACTTGAAATTGATATATTAAAGTGCTGATTTTGGCTAGATATTTATTAAATGTGGCAATGCAATTTATGGGCCAACTAAATTTGATCAAATCATTTTGAGTCAAAATGCCAATTTTGTACTTGGGTACTCTAGATTGATCTTTCCTATCAAATCTCTTGCACAAGACATGTGCATTTTTTATTTTATATTGGTAACATCTTGAAAGGGTAATGGATCTAATGCATCTAACAATGATTTCCAATTCCAATCTAGTCAAATTTTAGACTAATAACAAGACATTCTAATCAATTTGAGTAATTTGTGCGCAAAGTGCTTAAACATGCTTAATATCTAATTAACCCAAATCAAGGCCTAATTAATGATTCCATATAAAATTGTTGAATAATTTGTTTTGAAAATCAATATTGAATATTTTCATCATCAAGTGACCTCATTTCTTAGAAAGACATCCCTAGGCCATAAATGCCACAAATATCAATATTCATGCCCTCCATGCCTCACCAATGCCTTCCATGATGCCCTTCATGCCTATTAATTTACCCTTATTCAAATTTCATGATGATGATAATTATAAATTTAATTAATCCTTAACCATACATCTCAATTTAGGATGGATGGTTCAAGTTGACTCTAGACATTCTAAAAAATATATAAATAGGAAGCCTCACCATATGAATTTTAAGACATGATTATGAAAATTTATAATTTAGAATTTATTAAAAATGTTAAAGTAATTAGTGTTACCATGTAAAATCTATTCCAATCCAAGCCAATCCACAAGCCAAAGGTGTGAAGAAGAGATGGAGGTAGCCAAGTTTCCATTGATGAGGACTTCATGAGCACAAACTGAGTAAGCCACTACAACAAGCATTTTGGAGTATCCAAAAAATGTAAAAGAGGATTTATTTTATATTTTAATTGTGTGTTTTATTCATGATTTTTAACTAAGATGTCCCTAGTGTTTAGGCCTAGATATGTTATGTTAGTTACTGTCTTTCTTTCATTTTGTTTTCATTTTGAAACTAACACCATACTAACCATCCTCTCTTGAGTCAAATTATTAGATCACAATATTAATACACCTAGGGATGAGTGTATGTTAAATTATTCCCAATATTTCATATGAAGTATTGAAACACTCAATAAATTGTCAAATTAAACATTTAAAAGTATGGTCTTAAGCCTAAGCATGCAACTAGACTAGTTCTAGACTCTGTCTAACCTAATGAGGGGTCTTGAAGTGTTATAAAGGATACAAAGCATAGGTATAACATGTGATAATATGTTTAATATTATATAATTTTTTTTAAGGTGTATAAGCCTTAGAGGATGTTTCTAGGTAAGTTCTTAGCATTAGTCTTTACTTGAGAGACCTAGTGAGAGGACACAGGCTTGGTGCCTTAGTGAGATGAGTAGTATGAGGTTTATCACTTGAATTTTGGTGGTGTATGAGAATGATATGAGGTTTTATGACATGAAGATGAGGTATTTAGATTAGTACAAGAGGTTTCAAGGTATGATCCAGGTCTAAGATTGAATAGTAGTTGTTGACTTTCTAAGTCACCTCAGTTAGTGTAATACTTACTAAGACCATAATAAAAGTTGGGCACATAAAAATTACCACACATTCAATAAAAATGTGTGCTGGCATTCTCTATCCATTCCCTTGCCAAGGATAGTCAAGCATATGTTTACACAATATAAAGGTAATAATTTATGCCCATCAAGAGTCCTTAACATGTGCCCTAGTACAGGATCCTTTAGTGCACAAATTCAAAGAGGCATGCAGGTCCAAAGATGTAGAATCTTAGGTTCTATATGATTAATTAAAGAAGGCATGCAAGGAGTAATTATAAATCATGAGGGGTTCACCTAAGACATTTTTCCTTCATATGTGTTCCTATCTAAGGCTCCCTATTTATAGAAAGTTAATTAAAATATAAGTGTAAGGAGTGGTCATAAGTCATGAAGAATAGACCAAACGCCTTCAGCCTTCATGTATAATATTATTTGAAGATCTTTATGTTCCTCTCTAACATAGTTCCATGCTAGAGTGTAGGATCTTACTCTTACACCTTTGAGTATCACAAGATATAATCTTAAGGTTACATGCCACCTCTTTTGAAAATTCACAAGTTTCAAAAGACTCTCATGCACAGCTTGGCATAATAATACTTCCAAATCATAGGGGTGTGCACAAACTCTACATGTAGGTAACATAAAAATAAAGGAGTGCATGCCAAGTTTCACACTGTGCATAGTGATGATGTGGCAAGATGAAAAATAAATTAGTACATCAAGCATCAAGTGGTATGGAGAAGTAAAGAGGTATTTGGTTATAGTTGAGTAAGGCCTATGAGGTTGCCACATGTCATGAGTGGGTTCAATCATAGGATCCAAAAACTAGGTCCATATAGAGCACACAAAATTTCCAAGTGTCATAATTTCAAATGAAGATAAAAAAATCAATAGCACTGATGAGGTTCAAAGCCAAAATACTCTTTTAAGAGCCCACCAAGATGACACATGTTTCCCCCAAACTTGTGAGATGATGATGCATGTCATCCTAGTTAAGCTACATTCAAAGTACCTAAGACCAATAAAAAGGTGCCACATGTCTAGGGATGAAAATAATTTGAGAGGAATTCAAGGCATTCTCAAAGTAATTAAATGCATAATTAGTTATCAAATGTTAAAACATGAGTTCGCACCACCCTCTAACCTTGTCAAGGAAATATTCTATTCCCCCATGCACACACGTATCTATAAAGGATCCTACCATGATCTCTAACCCTGATTTATTAGACAAACTTCAATAATTAGTGGTATATACCATAAAGAAATTAAATATTGCACCTACCACTAAAGTGGCACATTGGCACATTAATTATAAGATGGGATTGTCCATTATAAAAGCTTTTTTCTTCACTTGTAAAAGGGTTGACACATTTTAGCAACCTCACGCTACTGAAATTTTCCCTCAAGAGTACTTTTTTGGCTAAATATTGCATACTAATAAAAATTAAGTTCACGTTTTGATGATTTATGTGTTATTTATGTTTCTTGATCCTTAACTATGGTTAATGTTCATCCCTCTCACCATTATACATTCTCAACACTTCCTCATTGAAATTGGAACTCAATTGTAGGTTTTATTTTGTGCATACTAGGATCTGCATTGATCTCATATATGGACCATTTATTGTCCTTCTCAATGTTGCATTACATTCTCACACCTCTAATAAAAACACTTACACATTTGGAGTATCCTTAGTGGAATATGTATGATAGAATTTGCTATCAAAGGTTTGTATTATGTTTATGGTAGTAGGAGTTCTCAATCTATTTTGGGTTTATCGCCTCTTTTTCTCAGTATCTCTTACCTTCTCCCTCCCCTTTTCCCTCAAAAGTTTAGTTTTAGGCTAGTGGTAGATTTATGTTTTAGATCTTTAGGCCTGTATGCTAGTCTTAAACTAAGTGCGCTTAGAATAGAAGGAATCTAGCCTACTCTAGAGGCTCATCCTAAGGAGAAAAATGGTCCCACACCTTTGGGATGTTCCCATTGTTGCAATGAGATAACCAATGCTCATACATGTAACTAAGAAATAATACTTTTGAAACCAATTCCATAGACTCATATGCCCCCCATAAGGGCTTCATGCTTAACACCCCACCACAAAGCTTCTTCATACCATAGCACATCCATGGGTACACATTTTGAATGATAATAGTTTATAGCACACCTAATGGGACTAGTTTGAGGAAAAGCTAAGGAATAAGTGCTACCCTTATCTATCAAGTGCTGAAGACACTCCATAGAGTACTTGATGACTCCAAATGTCCAAATCTCCTAGTTTAAGTAGTCTAAGTTCTTAATAGTATGTATTTCCACCCCTCATTCCATGAAAATGTTGTGTCTCACCTTCCCATTTCTCATATTAAGTTCATCTAAGTGCCTATAGCCCTTCCTTAGTTTAGCCCCTGTGGAAACCTATTTATGCTCATAATTAGCCTTACATAAGCTAAATTGATCTCAATTTGCATTATTGGCCTCATAATTAGCCTTAAAATAACATCAATGATATATATCTTGATTTAGATAGATAGATGAGGGAGATTGAAAGAGAATAAGCATATGGTAGGCAAAAAGATAAGCTTACTCATCAAGCTTATGCTTAGTAGCAAGAGCTGATGAAGTAGTGTAGACTTGAGGAAGAATGCTTGGCTAGACAGATCACAATTAAAGAAGAGCATATGCATCAGTTGTTCACATAGATGTAGAGAATCAAAGCACAACTAACCACATCTAATCCTTCCTTTCTTAGCTTCAGGTAGGCTTCCCTTGCATTTACAAGCCAACCTATGGAGTATAAGTTTTTTTCACTCAAATTCCCTAGCTTTAAATAGGATAACTCTTTTTTAATTCCAAGCAAATCCCCTATTTTAAAAGTACCAAGATTCAAAAATCCTATGCTTACCCTAGCTCAAGATCATATCCTTCCTTAAGAGCCTCAATCATAGCCATGATATCCCTCTTGGGCCCAACTCTCCAAATTTAGGATGCCTTCCTTAGTCAATACCACTCCTACTATGCTAGTGGAGACTCCTTACTTACCCATTGTATCCATTTTTAAAGGAGGTCCCATTGCATGGACCATAAATGAGACTTTCATAGTTGAAGAAAAAGATAGACATCATCAAATAGAGTAACAAGTTGATGAGTGAATGAACAAAGTATCATTAGAAAGGGAGGATATTAATGAGAAAGACTCAATATGTGCCACTCAAAAATTCATCCAAGATCTTGGACCAAACCTATATTAGGTAAATGGTTTACCATTTTATGTTATGGAGGAAGACCTCGAAGAAAGATCAAAAATTCAAGAGGATCATGCACTTAAATAAAGTGACTATGATCAACTCAAGGTGAGATTGTATGAATAATTGTAAGTGAAAGAAGAGGACTCCTTTTGGGATGAGATAGAGGAATTATCCATAAGTCTAAATGATAAACCAACATCCCTTAGGATCAAACCCATGCCTAGTTCTATGCTAGTAATGATTTTTAATTGCATATCACAAAAACGTAAGGCATGCACATAGAACAAGTCATAACCTCATAGAAAATAGAGGATTGAAGGGATATAGATGCACATTCAATCAAGAATGAGTCATTAAAAGGCTTGTTCAAACTAAGGGAGAAATGCCAATCAACTGATCTTAAAAATAAACATGAAGGTGTTGAAGAAGATATAACAATGAGCACTATCAATCCTTACACACTTAGGGATGTCATAAAGGTATTTCTAAAATGCATGTTCAACTTGGAACAATTGTGAGATGAGTAATGGTAACCCATTGAGTTCATGAGCCTCCTAATTATCAAATTTAATCTTCCCAAACTCTATATGGCTCTGTCTAAGTAGAGAGTGCAGCTAGGCACTAAGAAATTTAGGAGGGATTGGATCAACTTTGAAGACATCAATCATCTAAAAGGAAATCTTACATTTAGCATGGTGGAGTCATTCATAAAAAGGGAGCATAATCAAACTAAATTCCTTGAGAAATCTTTAGAAGTAACTAGGGCATGTATCCTTCATATTAGATATATGCCACCTCACCTTCATCCATCACATATCAATAATAGGGAGTCACACAATAAAAAGGACCTAAGAGGTTTCTATTTTGACCTAGGAGCATGAAGGTGCATGTTTTTAGGTTATATATATATTAGATTATATTAGTTCACATTATGTTTCCCCAAGTGCGTACACACACATTATATAGTCTTAGTTTAGTTTGGTTTTCTTCTAAGTTCATTTTACACATTTATTGTTTTTTTTCCTTTTTGTTTTATTAAGGGTAGGACTTAGTTCAATTTATTTAAGCCAAGGCTAGGCATGTTACAACTTTTATGACTCCATGCCCAATGGATTGCTTAAGGCTATTAGATTCCCACTTAGTAGCAAAGTGGCCTGTAAAGGTATCATAAGTATTGACTTTCTAAGTTAACCCAATTAGTTAAATACTTACCAAGACCACAAGAAGAGTTGTACACCTATAAATTACTAGGTACTCAATCAAAAGGTGCATAGCTATTATATATCCTTATCTGAATCCAAAATAGTCAAGCATAGGTTTGCACAATAATAGGGTAATAATTCATGCCCATCACGAGTCCCTAACACATGTCCTAGTGCATGATCCTTTAATACATAAACTCAAAGAGGCATGTAGGCTCAAAGATACAGAGTCCTAGGTTCTGGATGATCAAGTAGCGAAGGCATGTAAGGAGTAATTATAAATCATGAGGGATGCACCTAAGACATTTTGCCTTTATGTGTGCTCTTATCCAAGGATCCCTAGTTCTAGAAGGCTAATTAAAGGAAAAGTGTAAGGATTAGTCATAAGTCATGAAGAATTCACCGAAGACCTTCAACCTTTGTGCGTAATCTTATTTGAAGATATCCTTATGCCTAACTAACATAGTTCCATGCAAGAGTGTAAGATATTACCTTCATACCCTTGAGCATCATAGGATGAAATATTAAGGTCATGTGCCACCTCTTCTATAAATTTACAAGTTTCAAAAGACTCTAACACATACATTGGAATAAGAATACTTCCAAATTAGAGGTGTACACACAAAATTTTTGTGCATATAACATATAAATAAAGGAGTGCATCCAATTTTCACACCATGTACAATGATGATGTGGAAAACCAAAAAGGAAATTAGCATAGCAGGAAATAAGAGGTGGGGAGAAGTAAAGAGGTAGTTGGTGATAGTTGAGCAAGGCCCATAAGTTTTCCACATGGTGTGAACACATTTAATTTTAGGAGATAATAGTTGGGTCCATAAAGAGCATGCATGAATGCCAAGTGTCATAATCTCAAAGGTAGACAAAACATCAATGGAAGTGATGAGGGTCAAAGCCAAAGGATTTTTTCAAAATCCCATTAAGATGATACATGTTTTCATCATACTTGTGATATGATGATGCATGTCATCCTAACAAAGCCACATTAAGAGTTCCCAAGACCAATGAGAAGGTGCCACATTTCTATGGGTAAAAAGTAGTTGAGATGAGCTTGAGGTATTTTCAGAGTAGTTAAATGCATAAGTGGCTACCAAACATCAAAATATGAGTTCATGCCACCCTCTAACATTATCAAGGAAATATTATATTCTCCCATGCACACACGTATCCAAAAAGGCTCCTACCATGATCCCCAAGCCTAATTTATTAGATAGACTTTAAGAATTAGTGGCATGGTGCCAAAAATAAATTAAAGATTGCACTTGCCACCCAAGTGGCACATTGATTGTAAGATAGGCTTGTCCATTATAGAATTTTGGTTCTTCACTTTTAAAAGGGTTGACACATTTTAACAACCTCATGTTGTTAAAATTTTCCCTCCAAGAGAACTTGTATTAGCTAACTCTTGTAGACTAATGAGAATTAATTTCACTTCTTTCCATTCTTCTGATTATCTATGTGTTCTTTGTGTTTTCTTATCTTTAACTATTGGTAATGTTCACCCTCTCACCATTGTCCATTCCCAGCACCTCTTTATTGAACTTGGAACTCACTTATAAGTCATATTCTATGTGCACCAAGGTCTATGTTTATATCATTTATGGATCATTTGTCATCCCTCTTAGTGTTGCACTACATTCCCTCACCTCTATGCAAAACACTTGTGCATTTGAATTATCCTTGGTAGAATCTATGTGATATCATCTTGTTCTCAAAGGTTCATGTTTTTTTATGGTAGTAGGAGCACTCTCTCTATTTTAGGTGCATTGACTCTTTTATTTTTAGTATCTCTTACCTTCTCCCTCCCTTTTTACCTCAAAAGTTTAGGTTTAGGCTAGTGATAGAATTACATTTATACTCTTTAGGCCTACACAATGGTCCTAAACTAGGTTCTGTTAGAATAAAAGGAATCTAGCCTACTCTATAATCTCATTCCAAAGAGCCTAAGGGTCCTATACGTTGGGGACATTCCCATCATTGAGACAAGACAATCGATGATCACACATGTAGTTAAGTGATAATACTTCCACACCTAGTGCCATAAACTCACAAACCCCTTGCAAGTCCTTCACACTCAACACCCCATCACAAAGCTTCCCCACACCATAAAACATCCATGGGTGCACATTTAGAATGACAATAATAGTTCAAGGCCTAATGTGTAAAAAGACCTAGTGTGGCCTAATGAGGGGTCAAGTTAATTTTCCAAGATTCTAGAGCTCGTGATATTATGGAAATATGTGTGAAAGGTTATAATAAATTTTTTGACCAAGTATGAAGTCATAGACCAAAGGAGAAATCATGAAACTTGGTTTTGATGTTTTTTATGTACATAGAATGCATTTTTGCAAACCTGAGATTAAATTTTTTTTGTGGAAAGTGAAATATTTTCATGAGATTAAAGTAAGCTCATGGAATTCAGGGAAGGATCCTAGCTAAAATTTCCTGGCATTGGTTTTGGATTTTAGGGTAAATCCTTTATGAATGATTGCTAAGAAGGAAAGATAGTCAAAACCCTCATAAAAACCTAATAAAGACCTGATGATGAATGTGTTTTCTTGAGTAACAAAAATGGATTGGTAAGGATATTTTTATGATTATATAATTTATATGACTCTTCCAAGTACCTCCAAGGGGCATTGGTTTGACTTGAGTGAGTGGAAGCTACAATAAACTCTTTGTTTCTCAGATTTTTGATATAGAAGGAAGGGTTGACCAAATCAAAGCATGAAAATGATTAAATATTGAGACTTGTTTTTGTTTTTCATGGTGTTATTTGGACAATTTTTATCCTCTATGTCAACTATTTTGGTTACTCAAGTTGTCTTATCTCTAAACTAAGCTAATAGTAGAACAATGAGAAAGACTAGTTAGAGGAAGAATGTGATTAGGAAAGGATTAATATGACAATTTTTTGTAAATTTCATCATGGATTTGTTTTAGATAATTTTATCTCTTCATCATGAATTTTGAGTGGTTCTTAATCAACTATAAGGGGTGAAAATGTTGTTCACAAGTTGTCATGTCAAGTTTAGGTGTGACAGTGAAACCCAAGAGTATGAGATTGGTCTATAAGACCAATATTAGTATTAAACACTAAAATAAATTTATTCCAAGATGATATAATAATTCTTAATGATCACATAAACCAATTTTAATATCATGAAAGTACACATAGGTGTTTTAATCCTTGATTATTATGATTGTGTTTTTGGATCTATAGGTAGTTTTTTATGTATGAGTGAGAATGTTGTTCCTGAGTCTTTTTCATAGAGTTTAAGAATAAAATTCACATTAAATTTTCATATAGGTATAATAGGTTCATTTTAACTTATTTTTATACATGAGAGACTCCTATGAAGGTGTGAAAAGTCAAAGGTTCTTGACTGGGTTTTGAAGCCTTCAGTAGTTTTGAGTGAGCACATGAAAGTAATTTGTTTGAGATCTTTTAAACTATTTGATTACATATAATGAACATTTTTATGAAATTTAAGTTATGTATATTACATATATATGATTTTTTTGTTTTATATGTAAGCTATGAGTGCATACTTCAGTTTTATAAGATAGATTTTTTGGCTATGAGAAGGCTTAATTGGTTGGTTCAAGTAGTGAAATGGGAGAAATCATGTTAGGGACCCAAGCTAAGATTATCAAGGGTCTATTTTATGCATATGTTAATTTTTTAATCCATTTTTATAGGATAAAATTACTCTAAGGTATTCAAGGTGTAATGTGTGCCTTAAGAAAGCCTAATTGCATTAGGTCTTTATTAGGCCTAATGGTGGATTTGGTCCTTATAGCTAGTGGTCAACCTATGTAATGGTTGTTTCACTTGTGAAAAAATGTTTTTTGATCTATTCAAATGGTGATACATGTATGTATAGGTTCATGGATGAAAAATATGGGTGAGATAAAGAGTCAAGTATAAAAGAAGGCTTAATAGGCCTAATTTGACTAGTTAGAATATTGAGCAAATGAGCGAATGAAATAGAAATTTGGAAACAAGGTAGATGGGTTTAAGACCATAAGAGAGGTATGGTTGATTTTTCATGAAGTTATAAGTGTGTTTTTATAGATGATAAGTAAGGTCATTTGGCTTAATTTTGTCAATTAGTGGGCTAGTTGAGAAAAGAAACCTAATAGGCTATTTGAGAGAGAAAGAAGAGTGAGAAGAGGAAAAGTTTAAGGAGGATTAAAAATCTGGTTTGTCAAGCATTAGTCAAGAAAACCATTAAAAAATCATTAAATAACATAAAAAACTTAGACACCTTATTCCTACATGGTTTGATAATGATAATAAATGATAAATGAAAGAAAGCAAGTAACTTATACCTTCCCAAGTGATTCCACCATCCAAAAGTGGATAAATTTTTTTTTTCCCCTCGATGTACTATTCTTGTCTTTGTCAACAATGCCTCTCCATTTCCTAAAGATAAATATGTATAATCTAGACTTAAGATAAGAAATTTAATCTCTGCCTATCAATTGAAGCTATCTTATTGTAAATAATAACATTTATCAAAACACAAATGGCTTGTGGAGAGATTCCTACATTATAAGTTTACCTAACTGAGGCTTGAAAATAATGTTATATGCCTTGATATTTATAGATTTTTGAGATTGGTCAGGATCAACCATGACCATCCATCTCAAGATTGAGATGGGTGACCATGAATTAATCTAATATTTGTAATTAAATCCATAAATATCCTCATCATGATTTGGGAAGAAGGGGAATTAATGAGGCATGAGAGTTATTAAAGAGGCATGGGAGGCCATAATCATTATATTTGTTGTAATTATGTACTATGGATGCCACCCCATATATTATGTCATAGGGTGATGTAGATATTGAGAATCAATTTCCAATAATGAAATAATCAATAAGCTCCATGGAAAATCGATTTAAGCTCTTGATTTAACATAATTATCTTTAAATAACATTAATGTATTTTAGTGAAATTATTTGGAAATTAGGAATAAATCTTGGATGGATGTGAGTGGAGGAAGAGAGGTAGACGGTCTAGGTGAGGGGTCGGGCAATGAGCATCAGGATCAGGAGGAGGCTTCCCGTGAAAAGGAGCCTGTGTACTTCAGCGAGTGACCTAAGGTTTCTAAGGTTAATGGATGCTTCCCACGCAACTTGGATAGGCCTGTGCTGGTGGTTTTGCAAGAATCTGTCAAGGAGGAGGTAGAGTATTTGACTACTCATGCTCTAATCTATAAGTTTATGGGCATTAGAATCTCCCAGATGGCCTTGGAAGCCTAGATGAGGCGCACCTGGCAGGTAGAGGGGGATATGGATATAATGCTGGCTGCCAATAGTTATTTTATGGTAATTTTTTCTTCAATATCTGATAAGAATCGAATCTTCGAAGGAGGGCCCTACTTTTATGACTGTATTGGTTTGTTTATCAAACCATGGCATCTGAGGTTCAATTTTGCTGAGGAATTGCCAGCCCAAGTCCCTATTTGGGTCTGCCTCCCGAGGCTCCCTTTAGAATTTTGGAGAGAGGATATCCTTAGGTAGATTGCTGCCTTACTGGGAACACCAATTGTGGTTGCACATCAATCCTTAGACAAAAAGCTTATTTCCTATGCCAAAATCTGTGTTGAAATCAACCTTAATAACCCCCTTCCAGAATCTATGGAAATTTATCTGGGAGCTTCATCCTGGGTCCAACAGATAGATTATGAATTTATCCCTTTTCATTGTAGAATCTACCATGTATATGGGCACCTACATAGGCAATGTCCTCAGGCTATGAGATTCAAAGGGATGGATCCCAATGTGGGGAAGGAGTCAAGCCAATTAGATCACTTGGGTACTTCAAATTGCCCACAAGGGAATGCTACAAATTCAAAAGCCCAATCAAATTCAGTTATTGCAAATTTGGGTTCAAATATTGGCAGCGGCATAGACAAGGAAGGCTTTACTCAAGTCTATCACTGTGGGAAAGGGCATGACTAAAAGCACAGAAACCAAGACCGATCCATAGAGATGAGCTTCAACTAGTTTGAAGCATTGGACATTATGGCTATAGAGGATGGTATACCACCTAATGAGATGGGAGGTCCCTTAGAGGGGGAGGAGAAAGGCACTTTCCTCATCGAATCCCAAGATATGGTGATCTAGCCAAGCCAGGTGATTGTGTGTGCTTTAGAGGATAGGAACCTGGTAATCTCTACAGTGCAACAGGTCAAAGATAGCAGTTGGGCTGAGATAGTTAAAGACACAGACATAGCCATAAAAGATAAGGGAATAGTGGATGCACTAGGTTTATATCAAAGACCATTTTAAAAAGTCTCCTTTTCCTCACAGTCTAGACTGGGACAGAAGAAGGACCAGGAGAGAATAAAACTTGCAGGAGATCTGTTGGTAGAGTCAGGTGTGGTTAAGACCTTGGATCAACATTTCACCCAACCTACCCAATGATAGTGCTATCATGGAATGTAAGGGGTCTGCATGGTACCCCCCAAAAAAAATCTGTGGAAGTTGATTACTAAACATTCTCCAGATATCTTCTATATCTAGGAGACTAAGTTGTCTGTAGATGTTATGTTTACATGTTTGCCTTTCATTTGGGTGATGGGGCAATGTCAGTGTGTGTGTGCCTTAGGTACTGTAGGGGGATTAGCTATCTGTTGGGATCTGGGGAAAGTCACACCACTTCAGTGGATGGCTAATATCTCAGTGCTGTCCATGATTACAGCCTGTCTGGAGACTGGGGAGTGGATTCTGGTTACCAATGTCTATGCACTTGGGGATATCCAGGGACACCTCAAGCTATGGGAGCATTTGTGTTATGTGTGGAGCTATTTTCCTTATCTACCATGGATCGTGAATGGATATTTTAATGTTATCCTGTGTCTTGAGGAGAAAAGGGGTGGTCTACCTTGTTTAGACTCTGTGTCTGATCTTCTTAGACACAATATGGATCTGATGCACCTGTCAAATGTTAAACCCATCAAAGGACTCTTCACCTGGAGCAACAGAAGAGTTGGTAAGGATATTATCTCTGAGCACTTAGATAGATTCTTAGTTTCTTGCTTTTGGATATCTAGCACTTTTTTTATTGCATCTAAAATTCTAGATTGGAAAGGGTCTGATCATTGGCCCATTAAGCTCACAAATAGTTGTATTATTGGGCCCAAGAAACCTCCCTTTAAATTTCAACTAATGTGGCTTCAGGACTCATCTCTACATCCTCTGATGACCCACTGGTGGAAGCAGGGAGGGCCTGAGTATGGTACAGCCATGTTCTACTTTGCTAAGAAGCTACAGTTTGTAAAAAGAAAGCTCTAGGTTTGGAACAGGAACAACTTTGGCAATTTAAATATTATGAAGAAAAAAGAACAAGATAGGCTGGACAATATTACCAGGCAGATTCTTGATTCTGGCTTGACTGAGGATCTCTGTAAGGCTGAATTTGTGGCTTTGAGTGAGCTTAATGAGTGGGAACTTCAAGAAGAAATATTTTGGAAGTAGAAAGCCCAGATTGATTGGCCCAAGAGGGCAATAGGAATACTTCATTCTTTCACAAGTTAGTCTAGGTGAGGTGCAACAGGAATTATATAGCTTCCCTCTTGTTACCAGATGGTTCTCAGGTATCTTCCTCTCCTATCGTCTCTGAGGAGGCCATTCATTTTTTCTTAGAGCTATTATCAGGTACTAAGCCTACAACTTATCTCGAGGAAAATATGGTCTTGTCTTGCATACCTCCCATCATCACACCTGATATAAATGAAGTGCTTCTGAAGCCAATTGGTAAGGAGGAAGTGGATAAAATTGTGTTTTCCATGCGCAGAGGTAAGGTGCCTGGCCCAGATGGGTTCCTTGTGGAATTTTTTTAGGATTTTTGGGATATCATTAGTCAGGATCTAGTGGAAGTGGTGCAAGAATATTTTAGCAGCAAAGAGATGCTTAGAGTGCTTAATACAACCTTCCTTATGTTGATCCTAAAAAAGGAGCAAGTGAATCATTTGGATTAGTTTAGGCCCATTGCACTATGCAATATGGTTTACAAAATAATTACTAAGCTCATAGTAGAGAGGCTCAAAGTTTGGCTCCAGATGATCATTTCTGATGAGCAGGGGGGCTTTGTAGTAGGGAAGCAAATTCTATATGGAGTGGTGATTGCTACAGAAGCAATCCATTCTATGAGCAAATCTCAAGAGAGAGCCATGTTTATCAAGCTTGATTTGGCAAAGGCATATGACAGGGTTGATTGGAGTTTTCTGTAGAAGGTCCTTTTGGCTTTTGCATTTAGTTAGGACTGGGTTTAGTGGGTGCTAAGTTGTGTCACCATGCCGTCTTACTCAGTCCTCATCAATGGGGCACCTTCTAGACTATTTAGGGCCACCAGAGGGCTTTTCCAAGGTGATCTGATATCCCCATTCTTGTTTATTATTTTGGCTAAGGGACTGGGATGCCTTATAAAAGCTTGGGCATCTCAGAACTTGATTCACAGATGGCAGTGGGGAAATGGGATTGCCAATTTGACTCATCTCCAATTTGTGGATGACACTATCTTGGCTGGGAGAGCCCGCATGAGTGAGGCACTTACTTTTTGAAACACTTTAGATACTATCTTTTGGCTTCTAGATAGAAATTAAATGAGAATAAATCATCCATCTTTTTCTCTAACACACCTGTCTCAATCCAATGTAGAATTGATACTGTCCTTAGATTTTAGACACAGTCCCTTTCGGTGACTTATTTGGGGGTTCCCATAGTGGTTGGAAGGCAACCCAGGCTATTTTGGTAGAATGTTCTAGATAAATTAAGGCAAAGAGTGAATCATTGGACCCACAAATGGATTTTGATGGTAGGATGGGTGACACTTCTTCAATCAGTCATTCAAGCATTACCCATTTACAGTAGTATGGTGAAAGCGGCTTCTATGTACTTTCTCCACGAGTTTGATGCCCTGTCTCAGCAATTTTTGTGGAGTGGTAATCTTTGACATTCTAAATGGAGTCTTGTTAATTGGAACACTATTTGTAGGCCCAAGAAAGAGGGAAGTCTTGGTCTCAAATCAACTATCTTGTCTAGCCAAGCTCTTGCAGCAAAGCTGTATTGGCGTTGGTGTACCAACCATTCCCAACTCTGGGCCTAGATCTTGACGGCAAAATACTTCCCAAGGGCTGCTCTGTCAGAGATTCCCAGGTTTTCCATAGAGGGAAGTGGGTCAATGGTGTGGAACACCCTCAAATTTGGGGCATTTTTGGTGCAGTCTAGGCTTTTCTGGATCTACAATAGTGGTGTAGAGACTCTATTTTGGGAGGATTCGTGGAATGGAGCTCCTCCCCCCCTCTCCTCTCATCCCCATTTGCAGGCCCTATTTGATGCTTTTCGAGTGATAGGATGGGATACTGTTGAACATTACAAAGAACCTTTTAATTTGGGGATGGCTGTTGTGTATAAATGGAAGAAGGTCTCAGACTGGCTGCTTGGAGGGACAGCGGAGAACCGACAAGAATTATCTCAGCTCCTAGACAGTAGAGGATGTAGCTCCTTGTGTGAGAGTGATATCCTAGCTTGGGGAGGTGACTCAAAGGGGTAGTTCTCAGTCTCTTTTGGATATCTGGAGCTGACAAAGAAATGTTTTAGTGAAACTAATTTTCAATGGGGTAAGAGAATTTGGAATTTAGCATCATGGCCAAAGTGCAATTTCTTTGTTTGGACCCTCACTTATAATCGCTACCTTACCTAGGATAACCTCTGCAAAAGAGGTTTTCAAGGTCCATCAATTTGTATGTTTTGTTGTGACAATGAGGAGAATGGTGAGCATCTCTTTTTCCAATGCTCCTTTGCCAGAAGATTATGGCATTTGTGGTGGGATGCCTAGGAGCACCCCTGTTGGCATGTTGGATCCTTGGTTGAATTTTGGCAATGCTTAGATCAACCTCCTAGCAGGGCACATATTTTGTAGAATGCATGGACTGTCGGGCCTATTTTTATTCTTTGGAACCTCTGGATTGAGAAGAACAGAAGAATTTTCCAAGAGCACTCTTTGAGTATAAGGGAACTGTGGCTGAAAATTCTTATTGTGCTTCAGGAAACTATGCAGATTACTTGGGATAGGGGGAAGAGTTGGAGTCGACAGATGCTAGGGTGTTGTCTCAGCTTTCCCTTTTTATTCCCTCTACCGTTGCCCTTGGTTAGCACACTTACCCCTCAACTTCTACCAGGTAAAGGGCATGCCTGATCAGCCATGTGGGGAGATGGATGCCACCCGAGAAGGGTCTTTTGAAGGTGAATGTTGATGGCTCCTCCAGAGGCAATCCTAGAGATGCAGAGATTGGAGGTGTTGGAAGGGACAATTTAAGGGCAATTCATTTTTTGTTCTCAGTGTATAAGGGACATTATACCAATAATTTTATGGAGGTGCTGGCTATCCTAGAGGCCTTGTAAACTTGTTGTCAGCAGGGGTGGCTTAGTATTATCTGTGAGTCAGACTCGTAAGTCATTGTTAACTTGTTAAATAATTGTAATTTTGACAATGTGGATTGGAAGTTGGTAGCGGTTATCAAGCAAATTAATTAGTTTAGTTTGACTTTTGAATTGATATCTTTCATACATATTCCCTGTGAGTGGAATGGTGTGGCCGACCATCTGGTTAAAAGGGCCACAGAACATGGGCCGAATTGGTCTATTCGTGAACAGGATGAGCTTCCTATTGGGTTAGTCCCCACCCTATCGCTTCTTCTTGATCAGGATATGATGATGTAATCTTCCCATTTTTGGGTTTATTTGAATAAATTTTTACCCCTTTTAGTTGTGAAATTATTTGGAAATTGGTGCTCAATTAATCAAAATGATCACAAAGTCATATTATTAGGTTGTAATTGGACTCAGGAATAATTGGAATGTGATGTTAGATATGTATGGACCATGATCCCACTTAGGATGTTGTCAACATAAAATAATAAAGGTACATGATGTGTACTAATGAACTACAAGAAAAGAGTGATATAGAGCATAAAAAGATGAAATAATCATTTTGACTTGAAATGATTTAATCAAATTTAAGAATCACATAAAATACATTTCCTCATTTAGGGATATATTAGCTTAAATTAGCACTTGTATATGATAAGTTTGAACCATTTAGTGAATTTAAGTCATTCTAGCCTAAATTGTTCATTTGAGTGCAAATTGAGTAAGATTGATAGTTTCAACACAAATGGTGTTAGGAATTGGATGTCTACATTTTGCCCCTATTTGAGAAGGTGTAGTGAGACATTTAGTTGAAGGAACATATTTTCAAAGAAAACTTTGTCAATAATAAGTTTGAAATCACCCATGATGGCCCCTTGAGAGGACGTACATGGATGAAAGAAAAGGATGGACTCTCACAAAGAGAGAGAAAGTGTTATTAACCCATGGAATAGATCAAAACTAGAGGAGATAATGCTTGAACATGTTGATTCCATTAGTGATCAAAATATAATTAGAATATAATGGGCCCAAAATATGGGGGGAATAGGAAGGATACAATTTAAAAATAGAAGCAATACACTTTGGGTCTTCCCAAAACTAGGGTACAAGTTGTGCTCTTTAGAATTGATCAATCTTGAGACAAGTTACACACTAACAAATTTCCATTGTGGGAAAAAGTGTGGAGAGATTATAATTAAAATAAAAAAGAGAATGTGGTCCCTGAATATAGAATAAGTATTAATGTGTTCCATTAGAGCAAATATGATCATGATAAATAATTGTGTACCCTAATAGGGCTAATTGTGATCACTGATAAAGAATGGTTTACCCCAATAGGGCTAATTTAGATTTATAATTGGTTTTAATGTAATGAAAATGGGCAAGCAATCATAGGTTTTATGGTGTGATGGATGCAAAAGTAATAAAGAACCAAGCATATGAGGATGCACAAGGTGATGAAAGAGGTGAAAAGAAGAATGAAGATGGCTGAGATGACCCAAGATTTGTCATGTATCCAAGCACTACTTACATGGTCCAAATGGACCTGAAGCTAATGTATGTCACCCAAAAGTGGGAGAAATTAGAATGAGGGATGATGAAAATTGACTAGTGGTTTGATTAGACTCATGATTTGTGTGAAGAGATGTACATCTAAGCATAGATTCAGGTGCTAAACCTATTGAGCCTAAGTTATGCATCATGATCTTGAGAGTTATTCATTAGAGTTGTAGTGATGTTTAGACTTGAATCCATATCATAAATTTCTTTCTATATAAAAATTAAATTAGGCCTCATAACTATGAGTAACTTATAAAGACATGGCATTTCAATTGCATGGAGCCAGTTTAAATGTGAATACCTATATCTAAGGATAATGGTGAAAAATGACCAACAAAACTATAATTAGATCTATTTAAATTTAAACCAAAAATCAAAGAAAGCAATAACATCTTAACAACATGAGATCAAGATATAAACAATCAAGATTTATGTGGATCATCAAGATGTACTTGGAAAAACAAACAAAGCAAGACCAAACATTAAATCAAAAGATCAAACGAACACACACAAAATAAAATGTTTTTGATTTTTTGGTGTTTTATGAATTTTTTGATAAATTTCTAAGTATCTCAACTTGATTGAGGATTAAGAGACACAAAATGGTTCAATGAACAAAACAATAAGGGTTTTGTAAATAGTGCTCATGAAATAGTGAGAGTGCACTGACTTGAGATGCTCATAAGATGGTAAGATCATATGGAAAAGGGGATTGAGTTGACCTTAACATGAATTTAGCACAACCTCCATAATACCATTAGGACCTTAACTCAAATTAATTCTACATACATAAAAGGTGATGAAAAACCAACCAAGTAACAACAAGTTCACAAATAAAGGCAAAAATGACAAGGCAAATGGTAATAGTAATGACCAGGTGATGTGGTAATACATGATAAAAAAAGGTGTTATACCTAATTTTCCCATAGGTGGTTATAATTAGGACACAACATCATAAAACTAATTTTACCAAAGGTGGTTATAATTAGGGGTTTCAAATAGAACACTAATTTTCCCATAGGTAGTTATCATAAGTGATACCAGATAAGATGATGGATCAAAGATAACTTACTAGATCAAATATCACACTAATTCCATATAATTTCATTCAACATGTCATTCTAAAATTGTTTAAACTAGATCAGAATCCCCTCGTGAAAGATGTAAGAAGAACCAAAGGAACTAAGATAAAATATGGGGTAAGCAAGATGACTAAAAAAAAGCTTTGGTCAATATTAAAGGAATGATATAATGAAAATGATCAAGAGACAATTGGTTATAGTGGTAATGAAGTTTCCCCCAAGTGATGATTGGCTTAGTGTGCTTACAAAATGGTGAGAGCATGGAAAAGGTGACTGAGCTGACTCAATAGAAATTGAGAACTTCCTACATAGTCTTGAAGGAACTCAAGTCAATGTAGTTCAAAAAATGTAGTAAATGGAACACAATGGTATAAAATTACTAAAATTAAATGGTCTATAGGGTTTCCCTTAAGAGATAAGGCCAAGTAATGGAAAATGAAAAATTACTAAAAAATGGTTATGTTGCTCTTGTTGATGTGGAAATGGACATCCTAGTCAACATGTGAGATAACTAGAAATGATCAATTATAATAATTACTACCCAAAACCTCATCTAAATATCTACTCTATTAAGAACTTATTGCTAATCTGGATCTCAATAATTTGTTCATGGTCTTTATTGGTCATTGATTTTGTTTCCTTTAAACATCAAGACAAGATATCTTTGTAGCCTTTATGAAGGAAAGTACTACCAAGGATGGTAAATAATGTTAGGCATGGGATAAAGGTTATAAATAGGTAATGAATAATTATATGATAATGGAATGGATAATTAATGGGGGAAAATGGAGATTTGGACTTTTACTCACATGTAATGTTGTTGATTTTGGATTTGACATAACTTTGGTTATGATGGGGTCAAATATCTCTAAATTTGGTCTCGATAAGACCACCATATTTTTTTTATTTGATCTTGAGAGCATCTATCATATGATTATGATATAGGTTGGAAGCTACATTTATTTGATCTTTAATGATGTCTTCATCAAGTAGTGAAGAACTTTTGTGCTCAGCTATTGGCACCTTAATGAATTTTTTTAAAATGATTTTGTCTTGATTATCCCATATTGCCTCTAAGAAGGTTTCATAAAGAGATGTTAACATTTGACTTTGATTGTTTTCTATCACCTTTAAAAAGGATTTACTAAAATATGTTGAGTTTGAACTTTGATCATCCCCTAGTGACTCTAAAAAGGTTTCACTACAAGATTATTCTTCTACATGAATGTGGTCTTGATCCTCCTAATGTTCTTCAACTAATATGTCAACATGGATACAATTTAAAAAAGTGTGATTATATTGGTCCTAATCAACACTTGTGGGAAATGGAATGTCAATATAATGGCTATGTTGGGTTTTGAAAATAATGGAATGATGTAGGCAACACAATCCTTGTAGAATATACTAGGAGAACCTATATTTATGCTAAAGTAATCATCCTCAAAAACTATATAAGGATCATAAATATATTCAAATTGATTCATAAGGAAAATTTAACCAATGTTATAATATCCATGAATCCAAGTCAAGGGACTCTAAATCTGATATCAATTCTAATGATGATTATATTTTTGGTGCTAAATCTAATGTCAATTTGAAAAGGGAACCTGACTCTAATGTTTTTGCTTCACCTAATTTGGATATTTATTTAATATTTTATTGAATTCTTGGTATCAATTAAGTAATGGCATCTAATGGCATAATGGGAGCTATAAAATTGATTCACTAGTAAAGGTTCATCATAGACTAGCTCATCTAAGTGAATCCCCTTAAAGAGAGGGAATTGTTCAAGGAATGACTCGATAGAATCTTGTCTATCAAAAGGAGAATCCTCAATGAGTGTAAAAACATCAAGAGACAACTTTTTTGAGACTAGATTTTCAAGGAGATGGTGATCTTTAAAAATAGGTAACATATGTATATGTAACTCATCACAGGTTGACACATCACAAATGGGTGCTTCAACAATAACATTGGGGTTTTGGTTCACACTTGGTTACAAACTATCAACTTTAAAAACATTATGGTCCTTATAAGATGGATATTGGAGAGGAAATAGTTCTTTTTTGGCTTGAAAATCAACACATAATTTATAAATTGGGGAACATTTGGTTTAATGAAAAAAATGTTTTGTGGTTCAATAATGGGATCTCAAAAAAATAGTATATAGAAGAAGGGATCAATAATAAATGGCTCATCAAAGTGACATTCATTAACAATAAGTTCAATATGTACATGTGATGGGCCTAAAATGGTAATAAATGGATGTTGTGTACTTTGGTTGCTTGCATTAACCAAATGAGGAGGTCTTAAAATGGTAACCTTTGTATATTATGGAGCTTGATGGCCCACATAAGATGAATCAGGATAGCCTAAAATGGTAACCTTCACATGTTGAGTATATTAAACACTCGCACAAGTGAAAGGGGGATAACATAGAATGGTAACCTTCAAGAACATCACATAAATCAAAGGATAATATCCTAAAATGGTAACCTTTAAGTGTGATGCATAAATTGGATGGGTACGATGAGGATGATGTATAAAAATAGGCATGAACCAAATTGGTATTCAAAAAATATGCTCAAAGAGGGAGACATCCTCAAATAGGACATAGTGCTCATGTCTACCATAAAAATACTCAACCTCACAACTAAGTCCACAAGAGACCCCATTATGAGCGTACCTTAGCATTATGTCTACAATATTTTTTTTTACATTTACCAAGATTTGGGAAATGTTTTGAAACTATTTAAATAATGTATGTGTTTCAATATTTTCTAACAAGTGGCTAAGGTATTAAAGACACTATAAAAGGAAGGTAGATTAGAACTAGATACAATTAGAAGAATAACATTCATGAATTTACTCAACCTTAGGTAAATTTGAAATCATATGAATTGGAAGAGGATATGATAACTCAACAATCTAAAGTGTAAACTAGTACACGAAAGCTTAGATTTAGAGATAAGTCAATACCCTAAATACTAGTTCAAATTTGATGAGTTTTTAATAAAAACTAGAAGAAAGACCTTCAAATTAGGAAGGAGACAATGAAAACTAAGAAACTCAAGATGTGAAAACATGCAAGAATTCCTAAGTATAAAGTTAGAGCCAAACGGTTAGCACAATGCCACCACATGGTAATAGGAAGGGTAGTATAAAATGTGTTCTTGGAACTTAAAGTGTGAGTGATATGCAAGATGACTTAAGTTATCAAATGATGAAAATATGATAATTAGTCTAAAATATCCTTCAATCTAAATTTTAAATTTATTTAATTTCTCTTAAGTCAAGTGCAAATGGTGAACCTAATTTAACATGTCAAACTTATGAAATTAGAAGAGTGAAATTTCAAATTCAAACTATCAATTAAAGACTTCAATTTTTTTGGAAATTAGTCTAGACTCAAATGGGCAGCATAACTACACCAATTAGATGATATAAAACACAATTTTTAAGATGATAATTTGAACAAGCCAAATATGATTTGGATTTGACCAGCGTAACACCTCCTTGTTTAATAAATCATGGATAATGTGATTATTTTTGGCATTGTTTCACAAGTAAGTTTTGACTTGAAATAATACCAAGTCATCTAAGACCAAAATAGACAAATACAACTAAGTAATCATCTTAGATCCTATAAAGGTATGAAAAATTTGGGTTGATGAAAACTAACAAGTTTTACACATTTTTAGATGGATCACATGTGTACGAATTCTCCTATTGTGCACACAAGAGAAATAACACATCAATTGGATATGTGTCAATAATCTTGTTATGAAAATGTATTATCCTTTTCACAACCACTAAATCAATCAATTTATCAATGTAGTATGATGTCTGAATTACCCCTATGGCTTGAGCTTGAACACCATTAACAAAATTTGCTAATCACTCAAGCAAACATCTCAATGGGTCACCCCAAATATATATATATATATATATATATATATATCCCATAATGGATTGGGGTTGAAGATTACTCTTGGAGATGAAGTACCAGGTTAAATCTTCCCTATATAACTTATAGGAGGTGATGAAATCCCCCTCACAATCTAAAATGCATGAAATAAAGACAAGTAAAAAGACTTTAGGGTTGCATTAGATCATCCAAACCATACAAGTTTTGGAGAGAGCCTAGGCAAATTTATTTTTATGCCTTTGGACTAAGGCACAATTACAATGGAAAGGCACTTTTGATCCCACAATTTACCTATAGGGGGATGGGGGGAGAGCATACACATGATATCCTTTTTACTCAAACAATTTTAATCAACACAAATGATAAGTGTCTTAGATAAAACAAAAAATCTAAATGATTTAGGTTTTAAGCACTAATTTAAAGTGTTTGGTGATGTTCTTTGGCCACTTGGCCTTAGAAAAAACTTAAGAAAAAATCACAAAACATTCAACATAAACATGCAATCTCTACTTCTAAAACACCAAAGGAAATTTCCTAGTTATTTTTGAGTACCAAAATGAGTTTAAAAAAGACAATAAAATATTTAAATTGATCACTTTCATTGTGGGCCCTACATAAAAAATGAGATAGCATAGTTTAGCTTTGAATCACTTTTCCCTTTGAACAAATGATCTTTTGAAAACATGCTCTCAGGTTTGTGTTTTAAAAACACAATTACCACAAATGGTCAATGTTTGACCATTGTCAGTTCATGAAGACCATCATTATTCAAACCTAACCAATTGTGGTTGGTTGATACCCAACCATTGATGATTACTAGTCAACGCTAAGGCCTCAATGTTATGCTTCAAAACACCTTATGAGGATAAAATCTCTAAAAGACAAACTTTTAGATCAATAAATAAGTTTAGGCTAGAGACTTAAAGATCAAATTAACCAATATAAATTTAATGAAGCTAAAAAATTATAGGTAATAAAATATTTCAACAAAAACTTTGGTCAACCTATGAAAGGATAAAAACTCCAAAAGAAATCTTTCACATCATAATTTGGGTCAGACTAGAGACTTAAGAAACCCAAATTATTAGTAAAAAACTTGAGAAAATTCTCAAAATGAAAAAAATTTAGGTGGATTTTCCCCTACAACCCAACCATTTCTGGTTAACACCAACCATTACCAATCATCTCCAATAGTCATTGGTCACTGAAAACTATTGCTAGTCACTCAAAACCATTACCGATCACTATGTGACCTATGTGTTCACAAAAACATAGGAAAAAGAGCATAAAAATGTTAGTAAAGGATTTTTTAATGACTAAAATGGAAATTTAAATTTTTTACAATGTCTTCCTCTCTTGAATGAACTCCATGAGTCCCACCAGGCATGCCAAGATGTAATGAGGATTACAAAGATAATTAATAAAACATTAGTCAAGGAAACCATGAAAAATGCATTAAATAACATAATAAACTTATCCACATTATTCCTATAAAATTTTCAAATTATAATGAAGGAAAAATTAAATAAATAAAGTAATTTATACCTTTCTAAGTGATTCCACCATCCAAGAGAAGCTCAAAACATGTTTTCCCTCTGATGTAGTGTTCTTTTCTTTGTCAACAATGGCTCTCCATTGCCTCAATATCACTATGTATAATCTAGGGTTAAGATAAGAAATATAATCTATGACTATCAATGAAAGCTATAATATGGTAAATAATAACATTCATTAAAACAAAAATGGCTTTTGGAGAGATTCTTGCATTATAGGTTTACATAATTAAATCTTGAAAATGATGTTATATGCCCTTCTATTTATAAATTTTTGAGATTGGTTAGGATCAACCATGACCATCCATCTCAATATTGAGATGTGTATCCATGAATTAATCTAATATTTTTAATTAAATCCATAAATATCCTCATCATGATTTGGGAAGAATGAGAATTAATGAGGAATAAGAGGCATTAAAGAGGCATGGGAGGCCATAATCATGATATTTGTTGTAATTATGGATTATGGATGCCACCCCATAGATGATGTCATTAGGTGATGAAGATATTTAGAATAAATTTCCAATAATTAAATAATCAATAAACTCCATGGAAAATCCACTTAAACTCTTGATTTGACTTAATTAGCTTTAAACAAGATTAATACAATTTAATGCAATTCTTTGGAAATTAATGCTCAGTTAATCAAAATTATTAGAAATCCAAATTATTGGGTTTTAATTTGACTCAAGAATAATTTTAAGGTGATGCTAGATGCATATGAACTATGATCCCACTTAGGATGTTGCTGATAAAAAATAATAAAGGTACATGATGTGTACTAATGAATAAGAAGAAAAAAGTGGTCGAGGACACAAAAATGGTGAAATCATCATTTTGAAACAAAATGATTTGGTCAAAGTTAGGAATCACATAAAATTTATTTTCCCATTTAGGGATAAATTAGCCTAAATCAACACTTGTATATGATAATTTTGAACCATTTAGCATGTTTAAGTGATTTTGGCTTAAATTGTGCATATGAGTGAAAATTGAGTAAGATTGACAATTTCAACACCAATGGTGTTAGGAATTAGATGTATATAAAAATAAGTTTTTCATATTTATTTAAGTGATAAATAGGTGTCTAAAAGTGATCATAGGTTCTAGGTGACTGAGTTACCTAAGGGTTTGGTGCCTCCTTGCAAGATTGATGTTTGTTGAAGACTAGTTGAGTGGGTGCTTGACTAGGTAAGGGTTAGATATCTTTATGGAGTTGGTGATTCAATAAAATTTTATATTTTTCATTATAGGATTGTTGTAAATTTTTAGGGTTTAGTGGGTTTTATCCCCCAAGAGGGGTTCCCACATATTTCTTGTGTTCTCTTGTTATATGCTTGTGTAGATGTTTGTTTATGCATTGATAAATACTTGTATGTGAATGACTGCTTCATGGATGATAAGTGAAATTGAATAGATGTTTTAATGGAATTTACTCACCATCATCTCAATAGTTATACTTCAAACATGAAAATCCTACTCAGCCACCTCCATAATGGCATATTTTTATTATGAAGACTACGCAACATCACTACAATAGACATTTAACTTTTGATGGGGTTAAATAATGCATATCTTAATATCTAAAAATATAAGAATAATTTTTTTTCCAAAGTTAAATACACTACTAATTACTTAGGGGTTATACTAAATAAGATAAGTAACATAATTGATTTAATACAGGTTCTAATATTTAGAAATCTACTCAAGATGGTGGCTTGGAATATCTATTTCACTAATATAAAGGATGTTATGAACCCAAAAAGTGTGATGATTACATTAAATATGATATTAAATAATACAAAGTACAATATCTACCAACAACTCCTAGATCATTTCAACACATTGAGAAGATTAAATGGGGTAAGCATGATTTTTTCTATGGTTCTTTGTTAATATGTTTAGTAATGTATTATACCAATACACTCTCAAGTATAGAGGTAAAATTTAAATGGGCCCCAAAAAATTCAATAAGGGAAAAAGTCAAAATCCACATGGATGTCATACCAACTCAAGACCAAATTTTATCTTTCCTATCATGGAAGACAACCTCAAGGAAAAATTGACCCCTAAATTTTTTTATTTATAAATAAATTATTGAGAAATATTCTAGTGAATTCATTTTTAGGGTCAACATTAAATTCATTTACATTTAAATTTTTGAGATGTGTATTAGTTTCATGGCCCTATTACCATATGAATTATTTGATGAAAAATTAAAACAAGTTGTCTTCATAATTCAATCATTCCCCAAATCCTTTGAGAAGACTATTCCACCTAATAATAATGCCACTTTGGAAGAGCTTATAGTATAAACACAAGGTAACATCCAAACTAAATAAGGAGAAGATGACACAAAAAATAAATTTATGAACCCCAACTCAAAAATTATAATTCTATAAATATATACCACCCCATTAAAATTTGATGTCTGATCCTAAAAAATAGGGAAAGTAATGGCATAAAAAAAATCAAGTTATTCAATTATACATAATAGAAAATGTGAAAACATTGGATGGTAAATGCACAAGGGAAATAAGTATAAGGTTTTTGAAGATGAAGGTTAGAAAGAGGTATCACACCCATCATAAATAAAGTTCATTAGTGATGCCATGCCTAAAAGGTAAAAAAAATTTAAAAAGTACATTTCAAAGTAGCCCCAAAAATAAAAATCATATCAATCATTGTCTCTGATACAAAAATATAGGAATAATAAGAACCATGGGATCAAATGGAAAATGTGAAGGCTATAGAACTAAAAGTGACATGGTAGCAGGATCCACTTGTTGGGGATCAACCAACAATGATTACACTTGTGAAAGCAATAAACGCGAAATTAAATCAGATAGATAAGTAACTAGAATGATAAATAGCACAGAACAAGAGATACAAGAAACCACCCTGAAAACTTGTATTAAAACTCTTTACAAAAGGAATACAATTGAAGAAACTTCTTTCTTCCACACCTCTCTCAGATGCACAAGATCTCTCTCTAGATCTCTACTCCTCAAGAGCTCTCTCTCTCAAGTACAATCAATTCCAACAACCTGGATTGATACAACTATGTACTGTCCTTCAAACATTCACAATGTTCTACTCATAAAATTCAACTTACTAAGCTAAGAATATCTTTCCTACATATAGAATTAGGAAACTTGAGCATGCACTTACAACAAAATAGTTAAGCCACTTGAACAAGGGCTCTAAAAATAATATTGCTAATAATAGAGACGCAAGCTTGAGACTACAACTCAAACTCATCATGCAAACACTCGCTTCTGTCCTCAGAAATAGCTTTCTAGACACACAGGTAACCGACGTCAGTTCCTACCTGCTTGCCTGTGACCGTCGTTGGCTGACCTACTGCCGACATCGGTGCCTCTACAACTGCACCTGACCGACGTCGGTCACTCCTGACCGATGCCGGTGTCTGTGTAGACCTGAACTGCTAATGTATGCTCCTTGGTGAAGCTTTTAGCTCCACATCCTAACACACCCATCATAAATAAAGTTCATTAGTGACGCCATGCCTAAAAGGTAAAAAAAAAATTAAAAAGTACATTTCAAAGTAGCCCCAAAAATAAAAATCATATCAATCATTGTCTCTGATACAAAAATAGAGGAATAATAAGAACCATGGGATCAAATGGAAAATGTGAAGGCTATAGAACTAAAAGTGACATGGTAGAAGGAAAACACCCATACAAATAAAATAAAATTAAAATTAAATAAAAACCTAAGGTAGTCATGACCATAGCATTGGCTGAGACACAATAGGAAGCAATTATAGCACTAGACACTAGAAAAAGTGAAATAACTTAAAGATGAACAAATGTGACAAAATGGGGAAAACTAATAAAAACAAGAGCAAGAAAAAAATAATAAAAAATAAAAAGAAAGGAAGAAGAGGAAATAGAAAAACCAAAAATAATTAAAACAAAGGAAATAAATAGAAGAAGCCATGGCCAAACAAAAAGCTATGGATAAATTTGAAGAACAAAAGAAAAAAGAATGAGAAGAAATTTTGAAAAAGGGAAAACTCAAAAAATAAATATTGAAAAATAAATATTGTTAAAATAAAGAAGAGAAAAAGAAAAGGCTGAAAAGGAGAAGTTATAAAAATATAAACATAAAAATTATAATGATAAACATAAAACATAAGGTGTTAGAAGAAGCTACCATAAAAAAGTAGAAAATAAAAGGGTTGTAGAAGAAGTCACCTAGAAAAAAGAATTAAAAAAAAGAAGATACTAGAAGAATCCACCTAGAAAAAATAAGCATAAAATAAGTTGTCAAAATAAACCTCCTAGGAAAAAATAAGTGGAAAATAAGGTGATAGAATAATCCACCCATTAAAAACAAGTGAAAAAAAAAGAAGGCAATGAGAAGAAACCGCTCAGAAATAAAAGTAATAAAAAGAAAAGAAAAAGGTAGAAGAAGAAGCCACCTAACAAGGTAAAATCAAAAAGAAGAAAGTGGTACAATAATTCATATAAAATTTTTAAAAATAAAATCAAAAGGTATTGGCAGATGCCACCATAAAATTAGAAGAACAAAAAATGAAGATGGCATTCACAAGAACCACTGAATAGGCAAAAATCCAAGCCCTCATTGAAGCTACAAGGTAGGAATCATCTCAAATCACCACACCATTCACATACCAATCTAGTATAGCAACTCAAATATTCACTCCATAGGTATCCATCACCCAAATATATAAATTCTCTCTATTAGGAAATATTAGTCCTCACATTAATTTTAGAATATAGTAATGTGTATTATTACACAAGTAATAATTCAAAAGTTGTTATTTTAGTTAGTTAGTAGATATATTAGTTGGTTTTGATATTGTTGTGAGTTATAATAATATTACGTATACAGGTTAGTCATTAATAACCTATGATATATAATAGATTAGTGAGTATTTTTAGCGATATGGTTGAGATATTGATGGAAAGATGATTATAGCAATGACTTTCCTATAAAGGTGTAATGTCATGATTGAAATTAATGTAATAAAAGTTGTTTATAACTAATCTTTGTGTATTTGGCTTGTGTATTCATCTTTATTATTTTAAATCTTTGTTAACCTCCTCAAATACCTAACAATGGTATGAGATCAATCTTATGCAATTCATGAAAGCCTAATAATATGATAGGGGTTATTAAATTATTTATTTCCCTTGTTCATGATATTTTATGAATGGTAAGGTGTTTGTATATTTATGTTAGTAAGGTTTATAGAAATAAGAGTTTTTTTGTAGTGTAAATAAGTGAGACCATGCATATGAAATATTTAGACCTACACATGCATTACAACATGATTTATTTATAGTATGATTAAATTATCCATTCATTATTCTAGTGAGTATCATTTCATTTGTTTAATAAAAGAATTACAATAATAAAATACATGAAATAATACATAAAAGTATGCATTGAATAATCAATATACTCATGAAAAATTCTAATAAGGTGTAGTATCCATTCACCTTTTTATATTTGTCTAGGATAAAATACTATGGATTTAAGTTTTTACTCAATTTGTGAGACTTAGATGTGGATTTTCATCTTGGTTATGGATAGGACATTATACAAACTAAATTTATCCTATTTATTAACAAATTACATTAGTTTTCAAGAAATCCCATGGATAGAACATAGACAATTTCAAAATCTCCTTAGTTTTTCATTGTATTATATCTTCCACACATCTAGTTGACATATTTCTATGATAAGGTTGTTCAGTCCTAAGGAGCGATGAAAATATATAACTACATTTGATTAGAGAAATAATATCAGCTTGTTCTGATATGTGGCATGTAATCAAGATCTACATTAAGATATACATTGCATTGGTCTATGTGTCATCTTGTATTAATATATAATTATAACCCATAGATTTATATTCAATCTATTAACATTCTTGTTCTAGTTCATGTAAGTGCCATAATATCTACCATGCCAGATTAGGTTACATTATCTTTGATCAATATATCATGGCATTGAATACTAGTTATATGAGCATATTTCATATTCTTATTTGATGTTATGAAATTCAACGTAGATCTAAAGCTCACCTATCCTCAAACTATGAAACCACAAAATCTACTTGCTTGTAAGTTCACATTTTTAGGTTTGGCTATTATTTAAGTTATAGTCAAAATATTTGTAAGGATTGGAGTCATATTTCATATATTTTAAGTATTTAGGAAATTAATTAAATATTACTTTCTTATTTATTAGAAAAGGAGAAAGTCACTTCATTTTGGTTTAGTATTAATATTACCCTTTAGGTTTAAGTGTTTCTAAATGTTATTTGGTCGATAGTGTTTTTTCACTAGAATGGTTTTTCCATTAGCATAGTATTTAATTATTTTAATATCCTTATGATATATTATAAGTTGATAGTTAGTTTTGAATATAAAAATATTTATTCATTGATATTTTTGAGATATCATTCAATTATCAAAATCAAAATAATAATGATTCAAGTGTTAGAGTCATTTTATGTGAAAATTGTCAAAAATTCTTTTATATCATATTGTTAAAATCAATATAATTTTTTTGTAAAAAGATGCATTTTTAGGTGACCCTAACATATGAAATACATTATTTCACATTGAGGGGGGAAGTAAACCTGATGTAGAAACATTTTAGCTTCATCGACACATTTGCTAAGTAAAGCAATGAGCTGAAGGAGAATAGAGGCCACATGAGGTTGGAGGACAATAAACATCCTCTCATTAGATGTTAGCAATAAGGGTGCATTTTGAGATAGTGTAATATTATGGGATAAAAGGACTATGCTAAGTATGATCATCGGTGGTAGTGGTAAATATCTAAATTTTATGGGATTAAATGACAAAAATCATGTGTAGAAGCTCAAAAAGTGATAATGAGGATTTAATCCTTATTGTCAATTTTTTTCATGTATTTCATCTTTTTTGTACTTGTTTGTATGTTTGAAAATAAGATGTGTATTTCTTATTTTCCCACATAGTGTATTACATAAAAAAGGTATTATGGATATTCGAGAGTGAAAGTTGAATAGATGGTTCCTCCTTATAGTTCCTACGCTATATAAGATGATGAGGTTCCCTTAGTGAATGGTTAATGGGAGATGATTCCCATTCATAGTTCCCACACTGACTAAATATGTGTTATCAACAATGAATGGTTGATGATGTTCCTTTTCTACTTTCATTAAGTCTCATGAAACACAAACTACCATGTAAGGCCTAAAGGGGGAATGTAAGGAAATGCTAGTCCTCACATTTATTTATGAATATCATAATGTGCATTATTATGTGATTAATAATTCACTAGTTGTTATTTGAGTTAGTTATTAGTGTATAAATCCAATTCCTAACACCATTGTGTTGAAATTATCAATCTTACTAAATATTTGTGAAAATGCACAAATTGGGCCAAAATCACTTAAATATGCTAAATGATTTGAGATTAGCGTATACAAGTGCCAATTTAATCTAATGTATCTCTAAATTGGGCAATGAATTTTATGTGATTATTAACTTTTCTCAAATCATTTAGATTCAAAATGACAAAAATGCAATTTGGTGCTCTAGATAATTCTTTTCTTCTAACTCGAAAGCACATGACACGTGTATTTGTTATTTTGTGTTGACAACATCTTAAATGGGATATTGGTCCATATGCAACTAATATTACCTTATAATTCCTCTCCAATCAAATTATGACATAGTAATATTACAAGCTGACTAGTTTGATTAATTCAATGCAACTAATTTCCAAAGAATTGCTTAAAAATTGATTAATCTTACTTAAGCAAATTAAACCAAATTATGAGCTTAAGTAATAATTACATAGAAGTTATTGAATATATCTTTATTGGAAATTGATTCTTATTATTTTCATCATAAAATGACATCATTTATGGGGTGGCATCCATTAATCGAAATATCCAAAAATATCTTAAGATATTTATGAGCCTCCAAAATTGAATTGATCCATGGCCACACATCTTGATTTCAAGATGAATTGTCATGGTTGATCTTAACCAATTTATAAAATATATAAATAAGAGGTCCATGACCACCATTTTTAAGCTTCATTTATGTAAACTTATAATGTAGAATTATCTATATAATCCATTTGAGTGTAGTTTGATAATGCTTTATTGCAATAAGATAGCCTCAAGATAGACATAACATTGATTTTCATATCATGAACCTAGTTTAGTTTGTGTTATTGAGATGATGGAAGATCTTTAACTTGCATTGTTGAATACTTAAACACCAAATCAAGGGGGAAAACATGTTTTGAGCTACATTTGGATGGTGGGATGCTCTTGGGAAGGTAATATGTATGTGTTTTCTTTCATTTGATCTTAATTATCATTTACAAACCCCGTTGAATAGGTTGGTTTAGCTTGTTAGTACTTTATGCATTTTTCTTGAGTTTTTCATGACTAGATCTTGATCTAACAATATTTTTAATCTAATCCTACATTTTAGCACACCTAGTGGGACCTACATATCCCATTCAAGTAAGGAGGGCACTATGGCAATCTTACATTTCCTTGAAACTCCTTCAAGATCAAATTTTTAGCATTATTTTCCCATGTTTTAAATTTTTTATAGATATATAGGTCACATAGTGACTGACATCATTTATATCTAATTGGCATCAGTCTTGGCTAACCATATTCGATTAAGTTGTAGGGAAAAACACTGTGGAAAGAACACATTGAAGATCTTTATTCAAAGTTGTAGTTGTCAATTTGAGTTTTTAAGTCTTTGTCTGAGTTTTATTTCATGATTCAAAAAATTCTTTTGGAGATTTTATCCTAACTTAGGCTAACAAAAAAAATTCAAAATATTTTTTGCCTAAGGTTTCACATGTAACCATTATCAATCATTTTCAATCGACATTGATTCTTTCATGAGCAACATGGGTCAATTCTGACCAACATCAGTCTCTATGTTTTTAAAATAGAGAACCTGAGAGCTACTTTTTCAAGTTGCTTGTTTAATCCATTATTGTGATTCTAATTAGACAGAAACTACTTTACCCTTTCAAGTCTAAAGTAGGATTAGAACACAAATTTTCAAGTTTAAATCCTTGAAAACTTCATTTTGGTGCCTAAAATGAATTTCTAAGTCTCGAACATTTGGTTTTAAATGCTTAAAAGGAACATAGATGATTTGTTTGGTTATTTTGTGAAGTTTTTAAAAGTTTTTGAAAACTAAGGCCAAGGGGCCAAGAACTTCATTCAAAATTTTGATTCATTGCTTAAAACTTACACTTAACTTAAACTCTAATTTTTTCAAAAGTGTTGTTTTATACTAAATCATCTTAGACTTGTTTTTTGTGTGTGAAAATTGAAGAGTGCTTGTATGCTCTCCTCCCATCCCCTTTAAGGAACTTGGGTGATCAAAATCACCTTTTCCAAGAATTTTGTCAATGCTCTCCCCAAAATACACATGGTCTGGGTGATTTAAAAATAACCTCTAAAGTCTTTCTTCTTAGTTTTATTTTATGTAATTTGGCTTGTGGAGGGGATTTCACATCTTCTTCATAAGTTTTATATGGAAGCATTGACCTAGGAATTCATCTCCAAACATCCTTTCAACCGCACTCCATTATGGGGTATAAAAATTGGGGACATCCCATTAGGACGTTTGCTTGAGAGGTTAATAGTATTTTAGCTTAGACTGTAAGGAAAATTTGGACATCACACTACACTAAGTAATTGATGGATGCAGTGGTTATGAAAAGGACAAGACATTTTCATAATATTCCAATTAATGTAGATCGAATTGACATGTGCATCTATAACATTAACCATGTTTGAGACTACCTAGATGATAAAAAAATTTAAGTTTTAAAATAACCACTTGATGCAAAAATATTGTTGATGTAGGGTGAGTAGCCCAAAGGTCTATGTCACTATACAATCTTTTGGGAGAAGGGTGTGTGTAAAAACCCTACCACTTCATGCACTTTTAATTTTTGGATTAATATTTAAAATCCTCCCAAGAGCATGTATATAGATGGATTTCAATAATATGATGCAACCTTATCATATTAGGGCTTAAGAAAATTTACTTAATTGTATTTGGTATTTTTATTTATTTACTTAGTCTTAATTTGAGTTTAAAATTTATTTTTGAAAACAACACGTTAAAAACTAAACACATTTGTTGCCCACCATTTCTTGAACAAGTAGGCATTACACTAGTCAAATCCAAATCATCCTTTGCCTTGTTCAAAACCTCATCTTAAACATTGTGTTTGTATTATCTAAACAACGTAGTTATGCTACCCATTTAAGTATAAAACACTTTCTAAAAATCTTAAAGTCCTTTATTGATAATTCAAATTCAAAATTGCACCTTTCTAAGTTCTAAGATAAAATGTTAGTTGGTTTCACCATTTGCACTTGACTTGAGTTAACTTGGGTTCAATTTCCCTTTTGGGTTGAAGGTCATTTATAGACTCATCATCATCTGATCATTGTAAAATTAGGTCATCTATTGTATCGCTCACACTTTAAGTTCTAGAACACATTTTATTCTACCTCTTATTACCATATGGAAATGTTATGCTACCTATTTGGTTCTAATTTTATACTTCATAATTCTTGCATGTTTTCACATCTTGAGTTTCTTGGTTTGCAATGTCAACTTCCTAATCTGAAGGGCTTTCTTCTAGTTTCTAGTAATAACTTGTTAAAATTAAACTAGATTTTATAGTATTGATGTATCTATCAAATTACATTTAGTGTGATAGTTTACACCTAGGTTTTTGAGTTATCATACCCTCCTCTAATTTATATGATTTCAATCTTACCCAAGTTTGATTAATTTTGTGAACACATTATTATAATTATGTGGTACTATGCCACCTCCTTTTTATTATAGTCTCTTTTTTTCCTTGTCACATGTTTAAATAAAATCAAAATTCACATTGTTTAAAATATTTTTAAATCATTTTCTAAATCTTAAGAAAATGTAGAGAAAAATATTTTGAGCATGATGCTAAGGTATACTTGTAGTGGGGTCTTTTATGGCCCTATTTGTGAGTAAGAGCATTATTATGGTAGACATGAACACTCCATCTTATTTAAGGACATCACCCTCTTTGGGCCTATTTGTTGAATACAAATATGATCCATGATGATTTTTTATGTCATCCTCATCCTTCTTTGATTTGTGTAACATACTCAAAGGTTAGCACTTTAGGATATCCTCCTTTGATTTGCATGCCATGCTTGAATATTACCATTTTAGGTTATCCCTCTTTGGATTATGTCATTGATCAAGATCCATAATACATTAAGGTTACCATTTTAGGTTATCCTCTTTCATCTTGTATAAACTATCGAACTCTATAGCACGTGAAGGTTACCATTTTAAGACCTCCTCATTTGGTTTGCATGAACAACCAAACTATGCAGTGTTCTAGTCATTACCATTCTAGGCCCCTTGCCTATGTATATTGATTTTATTATTGAGGAGCATCAATTTGATGAATTAGTTATTATTAATACTTTTTTTATAGTATAATTTATGGAGATCCCATTATTGAACCACAAACCATTATTCAACCTGAGCTGATTATTCCCCAATTTATAAATTCTATGTCAATCTTTGAGCCATAAAAATAACCATTACCTATTCAATAGCCATCTTATGAGGACCAAAATGTGTTCACAATTAATATTTTGTGACCAAAAATAAACCAAGTCTATGATTTTATTGTTGAAACACCTATTTATGATGAGTTAACTTGTGATGAACCACCTTTTGATACTTTACCTATTATCGAGGAGTCTCACTTTGATGAACCAAATCTGTTGAGTCACTTCTTAATGATTATAACCACCTTTGGGAAAATAATTATCTTGACCATTATCCTATTTTTAAATAGCCCCATCTCCTTGACAAGCTAGACTCAGTGGAGTTATCTCTTGATATTTTCCCCCTCGTTGAGGAGTCTCATTTTGATGGGCTATTTTTTTTTAAGTTATCCCTCAATCGGTTCCCTCTCTTTGAGGGGATTCACCTAAATGAGTTAGTCTATGTTGAACCCTTCCTAGATGAATACATTTTTATCGAGTCAATCATTTAATAAAACATCATTATTGAAACAACCACATTGGATTATAATTCAACATTGAAGTTAGGTTCTATTCTTGAATCAACATCATATTTAGCATCATAATCAAAATCACTATTAGTATCAACATCATATTTAGAGTCCCTTAACTTGGACTTAGATTTAGAAATATAATACAATTATGGTTGTTACAACATTGGTTACACTTACCTTGCAGATCAATTTGAATATATTTGTGATCCTTATATGGTTTTTACTGATGATTACTTTAGCATCTCCTTAAGTTCTCCTACTATCTTCTATGAGGATTGTGTTGCCTTTCATCATTCCATTACCGCTACCCAATATAGCCATTATATTGAAATTTCACCTCCCACAAGCATCGATTGGGACCAATAAAATCATACATTATTGAATTGAATCCATCACAACATATTAGTTGAAGAACATCATGGGGAGTAAGACCACATTCATTTAAAAGAAGAATAATCTCCTAGTGAAACCTTTTTAGAGGCACTAGGGGATGATCAAAGTTCAAACTCAACATATTATAGTGAAACCTTTTTGAAGGTGATAGAAGATAATCAAAGTCAAATGTTAACATCTCTTCATGAAACCTTCTCAAAGGCACTATGGGATAATCAAGACAAATTCATTGCTAAAGACCTCATCGAGACACCAATAGCTAAGCACAATAGTTATTTACTTCTTGATGAATATATTATCAAAGAAAACATCAATATATCTTCTAGTCTATAGCATAATAAGATGTTATCTAATCTTAGGCTCAAATAAAAAAATATATGGTGGTCCTATCAAGAGCATATTTAAAATTCTTTGGCCCCACCATATCTAAAATTATGTCAAATCTAGAATCAACAAAATTATGTGTGACTAAAAATCCTGATCTTCATTTGTTTCCTAACCATTATACATTAAATTATCATCTACCTTTACATTACCACATTAAACCTATCATCCAACATTTATCCATTTTTATCATCCTTGGCTACACTTTCCTTTGTAGAGGCTACAAAGATATCATGTCTCAATATTTGAAGGAAACAAAATCAACAATGAATGAAGATCACAAAAACATTATTGTAATACAAATATATAGAAAGTTCTTGATAGAAAAACTATTTATAAAGAGTTTTGGGTAGTAATTTTGCTGATTGATTATTATGGTTACCTCATGTGTTCACTAGGATGTACATCTCCATGTCAGCAAAGAGCAACAGAACCATTTTTAATTTTTAATTTACCCTACCATTTTCTTTGCCTTTTCTCTTTGGGGAAACCTTAAATACCATTTAATTTTAGGAATTTTATACCATTGTAACCCATTTACAAAAATGTTTTAACTATATTGACTTGAGGTCCTTTGGAATTATGTAGGCAATGATCAATTTTTATTGAGGTCAGCTCAGTCACCTTCACCATGCTCTCACCATTTTGTGATCAATTTTTAAGTTTGAATTCTCTCATAATTTTATGAGCAAGCTAAGACCATGCTCTCACCATTTTTTAAGGAAATCCAATTATCACTTGGGGGCAACCTTGTTACCATTATATACAAATGTAATCTTCTCATTTTATTATACCATGTCTTTACTATTGACCAAGGCTTGTTTTTAGTTATCCTACTCGAAATTTTTTGGTCTTGGTTCCTTTTGATCTTTCCAAACTTTTCATGAGGGGATTTTGATCCAATTTTAATAGTTTTATAATTTCATGTTGAAAGATAGTCTATGGAAGTAGTGTGAAATTTGATATGGCAAGTTATCTTTCATCTATCATCTTATCTAGTATCACTAATTATAACTACCTATGGGAAAATTAGTATTGTATTTGGTACACATAATTATAACTACCTTTGGGAAAATTAGAGTTATGACATTATTTCATAATTATAATTGCCTATGGGAAAATTGGGTACATTTCCTTTTTATCATGCATTATCGCATTACCTAGTCATTAATATTATCATTTACCTTATTATTTTCCTTTATTTTCAAACTTGTTGTGACCTGGTCAGTCTTTCATCACCTTTTATGTAGGAAAAATTACTATGACTTGAGGTCCTAATGGGATTGCATAGGTTGTGCTCAATTCATGTTGAGGTCAACCCAATCCACCACTTTCATATGCTCTCACTATTTTGAGAAAAATTTAAATATTAGAGTGATCTCATCATTTTACAAACTCTCTTTGAACTACCCTCACCATTTTGTGAGTTGGACTATTTTGTGTCTCTTAATCCTCAATCAAGTTAAGATACTTAGAAAATTCCGAAAACATTTGTTAAATGATTTGTTGTTTATTTGTGTTATTTTGTGTGTTATTTGGTCTTTTATGTTCCTATTTTGTCTTATTATTTTGTTTTATTTTTCCAAGTTCATCTTGATAGTACATATGGATCTTGATTATTCGTATCTTTATTTCATGTTGTTTATTAAATTATTATTGATTTATTGTTATACACTCTTGTTCCTACCTAAATTTTGATTGTTCATATCTTGATTTAAAGCTAGGTCTAATTACATATTCATTTTCTTTGTTTTTATTTAAATGTAAATAGTTTTAACTCTAGTATTGATAGTTATTATCATTATCCTTATTTATAAATATTCACATTTGAACCAACTCAACACAATTGAAATATAATGTCATAAGTTGTTCATACTTACGATGCATAATTTCAATTTTCTATAATAAACACTAGGTGATTTGGATCCAAGTCAATAATTAAATACAACTCTGATATTTGTCTATAAAGTACACCAATGAAACTAAGTACCAATGGATTATCTCACACCTGACTTGATGCAATACATGCATCTCTTGGCATACATCATGAGTCTAATCAAACAGTGGTTTGTTTTCTTATATTCTTCATTCCTCATTCTATTTTATCCCACTTTTGGGTGAATTACATTGGTTTGAGGTCCATTTGTAATATATAGGTAACACTTGGATACATCACGTGTCTCAGATCAACTCAACCATCTTTTTTATTTTATTCATCTCTTTCATCACCTTATGAATTATTGTACGCATAGTTTTCTAAGGCTTTTTAGTCATTAGGCCATCAATTATAAATTTGTGCCCACTAATTTTAATCTATGAATTAGGTTATATCCTTGAGATTTGCTTACCAATTTACACTAATGGGGCATAACATTTAAACTAGTCACAAATATAAATTAGGCCTACTAGGGCACAATTATTTATCAGTGATCAAGATTAGCCATATTGGGGCCAAATTAATTTATCAACTGATCATATGCACTCTATTGGAGCACATTATTATTTCCTCTCTTTGGAGAAACACTGTT